>QTSX02000752.1:0-488216 GCA_014839935.2 Entomophthora muscae | reverse complement strand
GACTGGAGCAGCTGTGACCCATTTTCAATCGGCTGCTTGGTTTAAATCTGTTAACTCGGTCAATTTTGATACAGGTTTTCTGGCCTTCTGAGCCTTCTTACTTGGACGGACAATACCCGGCATTATGGAATCTACTGTGACAGTTATGGGTTCACCCTCTCCCAGCCACCAGGCAGGGGGATTGGGTAGCAGGGCATGCCTGCACCTGGGTTTGCTTTAAAAAGCAAATATACAGGTGCAGGAACCACTCCTGCTCTGGCAGTAGCTGTGGGGCCCATCCTGGGCCCCAAAAGCTATGCCCAAGCCTTGGTGGGGTTGGCTGGGCCTAGGCAAGCTAAATTTAGCTGCCCAGAACTCCCTGTCCAAGTCTACCCTCCATTTGGTAATTTGGGGCTCCCAATTGGGAACCCCTTGTTTATTCAAGTTTTTTTGCCTCAGGAATGCCTGTCAAGCCAGTTCCAAAAAGGCAATCAAATTGGAAAAGACCCCACAACCCCTGCAGCCAAACCTGCCAGAACCAATGCCCAGTCAGACAAAGATGGACCACCAGCAAGCCAAGCAACTGTTCCTGAAGACCCCAAAAATGATGATGAAGCAGCCAATCAACCAGAAGAATTTGAGATGCCAAACCTTGCCACCCAGATAGCATCAGAAGAATGCCCAGAGGCACCTGCATGTGAATGAGTATATAAGCCAGAAGCACCAGAAAGAGTTCTGTGTCATCATTCTTACCAATAAAGTTGTTATGAACCTTTAGTTCACCAATCTGATTCCTTACATATTTTTGATACTCTTCCATCTACACTCACCTAAGCACCAGTCCACCAACATCAGTGACAAAGCAGAAGCATTTGTCTACTACTTCCCCTCCTGACACTCTGTTTGACCCTGTGCATTTCCTCAGTATCCTCATAACCCTGACCACAAACCCTGGACCTTGGAAGACTTGCAGTGGTACACTTGCCCAGATGCTTCCAATAATCCATATCAAATCATCTGTGACGGCAGAGAAATCACTATATACCCTTTGATCTTTAATGGGAAATACAATAATCTTGCCGCCTACTTGGTCCTAATGGAACCACCCCTGCCACTCAAACTGGCCATATCAACTTCACCCACTTCTGATACCACTGGCCAGAGTAGTCAATTCCTGGGAGTGCTGTATCAGGCACTTACAGGATTGATCAATTCTGCCTTGCCAGCGGCAGGACCCTGGGCCGTGGCGGGAAAGGCCCTCTCCTACCTGGTAAAGTTAGGTCCTATCATTTGGTGGGCCATGCCGGTACCTGCATCTGGTCCTCCCTCACCTGAAGGAGCATCATGGTACTCCTGGTATCCTGACAATAAAGGCTCTTGCAATTCTATTGTTTCAAGCAATTCAATTGTCTCCTGTTTAGGCTAATCAATAAAAGCTATTAACTCAATCCTAGCTGTATCTTTGATCCATGGGAAATAGTAAATATTACTGATAGTTAAGCTCAGGCTTTGATACAGCTACAGCTGCAGCTGTTGTTGAAAAGGTTGGAAGTTCTACTGGCTTGCTTCGAGACAGGAGTTGGCAATGCTTAGTTTATTAGAGATGCCTTCTTATAGACAGGGAAGGATCCCCTCAACAAAAAACCATGCTATATTGGGTAATATCTGGATGCTAGAAAGTGAGCCCAAGATTCACCAGGGCTGGATGAGGCATCAAAAGGAGTAAATACTTGGTCAAAGACAAATCAAAGTATGAAACAAAATGAGGAGTATGTATCAACATTGTAAACTAGGCCTTACCAGCCTCCAAAGAGGTCAGCACTCTATCAAAGTGTACTCAAAGGACTAAATTTACAGCCAGCTTTATCAAAACTTTGTTGCCGTATATAGACCAAACACCATACTTTGTCTTCTATGATTTATTCTATATATACATAATAATCCTTGCTACATATCTGAATCTTTGCTGCTAAATGAAGTCACTCTGCCCATTGGACCAATGTTAAACCTAAGATAAACTTATCAAGCCAGATATCTAGCGTTATCTATTACACAGCAATATTTCCCATTCTGGGCCTAATAAGAATGCAGTGAATATCATCCAACTAGCCATTTTTCTTGCCCTTTTGGTTGTAATGATGCATTATTTCAATTAAGTGCTAGAGACCAGTATAAATTAAATTCGTCCAATCAGCTGTGAACCCCATATAAGTTTTTGAGCCAAAATAGAAACATAGTTCCAAAAATATTGCAGCCCACATTCCACTGGTGTTTCAAATCTAACTGATCAAATGTAGAAAAATAGTACTTTGGGGGTAAGTGGGATGAATCTAAGTAGTTATTTTTGAAGTTTGATAGTTTTCCGCAGCTTCAGTGAGGAAATGGCCTATTATTAATCAATTTAAGCGTACTACCAACCTATTACAGGCTCATCTAAGAACTTATGTCATAAGCTATAAGACTAAACGAACTTTAGGCATAGACCCCTTGAATATGCCAATCCCGCTTTTTGATAATTCAGGCCTGTCTTTCGGCTGTGGTTTTGAGTCAGGAACCAAGACCCTGTCGCTTTCTACGTATTTCGGCTTGGATGGGATCTAGGATACCATCTCCAGCGGCACCTAAGGCTTGGCCAGGAGTCCAGCCCATCTGTGACAGCAGGCGATGGCCAATGTTTGACGCTGCAATGGGAGGCGCCGAAGAACACACAATAGCAGCTGTCTTGGCTTTCTTTTGCGGATAATGCTTGGACATGGGCGAGCCAGGCATGGTACCAATTAAGGCGTTCACTTCGGCTGCACTTGGCAAGGAGTAGGCCGAATCAGGCTTCAGGACACACAAGGGATGCTGTTTGATGTGAGGGATAATGATTTCAAGATTGTAAAGTTCAGAAAGAGCAATGATGGATTGGCGGTGTGGCTTGCTAACCAACGGGAATTGAACCTGCTTCCGATGAGGATTGTTGAGCATATCGAGGATTGCTTCGTTGGCAGCCTGCAGCGAGCTACCCTTGACGGTAGTAGAGTGACGGCGGTCTTCGTTAGGCTTCTTGTCGAATCCTTGCGGCGTCTTTTTCGCCTTGGATCTAGGCTTGGGGGCAATGGAGGAAGGCAGCAGCGACTTGTCAACACATGCCTTGAGCTCATTGGTAAGAATCTTTTTGGCAAACTTGGGGAGTAAATCAAGCGCAGTCTGCAGGCCCTCCTTAAACCCTTCAGCCCATTCTTCGCTGGGTTCAGAGCCTATCAACGAATGCATGTCAGAATCATCTAGGCTTCCATATGACATGCTGTCGACTGAATCTTGCGACAAGTGAACCTCCTTTAGTTTCACGTCTAAATTTTCAACAGAAATATTGTCCAGATAATCCTGCATGGCTTCCTGGTGATGGCTTTTTCGTGCTTGGATGCTATTTACATCACATGTATCGCCGAAAGAAATAAATGTATGATCATCGGCTTGACGGGCTTCGGTAGGCAATGGCTTTTGGCTGGGATCACCCAGAATGTCAATGTGAAAATTTTCGCACTCATCTGTATGCTCATCTGAGCCTTCCTCTTGCTCTACAAATTTAATACCGAATAAACTTGTGATTAACCTGCGATTCCATCTGATGTCTCTCCTGATTCATCTTCAGAGTTGTCCTTTGACTGGTAAGCTTAGATCAATAAAAAACATACTTCCGTTATAACAGCATGATCCTTCGAGCACCCAGGCTCCATAGCCACTGATTCAATATCTGAGTCTAATTAACCAAGATTAATGCCAAATGCGACTTAAGCATATTCTCACCATAGCAATATTTAATCCCACCCCCATTAGGATTGAAAGGTGCATTGAATTCTGGCCTTCTTTTCTTGCGGTCCCCTCCTTGTTTATAGCCTTTAGCCTTGACCTCTTGCTGAAGATTTTTTACTACTGGAGGGAATAAAGCTAATCTGGGGCATTCCATTTCTCTTGACTGGGCCTAAAGTTTATAAGTAAATCAATTGAGTGTAATCCATAACAATAAAGTTAAGCCTAACTCTTAATATAAATAAACATATATCAGAAATAAAATATTAAAAGAGTAAGAAAACTGAGTCATTGAAACCAAAAAACAATTTGTCGTCAATGTACCAAGCTTGACTACAGAGGTACCTTGTGAAACTAGAAACTTGCATATAAAAACTGCTTTCAGAACCGAGCTTAAGCCGAACTTGCGAAAATATATTCTATCTGGAGGCTGCAAAATACAGCATTGAGTAAAAGATACCTTTTTTATTTGGAAATGGAGCATTTTGCTTGTTAAAATTTCCAGCGTTTCTAAACGAGCCAAGTTCTGGCTCATCAAATTCGGGGTCATATTTGGGAATAGGGGCATTTTTAAAATTACCCCTGGATTTATTTTTCCCCTTGCCTTTAGCTTTACCAGGACCCCCGATCCTCTTACCCCTGCATTTCGTGCCAAAATCTGTAATGTCTCTTGGAAAGTAAGATGCTTTTTAGAGTGCTTTTTCTTGGCCATTTGAAATTTTTTTAAAAAAATAAGTTTCCCTAATGACTATCCAGCTTTTAACGCGATGAATTCTTTCTGTGGTGGACCTTCAATCACGCTCCTTTGTTTGATCGAAGCTTATTCAAAACAAAAACTTTGTAATTTAAGCTGGTTGACGTTCCAGATCTTATCTCAGTTTCTAAGCGATTCGACTTAGAACAGGACTCTATGATTTAATCACATCCGTTGAAAAATATGCGTTTTTAGTTTAGCATATATATTTGAGAGGGTGAACCAATGGCTTGGGCCAAATCCTGGAGATTTAATTAGCTCCCAGGGCTGAGAAGCCATTTATCAATAACCCATGGCAATTTCTATAAGTAGATGGTCATATCGCTCCGCAGCAAGGGCAAAACAAATTGTAAGTAGCCTTGTGAATCCAGAACTCTAAGCAATGCTTGATCATTTATATTGATTTGGTTGACATCTGGCCTGAATTGGCTACATCTATAGCTTAGTAAATCTAAGCAAGTCAAGGCTCCAATGATAATAAAATTTAACCATCAGATTTAGCAGGCCAAAAACTATTCAAACATCAGCATTTTATAAAAAATTAGGAATAAAATTGATCAATAATTGCATGGACAGATACATTGCAGAATGCTACCCAGGGCAAAAAATAAAGTAAAAATAAATGAAAGTAGTAGTTAAATATTTTAAAAATATCCAATACAAGGCCTTTATCTTAAAGAGCATCAACACTCATAAAATAAACATGGGGAACGTTAAAGTAGTAGGTTTAACCCCTGACAAGGGTTTGAGTCAAGCAAGACCCATGTCTTGACTCAATCTCCCAGGAACCAAGGTCAGGACATATTAAGTCAAGTCTGCCAACTAATATATCACATCCAATACTCTCTAAGGAGTGTAACTCATTTATCTTAGAAATATTCTTCCATAGGATACCACATATCTCCTTGAGAGCCATCCTATAAGCTATACAATAGTTTTCACAGCTGTGAGGACAAAAAATTCAGCTGTAAACAAAATGAACTCAACCTTAAATAAATCACATATACAAATTGTCATAAATGGCCATATTCACACTGTGTCAATTTTGCTTATAGTGGGTTTGCATTTCAAACCAGTGTCATAAATCCTCTTTTTCCCCTTTGTAGCTCAAAATTGTGATAGTTTCACAAAAGACATAGCTCATATTTTCCTTTTTATGCTATAATGATATGCACCCCATGTGAGCAGGTGACCAGTGATCTTACTGTCCTGGTAGTATTTTTTGTACTTTGAGCTACTATATATGTCACTTTTATTCTTCAATAAAAATTAAGTTCATTTCATATTTTTTTAGTGTTTTCCCTCAGTTCTTATGTACCTATTCTTTAGCCGAGCCTAAAGGACATATCTAATATTAGACATTCCCAGGGCCTTAAGACTATACCCTTATTAATTACTGAAGACTAACCACCCAGCTTAGTACAAACCCAATCCTACAATTAGAACTTCCCCAGTGTATCCCTTTGTCAGGCTTAAGGTAGCACACAGCACAATTTTAAAATATACACTTGCTTAACAGAGATTTGGGATTTTAATAGGTAAAATGACTCAGAAGTACAAAAAATAGCACAAATCATGGAAGAATATGATTGGGACTTGATAAAAAATCTATAAAAAATTGTTTCCTGTATCTTCCAGTATAAATAGGTTTACCATATAATTTGGTGACAAAATACTACTAAATATAATCAGCCTCCTGTTAAAAATTATCACAGCATCTTGGTTGCACCCTCTGATTAAATCATTTTACTGAGGAAAACTCCAAAACTCCTGTTATGAGTTGATCTCAAAGACTTGATTCAAAAAATTACTGAAATCAACCCTTATTCTCCAAATAATATTTTTTTATATCACACAATCTACAAAGAAACCCTGTGCCATATTTCCAGTATTACAATATCTTTTCTGATCCCAATAAAAAGGTTCTCTTTTGAATTTACTTATTTTCCCATATTATCTACTTCCCAGAAGTATATAAACAACAATGATATAATAGATATAGTTTGTACCTGCACAATACAAAAATTACTCCCAAAGAAGAAAACCAAGAAAATTTCACACCTACTGCCTGAAGAGCCTATAAAGAAGAATATAACATCCCTCAATGTAAGACTTCAGACTTTTTTTACAACAGCTGCAGTTGTATCAAAGCCTGTGCTCAACCATTGCCAATAAACTACTATTTCCCAAACATAAGAAAGATAAAGCTAGGATTGAAATACCATTTTTATTAATGATCCTAAGCAGGAAAATATTGAATTTCTTGAAATAATAGAAACATGAGGGCTTTTATACCCAATTCTATGAAAAGATGATGATGAAAAACTATGTTTAAGTGTGATTAAATCATATTTTTGAAGCAGAAATATATTGTTAGGAGTAATACTCTGAAATCTGGGATCAAAGGCTTTTGGCTGACACCAGTTTGGGCTGGAATGGCTCAGTAAAAGCATACATATAAACAACCAAAAATGATAGAAGAGAAACAAACAATTAAAACAGAATTCATGGCATAAATATCAATAAAATAGAAAATCAGCTGAGAGTTAAATTCTCAGCTCTGAAACTAGAGAATAATTCATTTTTGATTATGTATCCATAATTCCTGAACAGTTCAACTGGCTCACTGCTAGAGAATTCTTGAACAACCAATCACCTCAAGAAGCACCTAAAATCTTGCCTATGGTGTTTAAAAAACTCTGTTTGGAATGAATTGGGCATCTTTATATCTTTTTTCAAGGAAATGCTATACTATGGATATGAGATATAAAAACCAGATAATTAAAAGTTATTAATCATCAATGTCTCTGATCCAGGGAAATTTCACTTCAGGCCACTGAATTTTTTTAAAAAATCTTTAGGGAGATTTGTAAAGCCAAAAAGATAAAAAAATAAAGGCTGTAATCATTTTAAGGGTGCTTTCATGCACAGTTTTTCCTTCAAGCACTCAGAAACCATGGTTTCCCAGTAACCAAAAAACTCAAAGTTTCATGATCCATTGACAGATACATTATATTTTATGTAGATTTACATAAAAGAGCTCCCATTAACTTTAGCTTTTATAAACCATTAATACATGCAAACAACTATTATGTTATAATCCCTATCTTATGAGATATTTTGAGTAAATGATTGTAAGAACATATAAGAAGCATTTTAAGAAGAATAAAGGCAGCTCAAAAGGCAGACAGCCATCATCAAAATAAAACATGAAAGTAATTTATAGCACAGCAAGAAACAAGCAACATTCCAACAAGCAGCCACCCCAATTAACAGGGGCAGGAAGATATTCCATCAATTATTTTCCCATTGACTGATTTTCAGTCAAATTTGATCCAGATATAATTTTCTTTGCATGTAAATATTTTTTACTTTGTAACAATAAAAAATACAAAATAAATAAAACATATTCTATAAAAATCATTCTTTAACTCTTATAATGTTTTTATTTTATAATCTGGCAGTGAAATTTAATTTAATTAGTTTTTTAAAAAGTAAAAAATTAAAATTAAGCCTCTTAAATACAAAAAGTAGAGTTAAAAATAATTCATATGTGTAAATCATAGCTTTTATTAGTAAATAGATTATTTTCAAATTTTTAATTTATTGTAAAGCTAAAAAAATAAATATATGAAGTAAATTATAGTTGGATCAAATTTGACTGAAAATTAGTCAACAGGAAAATAATTGATGGAATATCTTCCTGCCCCAAATAATAGGTCCAAATCACAGAGCAAATCCTCAAACAGTCATGTAGGTAAAATAAAGAGCCGCAGAGATAACTGAAAAGTGAAGAATGAGCAGAAGAGTGCTTAGGTGAGCTTCCCTTCCCATGCAATAAGTCTTGTACAGAGAACATGTTGCAGACTTCATTAACTTGACCCAATTACCCTCAGACAACCCCATCAATTTTGCTACCCATTTTGTAAATAAATTTTTCAATTATCCTTTCTTTTTGAACTAAAATGAAGTTTATAGTTTCTAGTTAACAAATTTTTTTTGCTAATCTTCTGAAATTACCTACTTATAGGAGCAACATAAAATAAGTGATAATGATATACAACCAAGATTTGATAGTAACCAGAGAAGCACAACCTCTACAAGCACAAATAAGAGCTGTAGAACCCGCCTTAAGTGGCCCATAATACATATTAACAAGTATTATTTGGTGCTATGCGTAGACTGGATAATACATATGAAACCACATATTGACTGAGAAAGCTCCACACTCACCATTTAATAAGTAGATTTACATCACCATGTCTATCTCACACACCCTGAAACTCTCATTAAAGATATCATATTTTTTAAGATCACAGAGACTAATGAGAAAAAGGCCTCAATAAGATTAACTGAGACCCTTTCTCATACAAGATAATTCACTTTAAGAATGTGAAATCTTTTAAAAAAAAGTTCTAATACACCAAAAGTTAATCAAAGAGCTGCCTGATACCTTTCAGAGGATTTAAAATAGCTTAATTTTGACCATGGGATCTAATATAAAATTGACCTTCATGAACATTATATCAAAATCTTAAATTTTTTCTTACCTGATCCCACAAAAATAAAACATCTTAAAGAATTAATGATATGGCACATGAGAAATTATTCATATGTCCCTCCAAATTACCTTTGGACAGTAATATCACTTATTGTCAGGAACCCATCTGCTTAGAAACATACTACCCAAAAGGTGTATGGTCGTGGATGGATTCAACCCTGTGATTAGAGAACCAATTGAAACGGAGGCCATCCTCATATGAAACAATTCTCTAATCAGACGGTATTGACCCAAAAGGGGATTGAATTTTCCCAAAATGAAGTGAGCTCCAAGATAACTGAGAAGGAAAACAGAAGCCAAAGGATGAAATAAGGAAGGAGCAGGCGGACTGGCCCCATGACCTGTGGTTCCTCTGTAATGGGGGGATTATGTGACAATGGAGTGGCGGTGTACCATACGCCTGGTATCACTTGGCACCATGACTTGTCAAGGTAATTAGGAGGAGATGAACCAGAATTGGCTCTGGTTCCAAGAGATATGCTTGCAGTAAAGGATTGGACAAGGAGCAACCAAACCAACCATTTATACCCAAATGGTCCCCATTGGGAAGACTTGGGTAGTATCATGGTGTTGGATTTCAAGACTAGAGAGCAGGCAAAAATAAATCAACTAGGATAGGAAATTGACTTTATTAACTGAACAATTAATAATGCTGAAAAGATGGAGCCTTATATAGGCTGCCAATAGATGTCCAATTTGCAGCTTCAAAGGGGAGTTGGGGATAATGTTGGGGGGAAAACTTGGCAGGAGAAGCTTGAACTAGCTTACCATTAAAATACAATTATTATTGTTTTAAAGAAACCATAGCCCCTGCTGGGCCTCTCCAAACAGCTAGGTGCCATTTACCCCTGCTTTTTGAGAGGTTCCAGCTTGGGGAACCTTCTGGTGGTTGAACAACCCACCAGAAGGAGAGGCTCTGTTGTTTGGATTAATCAAAACAACTACAGAGCCTCGTTTCTGCTTAACAGAATCAGCTTTTGAAGTGTAATTGAAATCAAAAAATCCTGAATTGGTTGTAAGATCTGATTGGCTACAGGTAGTCATTTTGCAAGACGCCAAAGGTAAATTTGAATTTGAACCACTAACTTTGTTTAGGTGTTCCCTCAGTGAGTGAGAGGACCCAAGTTTGATCCCTGTGTTGGGCTCAGAAAAGGCCTTTGGCCTTGAATCAAGCCCCTTTAAAGGTAATTTGGAGCACATACTACTCACTAATAAACCATTTCTAGGTCCTGGAGACAAGTACAATTTAGGGGAAGACTTCCCAGACCCTGGAAATCTTAGAATTTCCTTGTTGTCAGGAAAAGTAGAAGATGCATTCCTGACACTACCCTCACCTAGGGAAGGCTCTCCCTGGGAATGAAACCTGGTCAGGACCTGTTAACAATTGGCAAGGTTCTCCACGGGTTCCCAGGAATTTGACTCCTCTCCATAATTCAACCATTTGACCAAGTATTGTACTTTATCCTTGACTAGAAAATGTGCAATGATGTCCTCCACCTCCCATTCAAAGGTGTTTGAGACAATCTGCAGGTTGGGGTTCTGTCCTGACAAGGCATCAGGGTTGTCCTCAAAGGGAGTAAGTAAATCTATGTGGAATACATCATGTACACTGGAACCAGCTGGTATCTCAAGTCAATAGTTCAGACTGGAGAGGCGTTCCAGGACTCTGAGTGGACCAATCTTCTTGGGACCCAGTTTTTTGCTTGGAATCTTCAACTTCAGGTTACGGGCATTGAGGTAGACGTAAGACCCCACAGGATATTCCTTCACTGGTGAACTGTGACAGTCAGCATATTTCTTGTATTCAGACCTGGCCTTGGTGAGGAACTCAATAAGATTAGAGTGTACTTCCTTCATCCTGTTGGCTATTTCATCAGCTTGAGGGAAGGCTGATTCTTTGAGATAGGAGGGGAAAGACTCCAAGTCAAACCCAAAGTTGGCAAAAGAAGGGAGACATGCCAATTGAGCTATGGTGTGCAGTGTTATAACATAACTGGGCTAGATGGCAATAGTGGGCCCAATTGTCCTGTTGTGAATTTGCTTAATGTTGCAAGTATCCCTCCAGTACTTGATTCATGCGCTTGGTTTGACCATCTGTTTGGGGGGGGGGGGAAAGAAGTTGATAAGTTCACCATCACCCCCATCTGGTCCATTAGAGCCTTCCAGAAACGGGAGGTGAATTGGACACCTTGATCTGAGACAATGTCCTTAGGGAGCCCATGATCACTGACCACTTTGCAGAAGAACATGCTGGCTACTTCTTTTGAGGTGCATGAAGAAAAGGGAATGAAAATGGCATATTTGGTCATGCGGTCTACCACAACAATGATGCTGGTGTTCCCTTCACTCATAGGTAAATCCACTATGAAGTCCATTGATATGGAAGACCATGGGCGAGAAGGTATGGGTAAAGGGTGGAGGAGTCCCTGAGGTTTATAGTTGGAAGGTTTGTTCCTCCCACAACCAAGACAGTTGGAAATGCAAGTCTTGATGTCTTTCTTGATTCCCGGCCACCAGTATTGACACCCAAGTTGTTTCAAGGTTTTGAGCAACCCACCATGTCCAGACAAGGAACCCTCATGCATGTTTAATATTGCCTTGGTTTTGGAGTCCCCCTTTGGGGATCACTGTACCAACCAAGTTTCCAGCCTTGCCTGCTAACATATCTTACAATACACAGGGGGCTCTTGATGAGTCACCCCTTGACGTGTCTAACGCTATGGATTAATCTGATGGCAATATCAAATGGCGGGTACTTCATCCTAATTAGGAGCACTACCAATTCAACTTGCTGATCCCCGCACAAGTTATTCCTTGACTCCAAACCTTACATGGAACTCCCCACCATGCCATCCCCTTGTGGCCTTGTGGCTTTCCCCATATAGTATATTAACCACTATATTCTACAATAAAACAATACCTTGTTCTTATTATTATGTCCTTTCTATTGGACTGTTGTCTTCCCAAATTACAAATACTGAATCCTCATTGGTTCAGTTGCAACACCACCAAGGCACCTTTGACATATGATATCCCCTAGTTGTTAATTGTATTGGTTGTTGGCAATCTTCTTAGCATTCCCTCAAGCTCTGTTTGAAATTGTGAGTGCATCTGTGCTTCCATAATCTCTTGGTCCAAAGAAGTATATGCCAAAATCTCCATGATGCTGGAAAGGAATTGAGAAGCCGTCAGAACCAATTGATTATTGTGGTCATGGTTTTGAGTATTGTTGTCCTTCAGGTCTTTGCGTCAGCTAATAGCATCTGGGACCACGTTCATTTTCCCAGGGGTGTATTCAATTTTGAAGTCAGAAGCTAGGAGGTCAATTGACCATCTGGAAAGGCAAGGTGCTATCTTCCTTTTCTCTGTAAAGTATAGGAGGTTCTTATGATCTGTCCTGATGATGGTAGGGAACTTACTTCCTTTCAGATAACGTCGCCAGTGTTTAAGTGAGTTTACTATTGCGTACAACTCCTTCTCATACACATGATAGTTTTGTTCCCAATCCAAGAGCTTATAGGAGTAGAAAGCCACAGGGTGGCTTTCACCATCCTCCCCAAGCTGGATCAGCACCGCTCCCAAGGTATAATTCAAAGCGTCTGTCTCCAAAAAAAATTGGCGTTCAGGGTCGGGGCAAAGGAGTACTGGGGCAGAGGTGAAAGACTGTTTCAAGCAATCAAAGGATTCCTGAGCGGAATTGGAACAGTCAAAGGGCACCTTGCTAGAGGTAAGAGCAGTGAGAGGTAGAGCAGTGGCTGAGAAATCCTTGATGAATTTCCTACAGAAGTTGGCTAGCCCAAGGAACCCTCTAAGCTTAGTGCAAGACGTGGAGACAGACCAGTTCAGGACAGCTTCCACCTTGGAGGGAGCAATTGAAAAGCCTCCTGGCTTGATGGAGTACCCCAAGAACTCAACTTCTGTTGCAAAAAATTCACAATTAGATAGTTTACAAAAAAGGTTGACCCTGGTAAGAGCGTCCATCACTTCTTTCAAGTGTTCAAAATGACTTTCCTTGTCAGGCAAGTAAATGAGGATGTTGTCAAGATATACCACCACACTAGTATCTAGAAAGGGGAATAGCACTTCATTAATGAGTCCTTGGAAGGCTGCCGGGGCATTGCTGAGACCAAAAGGCATGACTAGGTATTTGTACAGACCAAAGGGTGTTCTAATGGCTGTTTTCCACTCATCCCCCTTGGAAATGCGGATCTGGTTATAGACATTTTGCAGATCTAGTTTGGAGAATATTTGTGCCCCTGTAAGCTTGTCTGTGAAGGTTTCTGCAGCAGGAAGAGGATTGCAATTCTTGATGGTGATTAAGTTAAGTTTAGCGTAGTCAACCACGGGGCAAAGGGTGCCATCAGATTTTTTAACAAAGAAGATGGGAGAGGAGCAGGAAGAGTTGGATCTACAGATGAACCCTTTGCAAAGGTTTTTGTCAAGATACTCCTTGAGTGCAATACCCTGGGCCCTGTTGGTGGGATACAGTTTTCCCCAAGTTGATATGCTACCAGGGATGAGATCAATTCTTAAGTCCAAAGCTCGGTGGGCGGGGAGCTCATTGCAGCTTGCTTCACTGAAAAGACCCTTGTAACCCTTTAGAATCTCTGGAAGAGAACCCTTGGTGCGCAGGAGTGTTGTGATTCCACGGAGGTATGAGTCAGAGAAGGAAGTGTCAAGGTTGATGGATACCAAGAAAGATTTACCATGGTTGGTGAAATCTATATGATGGGAATCCCAATTGATGTTCATATGGGCTTGCTTGCACCAAGAGTAGCCCAAAATCACTGGGCATGCAAGACCTGGAATAGTCAAGAACTCCAGCTGGAATTCAGCACCCACAATATTGGTTTGGAGTGGTAAAGCCAATTTTTGAACCATTATCTGAGTTTTGCTGGCCAATAACACAGAAGACGGGATAACTCCTGATATTCCTAGAGGATTTAGCAGGGAGTTGTCAATGAAATTTCCCATAGTTCCTGTATCTAAAAGGGCCAGTGTTGAATATTTCTCATGAATTGATGTGATTATCACAGGAAAGGTGGCGTAAGACCTAATGGTGGCTTTATTGGGATCAGAGGCAGCAAGGACCGCAGAAGGATGTTGCTGGACACGGTTCAAGGCAAAGCAGTCCTTTGCTTGATGTCCCTTCTTCCCACAGTAGAGACAGCATCCTTTTTCCACGTGTCGTTTACGCTCGGCCTTGGATGGCTGATATCCACCTCCTGCCTTGGGAACTAACCCTGCTGGGAGGGTATTGGTCCCAAGGATCTTCTGAGAGATGGTGGGTTTGGAAGGATTGGGTTTCCAGGCTGGGAATTGTTTCACTTGGGGGGCCCAACAAAGGATTTCTTGGTAAGCTCATTGTAAGTGTTGGGTAAGATGTGATGAGCTAAGAAGGCCTTCATTTCCATAGACAGGCGTTTCTGCAACACATAACAGCTTTCTTTGTTGTCCATCCCAATGGCTTCCTTGGGACGGGTGAACTCCTCAAGGAACTCACTTGTGGCTATCTTGCCCTGATAAAGGCTAGAGATCTGGTCACAAAGTTCCTCTTTAGACAAGGCTGGCAAAATTACAGAGAGAAGGGAATCACAAAAGGCTGGGTAATTGTGATGAAGCTTTTCTCCTTTCAGGGTAGACTTGGCATACCATTGTTGGGCCTTACATTGTAGCTGCTTGGCTACATGGTGCACTTTTTGAGCATTGGTGAGGAATTGGTCTGGGGAAGTGTCAAAAAGGGATTGGGAAAAGGCCAAAAGCATTGGGATTTTGTTGGATTCCACATCCTCCAACTGGATAGACAAGATGTTGTTCAAGACCACAGTCTGAACCTGGTTTTGGAGGGACTTGGGATCTAACTGTTTAGCCTGTTATTGATGGTAGGATCTAGTGATAAGGACTGTGGTGACACAGACCAAGATGAGGGAAAAGACCAAGGCCAGAGTTTTGACTAACCCTAACTGGAATTCCATTTCAACAGACTTGGTTTGCTTTGAGGTCCCAAAAAGGGCCTTGAAAATGGGTTCAGTTAAGCTGTCAGGAACCCATCTGCTTGGAAAAATACCACCCAAAAGGTGTATGGCCGTGGATGGATTCAACCCTGTAATTAGAGAACCAATTGGAATGGAGACTATCCCCATATGAAACAATTCTCCAATCAGACGGTATTGACCCAAAAGGGGAATGAATTTTCCCAAAATGAAGTGAGCTCCAAGATAACTGAGAAGGAAAACAGAAGCCAAAGTATGAAATAAGGAAGGAGCAGGCGGACTGCCCCATGACCTGTGGTTCCTCTGTAATGGGGGGATTATGTGACAATGGAGTGGTGGTGTACCATAAGCCTGGTATCACTTGGCGCCATGACTTCTCAAGGTAATTAGGAGGAGATGAACCAGAATTGGCTCTGATTCCAAGAGATATGCTTGCAGTAAAGGATTGGACAAGGAGCAACCAAACCAACCATTTATACCCAAATGGTCCCCATTGGGAAGACTTGGGTAGTATCATGGTGTTGGATTTCAAGACTAGAGAGCAGGCAAAAATAAATCAACTAGGATAGGAAATTGACTTTATTAACTGAACAATTAATAATGCTGAAAAGATGGAGCCTTATATAGGCTGCCAATAGATGTCCAATTTGCAGCTTCAAAGGGGAGTTGGGGATAATGTTGGGGGGAAAACTTGGCAGGAAAAGCTTGAACTAGCTTACCATTAAAATACAATTATTATTGTTTTAAAGAAACCATAGCCCCTGCTGGGCCTCCCCAAACAGCTAGGTGCCATTTTCCCCTGCTGTTTGAGAGGTCCCAGCTTGGGGAACCTTCTGGTGGTTGAACAACCCACCAGAAGGAGAGGCTCTGTTGTTTGGATTAATCAAAACAACTACAGAGCCTCGTTTCTGCTTAACGGAATCAGCTTTTGAAGTGTAATTGAAATCAAAAAATCCTGAATTGGTTGTAAGATCTGATTGGCTACAGGTAGCCATTTTGTAAGACGCCAAAGGTAAATTTGAATTTGAACCACTAACTTTGTTTAGGTGTTCCCTCAGTGAGTGAGAGGACCCAAGTTTGATCCCTGTGTTGGGCTCAGAAAAGGCCTTTGGCCTTGAATCAAGCCCCTTTAAAGATAATTTGGAGCATATACTACTGACTAATAAACCATTTCTAGGTCCTGGAGACAAGTACAATTTAGGGGAAGAGTTCCCAGATCCTGGAAATCTTAGAACTTCCTTCTTGTCAGGAAAAGTAGAAGATGCATTCCTGAAACTTATGATTAAGAAAGGTGATACTATACATCTTTTTTTAGACTACCCAGCGCTGAGTGAACTTAAAAGTAATAAAGTATACTGTGAATTCAAAACCTAAACGTAAAAATGCAAAATTGTCAAATCTTTGGTCCAAATTTCAAATCACTTTTGTGGGCAACACAGCTGAGTGAAAATTAAAAAGATTCAAAAAATCAACCATTTAATTTGAATTTTTTGATTTATTTATTTTGTCAAATTTCAAATCCTTTGAGCAGATAACTTAACTAACAAAAGACAAAACAAAGTAAACAAATGTGGGATACATGAATCAGGAATGTGGGATTCTAATGTACAATTTGAGATTTCCTGTATGTCAAACAAATCATAGACACAATGTAAAAATTAACAAATCTGAAATTTCAGGATTGTCAAATCCAAGAACCAAATTTCAAATCAAAAATGAGGTGAATTTGAAATAAATATAATTTATGGGTGTCTCAAAAAGGATGTCAAAGGATCTAGAGTGGATTTCTGCTAATTTTTTTAGGAATCATAGGCGTTCTCAAAAATCACCCTATTCCATTTTAGGGCAGCTAAAATTTAGATGGTTGATTACAGTAGATTTTAAAAAACGCTAATAATGAAATAGAATTATATACTACAATCTATCTTATTACATTTTATTTTCCTTGATGTGTTGATAGTTCATTTTCTGTTGATAATATGCTTGCATTTAATTGGATAGTTTCACCTCCAGTTTCCTTGGCGATAGGAAATCAAGTCACCTCCCCAAGACCAGCTGTGGTTGCAGGGGCAACTTGATTTCCTATTGCCAAGGCAACTGCAGGTAAAAATATCCAATTAAACGCAAGCACATTATCAATAGAAAATGAACTATCAACACATCAAGGAAAAGAAAATGTGATAAGATAGATTGTAATACTGTAAATTCAGAACCTGAGCGTAAAAATGCAGGATTGTCAAATCCTTGGTCCAAATTTCAAATCACTTTTGCGGGATAGCCTTTTTAATTAAATTGAATTCTTTATATTTTTATTTGAATTTTTAAAAAAGCAGGAACTCATAGACACTTTACAAATTTCAAGTCAAACTGCACATTTCTTATGGACAAAATGAATAAACTGGAATCAGATTTGAAGTGTTCAAATCCATCAGCCATTTTCATTAAGTTTACTATGTTTTTTGAAATTGCAGGATTTTCAAATCCAAGAACCAAATTTCAAATCACTTTTGAATGCCACTAGTAAACTCGAATATTAATTGCAGAAACTGAAATCCAAATTGAATTCACAGTAAGAAACTAGGACAAATCAACACAAATCAAGAAGCTCTACTCTGGATAAAATCAAATGAAAAATTCAATCTCAACAACCATGTTTAGACATGAAAATAACTGGAATGTAAAATTGTCTAAACTGGAAATGATGCAATATTATACACTTCAAATCACAAATAGAAACTCTGCTACTATTCAAGGCTAAATCAAGAGAAAACAAATACTCACAACTAGAAAAAAATCTAAATTAAATACATATTTAACCTAAAATATAATTTTTTATTTTTTTATGGACAGAAAATCACATTCCCAACCCGCTCCTGCACCAGCCCGCAGGGCAGCCTGTTCACAAGGGCGTCCTAGAGGGTCCAAGAACAGATCCAGAACCCAACCTGAGGGGAGTCATGCCAACACACAGGCCTTCCAAGGCGTCATAGCCAGTCAACCACCTCCCGCATCCCAAGCCCAATCAACCAGCCTGAATCCAAAACAGAAGCTGCTCTCAAGGCCTGCCACCAAAGTCTCTTACACCAGGGTCACCGGGACACTGAGGTTAGTTACGCCTCCACTGTGTACCCAGTTGTCACCTGGCCCCGCACTCTTGATCCAAGATTTGCCAATTCCTGCCCCCGAGTCTTTACCACCACCTATTAGCCATTGGCCACAATTGAGGACCCATTTTCACCTACTGTGTATTCAACCATTGACAGTGCCAGCGCGACCAAGCATGATCCCACCTTCTACACAAAGGTCCCCATCCCCTGTGTTGAGCCTGCCAGCCAGAATGCCGTGGTACCTGCCAAGGGCTGGCGTTGGTTGACAGATAGTGAGTGTGAAGCTCTCCTCAACTGCTTGAACAGGGGAATGGCGGTTTGGGATATTACGTCCCAATTTGGTGTCACGGCCAGATATATTGGCAACATCAACAAAAAGTATGGCAACACCGGGAAAATTGCCAAATCCACCAAGGCTAAGCGGCAGCCCAACCTACTTCAGCCCATTTATTTTAAGGCAATCAGGCAGTGGTTATCCAGGGATTGCCACCTGGAATCACTTTCTGTCCAATCAATGCTGGCCACAGAGTTTGCGCTTTCTGTTTCAAAAACCCTTGTCTACAAAATAATGGTCAATTTGGGCTTCTTGTAGAAGGTCCTTGGAGTTTCTCCATATAATAGGAATAGCAAAAAAACCATCAAATACCAACACATTTATGCTGAGACTTATCTGGCCCTAAATGTCAGGGATCCAGTCTTGGGCAGCCAGCCTGTTGTTTCCAGGGGTGACCTGGGCCAGGTTTTTTGCAGGCAATGTCCACCACAAGAGGGGAGCTAACTTAAAGAGGTAGGAGGCAGACTTTCACACTCAGGACCACGGGCCAGCAGCCAGGATTATAGTGTCAATCACCCCTGTGAGGGTGATGTACATAATCCCAAACAGCTTGCCAGAATGGTCAGTTGGGAGGTTGGGTGAGGAAGCAGGCATAGGTTTTGGGGTTACAGGCGGTTCCATGAGAAGGTCATAAGCAGGGAGATAGTTGAATTTCCCTCTGAATAACTTGGGTGTTGAAAATATTCACAGGCCTTGTTGATTGTATCTAACTGCAGATTGTATGCAGGCCAAAGAGTTGAGTTCAAGTATCTTTTCCGGGGTGTAGTCCTTGTATTCAGATTTCAGAGGGTAGTTGGTAAAATGGACGGGTCCAAAGGGTACACCAGGAGGACAGAAAACTGCAGGCAGTGGGGCAGGGGGGCCAGGAGATCTCAAACTGAATTAGTAGATGGCAAATACAAAATAAGGCAATAGCTATGTGAGCCAGAATAACATAACCTTTATTCAAAAATGGCAATAAGGTTTGAGCGCAGAATCTATAGGCATATATAGCATCCTGCCTCCAAACTTAGTATTTCCCATAAGGGCTTCATCAAAATATCAGGAAAAATGTGGCCAGGAGGCCCAGATGTAGGAGCGGCAAAATGACACCTCGTCTGGATGTTCTCTCATTGGTCAGAACGTCCAAATTGGTCACTTTATTTCCTTGATTTTTAGCTGTGGTCACAAGGTCAGGCCCAAAGCTTGGGTTTCTCCTTGGCAGTTGAGTTTGATTGGTTACTTGAGGGGACTTTAAGCTCATGAAGTTCATAGAGCCACCTTCTCTGCCTCCATTAGGCAATTCAAGAAACTCCTCCTCAGGAACCATCATAATTGAACCTGTACTGGTATTATGACTTCAGGACTTAGCAGGGCCTTCAGCTTGCGTGGGCTCAATCTCATAAAAATGCAGACGGGCGGGCTCTTGGTCCATGGGGCCAGCGGCCTGCAGGAATTTGGGTTCAGGGTTCAAATCTTGCCCTTGGGCCCAGGGTTTGAGGGGTAACAAATTGTCAATCCTGACACTAAAGGAGACTGGGAATATCCAGTTTTTCTATATTTTTGAATTATTGTTTTCCTCCTCACTCAGGTCTAGGTATGGGTGGGTCAAGATGGGGTCCAAGGATGGTGTAGCACATTGTGAAGCTGTCTGTTCCCAGACCTATTCTATGGTAGCACTTCTTGATCCTCACGGGTTGGACCAGTATCAGATGATCAAGGGTTCCCATAATAGCGGGACATTCCTTGATTTTCTCTGAGCCGTCAAGGAGTACCTTCAGATCAATTACAGAGGCTTAACCAAAATTGCTGTGTTGGATAATGTTGGGTTCCACAAAGTGGATCTGGTTGTGTCTGAGTTCCCGCCCATCAATAAAAATAGCCATTTGGCCAGCCACTGCCTGGCTGATTGTCCAATGAGACTCCTCTTCCTTCCTCCCTATTCTTCATTCCTTAACTCAATTGAAGAGGTCTTTGGGTGGATCAAGAATAAGGTGAAGAAAGGCCTACCTCAGGACACCAAGGATCTATTCAATATTCTTGAGATTAGCCAATTTTCAATGCCACCTGATGTGGTGGTGGCTTTCTATGAGCACTCAGAATCCTTCTTCCCCAAAGCCCTTGCCTCTGAGCCAATCAGATAAATGGGCGCTCCAGGTTTTATTTGTTTTTATTTTTATTTATTTTGTTTTTAGTAGGACTCAAAAATTATTATTTATATATAATGACGTGACATTTGATTGTATTATAGACAAATAAAAGTATATAGAAAAGGTAAGTAAAATTAATTATACTAGGTAAGAGGAATATTTTTTTATTATAATGCACTGAATATTATATTGACTGTTGCGCTAACAAATAAATAAATTAAAAAAGATAAAAATATATTAACTTTATTTAAATAATTGTGAATCCTTGTTGGTACTCTGGCTTTTTTAAGCCACAAATTGGACCTCACAAGTCATCATCTGATCCTTAATATTTCAGTGCCACTATAGCCACACAACACAAAAACCAATGATTTTCATGTATCTCTTACTAATAGTACTTATGACATGGGTCAAGCATATCAAATATATTTATTAAATCATATTACAAGGGAAAGGTAATTTGAGTTCTAAACAATCACTTGTTTAGAATATAAGTGGAGTGGGCCGCATGATGCGGATAAATTCAATTCTTGTTGTTTGTATATGTAATAAATGAACCCGTACTTGACAAACTAGTAAATAAAAACATTAATAACTTATTTTTATTATTTAGTGTGGTTGCAAGTTTAACTAATGTCTTGTAATATATTTAGATATATTAATATTATAATTTACCTACTAAAATTTAAAGCAATCTTAAAATATTAAAAGTAAAATTATAATTATAAATCTTAAAAGTTATCTATTAAAGTTTAAATATTAAAAATTTTAATATTGTAATATGTATTACTAAAATTTTAATATTTTTATATTTCAATATTAAAATTTTAGTGTTAAAGTATAAAAAATTTTAATAAAATAAAATTTAAGTTGCAAGGGAAAAATATTTATTGAGGGGATGCTAATTGCAAAGGGGAATGCAATTATTCCGGGGAGTTATACCCTGAAATTAAATTTTTGACTAGAGCGTCTAATTGGATTAACATACTCTTCTGTACGTGGTGGACAACCCTGTATGAGATTGCTAGAGGGGTGGTGCCCTGTACCCTGGTGATTGTAGACCATTTGATAAAAAGAAGCCAGGTAAGTGAATTGATTAATAGGTTTTTTTCAGGGGGCATGTATTACCCATACAGCATTGCCAATGCAAATGAGTCATACAGGACGTGCTTGACTGTCCTATACCCCCCACAGTGTCTTCTGGCATATGAGTGCTAAGCAGCCTATGTCTATTTGAATAGGTACATCCTCCAACTTTTTGATGTTGGTTTTTAATATGCAGTGGAGGAGGATTCCCTGGTATACTGTGACGGGAATTCTTTGTAAGGTGTGTTTTTCTGAGAACATGCACAGTTTTTTTGAATATTTGAACTAATCTATTAATATAGGAAGTTTGATTGAATTTGAAGAGGGTTCTGGGGGCGCCCAACTTGTATCAGCATCCCATGCCTCGGCAAACAAAATTAATGAAAGTTTAAATGTGTTCACAAGGACTGGTCCCCAACTTTGTTTGACAATGCCTTGAATATTTCATTAAATATTTTTGTTTTAAAATATTCAGTTCCAAATTGAAAGTCAGTTTTTAATAAGTTTTTTTTCATATTTGTTGGTGTTTGCAAACAGGAATTGTTGAATGCTTTCATAGATATATTCATCAAAGTTTAACTTGACATCTCTGCAAATTTCATTCATTTCTTTGAAGTTGATACTTGATCCTATTTCATATGCTTCCCTCAACCACGGCAAGCACCCCGCAGGTGGTAAATATTCCCTATTTTTAGCTTCAATACTTGAAAAATTATTCATATTCTGTTGGTTTATTTTATTTATTTGGTTTTTTATTTGTTTTACAGGGGCTACCAGTGACTGGTAACCCCTGTAGAACCAACTTGGCGTAAAAGCCGCCACTTCTGCGGCCTTGTCCCCATTCCTGGTGATGACTAAAATAAATATAAATAAAACATAAAAAGACTTACTAATTGTTTCCCCTGCGCCCCCCTCAGCCACAGGCGCCACCTCAGCAAACTTCATGAGCGTTGGCTGCTCTTCATTGATTTTTCTAGGCTTAATTTTTCTTATATTTCTTGCAACTTGTGTTTCTTGTTGGTTTTCATTTGATAAAATTTCTGTATTTCTTGAAGCGCTCCTGCTTCTTGACTGGGCTTTGTTTTTGTCTGTTTTCATTTGGTTGGTTTCCTCTTCATTTGTCTTGATTTCCTTTGAAATTTTATTTCCTTCAATTAGTTTGATTATTTGAGTATTCTATCTATTGGTTTTTGCAAATTCCCACAAGTTGTAAATTTTGCTTTTGAAATCTACCCCTTGAGTATTTCTTTTTGAAGATTTAAAATTATTTCCTTGTGTTCTTCATTGACTATTGTTCCCAGGCTATTTTTTGCAGTTTCCTTTTGCTGATCCAAGGCTTTTCCCTCATTTCCCAGTTTATTTACCACAATTTCCCTGATGTTGTATTCAAGCTTGACAACCTTTTGGAGGGCTGACTCTAATTTGTTTATTAAGTTATATATATTTGACATTTTGTTTGAATTACATCAAAAATCTGGTTTTTATAGTACTACCTTCAATGCATGAATATTTTACATCATCATTAATAAATTAAAGACAATAAACGTAAATATTGCATTAGAATATAGCAATTAGATATCAACACTTGATATTTTCATATTATGTGCATATCTTAATGCATTTTGTTTAATAAAATTCATTGTAAACTTGGCCCTTTCCATTATAATTTAATGAAATGGACTGTGTTTATATTAGAGAGCCATTAACCCTTAGTACAAATATTAATACATAGTGCATTTTACAGCTAGTATATTTACCTATTGGTAATATTTCTGTAAACTTTCAGGTCAGATTTTGCAAGGTAATGATAATGTAATGTGTTAATAAATTACTGTTTATTATCATTAAATGTCTGATTTTCTTTGCTGTGGCAATAGTGCATTTCTGATATTTACACACTAGTTTTCAATTGGATGGTTTCACATCCAATCACACAGGCAATAGGAAAACAAGCCAACCAATTGGATACTAGTGCGTAAATATCAGAAAATGCACAATTGTCACAGCAAAGAAAATCTGCCAATTAATGGTAATAAAGAGTAATTTATTAACGCATTGCATTATTATTACCTTGCAAAATCAAACTAAAGAATTTCCAGAACCATTATCAATAGGTAAATATACAGGCTGTAAAATGCACTATGTATCAATATTTGTACTAAGCGTTAATGGCTCTCTAATATAAACATAATCTGTTTTAAGTAAAATTACAATGAAAAAAGCTAAGTTTACAATGAATTTTATTATAAAAATGCATTGAGTTATGCACATAATATCAAAATATCAAGAGTTGATGTCTGAATGCTATATTATAATGCAATATTTACATTTATGGTCTTTGATTTATTAATAATGATGAAAAATATATATGCTCATAATTTTAAGCTATTTGTAAAATGTACAAAATTGTATTAATTATGGGAAATGTTGATAATGTAAAAAGAAAATATTATTAATTATGAATTAAAAGAGAGATATTAATTTTAATAGTTGTCACAAAGAAAAGATTTATTTACTAATCAAAGGACAGAAAGGGGAGGGAATGGGCGGAATGAACATTGCCTTCATCTGCACCTGTGAAAGGGATGGCATCAGAGATAATGGGGGGATTGGTAGCGGCTTGGGAGTCAGGGTTAGAAGGTGGGTGGCTTGATGGGGGGAGGCAGGGTTTGCTGACTGGGAAGGGGCAGCAAGAGCAGTTTGCTTCAATTGCTCAAATTCTTCTTCCCTCATGTATACTGGCTTGACAAAATGGATGGACTGGTGTGGGGGGAGGCAGGAGTCCTATCTTGAATTATCACTATCACTTGCATAGAAGATGATGAGATCAAATAAGTCCTGGACAGACACAGAAGGGAAAAGCTCATAATCCTTATCAATTTGGGTGCATATTTTGTTGTAGGTGGCAAGCTTTAAGCGCCTGAGGGCAGAACCAAAATTGTAGAGATATACATTTTCAAGATGCATGTCAGCGTGGTTGATGGGGTAGGACCAACAGGTATGTCCCACAGCCCTGATTTCTTGGGTTGCCCATTCTTGTTGCTCCATCTCAGCACTCAGTACAACTGTGTGCACAGCGTTTTGTGTGGCCCACTCCTCTAGCATGGCCTTGAGCTCCGTCTGGTAGGCATAGCCATCTGTGGTGTTTGATATTGCCAAGTAATAATTGACGCCCAATGGGGAAACTGCCAATAAAACCCCAAAAAAACAATACAAGATTGGGCTGCGCTTATACAGGTCAGACTGGATACGCTTCTCTCCATAGTCTTGGATACTTGCAGAAATCTTAGCATATGATAGGAAGATGATGTTATTATGGGCCCTCATTGCCCTCCCTTTAATAAAATTGATGATGGTCAAATTGTATGGGTTGGTATCCACCAAACTGGGGCCACCAAGAACCTGATTGGATAGGATTCTGGCGGCAACATACAACTCTGTGCATCCACAAATTCACTGTTCTTTTGTTGGTGAAGATGCTGTGGAGTCCCAGCTGGAGACGTACCTAGACCAGGGGCATCTGTGGGTCACATTCCATAATGGCCATCATAAGGGGATGGGCTGTGTCATCTTCAGTTGAAGTACGGGCACCAGTTGGGGTCTTCTTGGTAGGGGGGCCACAGTTGGCATGGGCTTGCAGGGTTGCATCCACAATGGACTTTGCAAACCCCATTGCGGCCACAATTTCCCCAATGGACATAAGCATCCCTTGCTTTTCAATCATATCAAGAACAATCTCCAGAGTGATTAATTTTCTTCTACCTCTCACAGGCTAATTGGCTGGAGGAGGGGTATGTCTGCCTTGAGAACCAGACAGTGCCATCTGATTGGCTGTTTCTGGATTCTGGCTTCCATTGGTGGCCCCATGGCTCACTTGGTCAATTTCAGATGCTAGTGTTGCTGTATGATTTGGGTTAGCAGCTGCCTGTGCGTGATGGGCAAACAGGGCCATGCTTGAGGACGCCAGAGAAAGAACACACTCCTGGGTAGTGCTTGCAGAGGTGCTTGCGGAGGTGCCTGCAGGTTGAGAGTGGCCATAGAGGGAGGCTTCACTATTAGAAGACCCAGCGTTTCCCTGCATGATTTTGTCAAGGCCAGGGAATAGCTTGTTGATTTGGTTGGTGTTGGAAGAAGACATAATAAAAAATTTATTGTAATTTTAAACTCAGGAAGAGGAATGTATATTTTAGTCAATTTTATTGTTAAATATGTTAATTTTGTGAAAAGTATAATCTAAATTTTAGCCGCACTAAAATAGAAATGGGTGATTTTTGAGAATGCCTGTGATTTCTAAAAGAATCTGCACAAATCCTCTCTAGATCCTTTAACATACTTTTTGAGACACCCATAAATTATATTTATTTCAAATTCACCTCATTTTTTATTTGAAATTTGGTTCTTGGATTTGACAATCCCGCAATTTCAGATTTGTTAATTTTTACATGATGTCTATGATTTGTTTAACATACAGGAAATCTCAAATTGTACATAAGAATCCAGTATTTCTGATTCATTTATCTGGCATTTTTTTGCTGAGTTTTGTCTTTTGTCAGTTGAGTTATCTGCTCAAGAGATTCAAAATTTGCCAATTTAAATAAATCAAAAAAAATGCAAATTAAATGTTTGATTTTATTAAATATTTTATTTTTCACTCAGCTGAGTTGCCCGCAAAGGTGATTCAAAATTTGGACCAAGGATTTGACAATCCCACATTTTTACGTTCAGTTTCTGAATTTACAGTATATAATTCTTTTTTTATTAGTGTTCTTTAAAATCTACTGTAATCAAGTATCCTTAATAGCAATACATGGATACATATTGTAGTAATCCAGTGACGTTTTGGTTTTGACTTTTTTCTTTCCCACCTCTCCTTCTTCCTTAAAAAAAGTTTTATGGCCCTGGCTACGCCAGGGGCCAAAAAACTTTTAAAAGATTTCTGCGTCATCAGGAGGGTAGCTCATATATCATTATATGATTTTGTGGTCGCTATATTAGTGATTTAGAGTGCAGAATATTGCATCATTTCCAGCTTAGACAATTTTACATTTCACTTAATTTCATGTCTAATCATGGTTGTTGAGATTGGATCTTTCATTTGATTTTATCCAGAGTGAAGCTTCTTGATTTGGGTTGATTTGTCCTAGTTTCTTACTGTACATTCAATTTGTATTTCAGTTCCTGCAATTAATATCTGAGTTTACTAGTGGCATTCAATAGTGATTTGAAATTTGGTTCTTGGATTTGGTAATCCCGCAATTCCAAAAAACATAGTAAACTTAATGAAAATGGTTGATAGATTTGAATGCTTCAAATCTGATTCCAGTTAATTCATTTTGTCCATAGGAAATATGTAGTTCAACTTGAACTTTGCAAAGTGTCTATGAGTTCCTGCATTTTTAAAAATCCAATTAAAAATACAAAGAATTTAATTTAATTAAAAAAGGCTATCCCGCAAAATGATTCAAAATTTTGACCAAGGATTTGACAATCCTGCATTTTTACGTCCAGGTTCTGAATTTACAGTACCCATGTCTCCTGTTAATGAACTCTCTGATACCTTTAGAGGCTCTAATAATTTTTTTAAACCAGATTGACCTCAGCAAAAGTTAACACCAAATCTGATTCAATCCTTGAGATATTCCAAGATCAAATTCAGAATAAAGTATGGGCAATTTGAATGATTAGTCTTAAAATTTGGCCAGATCAATGCCCCCAGAATCTTTGTCATAATTATGATTAAGATGTTGAAGAAAAATATTAAAAATTTCTATAGTCTACCTATATGATATAATAATCTAAATTATAACTAAAGAACAACACTGAAAGAATGTATGTGCTGTACTACCTACACTCCACAAAAACCAACTAATTTATGAACTTTCCAGGAGTGGGTTGTTCTCACATGAACTACCCTTCTAATAAAATATCATCACCAAATATGATGTGAGACCTTTTTATGAGAAATTGGAAGCTATAAATGACATTTCCCCAATAACAAGAGTAAACTTTTATCCTTCTTGGGAATTATTACCTATGTCAGAAGACTGATACCAGAATAGGGAGCATTGGTTGCCTTGCCATAAGAAATTATAGGAAAACTACCTATATTTTTTAACATTTCTCATAGATCACCACCTAATATAACTCAGTAAATGTATGATAAATGCCTCAATCCTACAGTACCCAACAGGGATAGAACCTTTGAATTAGAAATGAATGCCTCTGACAAGGCCATTAGAGTAGTAATCATTATAAAGACAGAAGACAAGGATTTTCAATCTGTTGCCTATGAGCTAAAACCCTCTCTGATAGGGAATACAATAAGAATACATGAAAAATAGTGGTGGATATAGTAAACTCATTCATTAAATGGTTCTGGTATCTGGAAGGCACAAATATTCAAAGTGCTAACCAATCATAAATCAACAGTCCTCTTCAAAATACAATATCATCTTTAAATAAGACAGGCTGAATGAAGGGGCCTTATCCAAAGATAACCCATGATTATTGAATATAAAACAGGAAAAGGTTACTTAATGAAGACACCACATCAAGCCTATATTTTAATAAACTACTCAAAAAATTCTAATGATCTTGATTTCTCATTTTAATAATATGAGACCTCCAAGAATTTTTCCTACCTGATACAACTACGGGAACTTGAGAGAAGGTCATAAAGAATAAAAATATGTTCATAAATGACCATGATACACTACACTGAATAATGGCAAGCTGTGATACAATATCTTATATACTTTCAACCCAGAAAAATGATATTATCGCATGATATCACAGAGATATATAGCATACCTGTAAAAAGAACTTCTATTGATACCTCAAGAATTACTAATAGTGAAAAAATATGCTGGAAAAATCAAAGAAGTCCTAGATAAATGTGAAACCTGTGAAAATTATGCCTGCTCTAAAGCACCTCTAAAATCTATAGTATATGTCTCAATGACACAACCATTCAAGATTTGAGCATTGCATATTTTAGGGGGAATTTCAGGTGATTTGATAGCTATTTATAAGTTACATATAAAAATTAATTTATTGATGAGAGATTAATCTTGTAAGGGATCTAATTGTTAGGGAATCAATCAACAGCCAAGTGGAGGAGGGCCCTGAGATTGAATTTAACTAAGGCTAATACTACTGGAATTCCCACCATCAACATATAAATTAACTGACCAATAATTTGAAATCTTCCCAAGAAGGGGGTTAATTGGTACAGCAGATAGTAGGCAGAGGTAAAATGTAAGGGATTCTATCCCTTTCATAAGTAATAGCTCTAACACTGGGTCTACTCAAACACAACCTGATCCCAAAATTTCAAATTTTAATATGGAAACAAGAATCAATTAAAATACAGATTCAAATAGCTCAATCAACCTGAATCCTTGTTTAAAATTGATTAATGAACGCACTTTAAGGAACAAAAGCAAAAGCAAACACTTAAATCTTAATGATAATATGAATCCTAGTCTAAAATTGAAAATTCAAGCCCAAGATGAAGAAAGCAACAACAACAACAAAAGTGCATTCAAAATAAGCTCTGAAACCCCAAAACCAACCAATCAAAATGAAATTAAATGCAGAACAACCAATCACCAATATTTAGGGGACCCACCTAGCCAATCAATTAAAGCGGTGCAACCAAACCAGAGAAAATATACTCATCCAGGCTCAAGATACTATCTCCATTATAGTCCAGAAGAATACTGCATCCCAATAATCCAACCTACCTCTTCTTGCATTGCAGGCTGCAGCCTGCTGCAGACCTGCAAGACAATACTTGCCAAATCACTCTTGCAGGATCTCCTAGTAATTATTATGATCACTTCCCCACTTGACTTCAGTATTTAAACTGAGGATTTTCCCCATTCCAAATTGCTCCAACAATTTCTTATTCCTATCAAATCAATAAATCTATATTTTCAAACTTCTAAAAACTTGATTAGTAGATTCAAAAGGTTCTCCCTTCAACAGCATTAATTTCATCTTCCTTGTATGGGGTTTTTTTGTGTGTTATCTAGTTATGGGCAAGCCAATGTGAACTTCAAGACTCCTGAACCAACTCCCACCAACAAATCAGAAGATTCAATTTGGTATTGTTTTGAACCACGCCGTTGCCATGCCCCATACATAGAAATAGCACAATTCCCTCCAATTATCCACCCAAGGCCCCCTGGTAGGTCTGGGGGTATACCAGCGTCTATTATCTTTTAAATCACTTCACTCCCTTTCTGGGAAGATTCTGCTTATTGGTTCATCTCTTGCACATGCTCATGATAGGGATTCCAGTAGGGTCCACCTTAGTCAAATTCAACTTGGGAGCTCTCCTTCATTCCATTGGAGAGAGACTTCCCAATGAGTGGATCCCTGACATAAAAGCAAGAAAATACCAAGGACTATGGGGGTGAAATATGGGGGGATGTGAGCTGTCTTGAATAGGGCATGTGGCAGTGTTGGAGGGTAAATTGATACCAAATTGAGCCCTTGTACTTCTCAGTCAGATTTGAAGGCAGAATTTCTTAATTGGGGGACATGTTAGAAGTATTCCAATCAGAAAGAGGCACACCAAGAAAGATGATTTCATACTTTTCTAAATATAATAAGAATCTATTAATCTGAAAGAGAATATAGATTTATTGGGTACTATAAATTCAGAACCTGAACGTAAAAATGTGGGATTGTCAAATCCTTGGTCCAAATTTTGAATCACTTTTGCGGGCAACTCAGCTGAGTGAAAAATAAAATATTTAATAAAATCAAACATTTAATTTGAATTTTTTTTGATTTATTTAAATTGGCAAATTTTGAATCTCTTGAGCAGATAACTCAACTAACAAAAGACAAAACTCAGCAAAAAAATGCCAGATAAATGAATCAGAAATACTGGATTCTTATGTACAATTTGAGATTTCCTGTATGTTAAACAAATCATAGACATCATGTAAAAATTAACAAATCTGAAATTGCGGGATTGTCAAATTCAAGAACCAAGTTTCAAATCATAATTGCAAGGAATTTGAAATAAATATAATTTATGGGTGTCTCAATAAAAATGTTAAAGGATCTAGAGTGGATTTGTGCTGATTCTATTAGGAATCACAAGAATTCCCAAAAATCACCCATTTCCATTTTAGTGCGGCTAAAATTTAGATCATAATATTCACAAAATTAACATATATAACAATAAAATTGACTAAAATATACATTCCTCTTCCTTAGTTTAAAATTACAATAAATTTTTTATTATGTCTTCTTCCAACACCAACCAAGCCAACAAGCTATTCCCTGGCCTTGACAAAATCATGCAGGGAAACGCTGGGTCTTCTAATAGTGAAGCCTCCCTCTATGGCCACTCTCAACCTGCAGGCACCTCTGCAAGCACCTCTGCAAGCACTACCCAGGAGTGTGTTCTTTCTCTGGCGTCCTCAAGCATGGCCCTGTTTGCCCATCACGCACAGGCAGCTGCTAACCCAAATCATACAGCAACACTAGCATCTGAAATTAACCAAGTGAGCCACGGGGCCACCAATGGAAGCCAGAATCCAGAAACAGCCAATCAGATGGCACTGTCTGGTTCTCAAGGCAGACACACCCTGCCTCCAGTCAATCAGCCTGCAAGGCACAGAAGAAAATTAATCACTCCGGAGATTGTTCTTGAAATGGTCAAAAAGCAAGGGATGCTTATGTCCCTTGGGGCAATTGCGGCCACAATGGGTTTTGCAAAGTCCACTGTGGCTGCAACCCTGTAAGCCCACGCCAACTGTGGCCCCCTACCAAGAAGAAATCAACAGGTGTCCTTACTTTGACCAAAGGTGACACAGCCCATCCCCTTATGATGGCCATTATGGAATGTGACCCGTGGATGCCCCTGGTCCAGGTACGTCTCCAGCTGGGACTCCACAGCATCTTCACCAACAAAAGAATGGTGAATTTGTGGATGCACAGAGTTGTGGTTGCCGCCAGAATCCTATCCAATCAGGTTCTTGGTGGCCCCAGTTTGGTGGATACCAACCCATAAAATTTGACCACCATCAATTTCATCAAAGGAAGGGCAATTAGGACCTGTAATGACATCATAAACTATCATACACTAAGATCTTGGCCAGTATCCAAGACTTTGGAGAGAAGTGTATCCAGTCTGACGTGTACAAGTGCGGCCCAATCTTGTATTGTTTTGTCGGGTTTTTTTGGCAGTTTCCCCATTGGGTGTTAATTATTACTCATCAATATCAAACACCACAGATGGGTATGCCTACCAGACAGAGCTCAAGGCCATGCTAGAGGAGTGGGCCACACAAAACACTGTGCACACAGTTGTACTGAGTGCTGAGATGGAGCAGCAGGAATGGGCAACCCAAGAAATCGGGGCTGTGGGGCATACCTGTTGGTCCTACCCCATTAACTACGCCAACATGCATCTTGCAGATGTATGTCTCTACAATTTTGGTTCCGTCCTCAGGCGCTTAAAGCCTTCCACTTACAACAAACTATGCACCTAAATTAATAAGGGGTATGAGCTTTTCCCTTCTGTGTCTGTCCAGGACTTATTTGACCTCATCATCTTCTATGCAAGTGATAGTGATAAGTCCAGAAAGGACTCTTGCCTTCCTCCTTGCCATCCATCTGTTTTGTCAAGCCAGTATATGTGACAGAAGAAAAATTTGAGCAATTGAAGCAAACTGCTTTTGCTGCCCTTCCCAGTCAACAAACTCTGCCTCCCCAACCCCCCCATCAAGCCACCTGCCTTCTAACCCTGACTCCCAAGCCGCTACCAATCCCCCCGCTATCTCTGATGCTGCCCCTTTCATAGGTGCAGATGAAGGCAATGTTCATTAAGCCTATTCCCTCCCTTCCCATCCTTTGATTAGTAAATAAATCTTTTCTTTGTGATAACTATTAAAATTAATATCTCTCTTTCAATTCATAATTATTAATATTTTCTTTTTACATTATCAACATTTCCCATAATTAATACAATGTTGTACATATTACAAATAGCTTAAAATTATGGGCATATATATTCTTCATCTTTATTAATAAATCAAAGACCATAAATGTAAATATTGCATTATAATATAGCATTCAGACGTCAACTATTGATATTTTGATATTATGTGCATAACTCAATGCATTTTTCTTAATAAAATTCATTGTAAACTTGGCTTTTTTCATTGTAACTTATTTAAATGGACTGTGTTTATATTAGAGTGCCATTAACGCTTAGTACAAATATTGATACATAGTGTCAAAACCGCAGGCTTGACCCGCCAGCAAGATTCTAACCAAGCGGTTTTGTGACCTGCAATCCAATTATCCTGTCACTTAAAGCTGGACTAGGAAGTCAACTCAATTTACCAAATCCAACAACATGAACAGATAATGATCCTTTATGGTGGTTATCTCAATTTGGCGCTTAACTTATTATCAGGATCAAGCCACCCCCTTCTTCCATCCAGCTGTGTGATCACCAATCTTGTTCCTGTTATCCTTGATTCACATGAACTATATAATCACTATCTCACAATAAAGATTATTATCTATCTTTTAAACATTTTTCCCCGTGTAACTCTGCTAAAACAGCACAGTTACAACATTCATAGCACATGTAGGTTCTCCATCCTACCTTATCTTGAAAAATTCTGCCTGTTGCCCACACACGCCGTGGCCAACAAATACTTGGCTGAATTATGTCTGGCCTCCCGCCTGACTGGACTCTGTACACCCCTGGTACTGCCATATCCGATGGTTTTGTCCTGTACAAAAAAGGTAATCCCGCTACCTGCCTTCAAAGCCATGTCTGCACAAGGTTTATTTCAGGCTCCCTCATTGATGCCGCAACCAGCTGATAAAACCATCATGCCTGCCTACGTAGCTCAAAGACTACAGAGCGCTGCCTTGGAACCATTTTGCTGGGGCCAACAAAACTGCCGCATGGATCCAGTCCGCCCAGAGCAAGTTGGCTCAGATGGAGTGTCCACAGCGGTTTTGGATTGCAGAAATTTCCATTTCCCTGACCCATAATGCTGGCACCTGGTGCAACAAGTGGCATGAAGAGCACACCAACAAGAACTGGGATACCTTTAAGCAAGACTTCCTGGCAAGATTTGTGCTTAAAGATACAGCGCTCATGATCATATACCAAGTAAAGAACCTTATCCAGACAGGCACTGTGAAGGAACTCACCCGCGCCTACAAGGAACTCTGTCTTTGTGCACCATCTGACATGGCCTTTGACACCCCAGCCACACACCTCATGTATTACAACGCCCTTAAGTTGCATGTGATGAGGCATGTGAATCTGGACTGGGTGACCAACCTGAAAAGCCTGTACTGTGAAGCAGAGAAAGCAGAGCAAACATCCAATGCACTGCACAAGGCACAAACTGGGAAACGTCAAAGACCCAAGGATTCCCATCCAGACAGACGCTCCTCTCAACCACCTCCTTGAGGCAATGGGAACAACGCCAACCACAAATCCACGGGTTTAAATGGACATGAAAATAGAAACAATGACCAGTCCAACCAGACCCATTTCTGTGTCACTGCCACGCAAGGTAACCAAGATGAGGGAAAAGCCCGGGGAGAGCACTAAGTAAGCCAAGCTCTCCCCACGCAACTCCTGACTTGCCCAATGATGAATACCAACCCAAGGACGTGAACCAATGTCCAATGATTCAGGAGCCCTTGGAAGACCTGGTACTGTACACCATTGCCAGACATACCAATAAATTGATGTCATATCCTTTCTGCTTTCACAGTTACACAGGTTCAGCACTCTTGGATTTGGGTGCAGACCATACCCTGGTCAACAGTAGCTTTGTGAATAAGTTCAAGCTGGATACTAATCCTTTGCGGATTAAAAGCGTGGTCCTAGCTGACAAATACTACATTGCCATGACAAAGGAAACTGCCCCCTTCTCTCTCATGCTTGAGAACCTTCACTCCACCATTCAAGGTCCTGTGATCAACTTTCCAAAGTTTGACATTGTACTGGGACTAGACTGGTTATGGAAGAACAATCCTCACGTAGACTTGGCAACCTTTGTGCTGACCATCAAATGTGAAGGTGTCAACCATCTGATCTACCCAACTCTGTAGATCAACTGCTATGTGACCACGTTTTTTGTACATATCACAGAGACCCAGGACAAAAAGGAAAGCCTAAAGGCAATTGACTGGGACTCCTGCCATTATGAGATTATACACTTCAAGGATCACCAGAATACTTCCACACCTCAGGACCGCAAAATTGTGGCCTGCCATCCAGAAATCTTCAAGGAAGCGCTGCCAGGGCTGCCCCCTGAAAAGCACATTCAGCACTCCATCCAACTCAAGGGGGCTGTACCCAAGGCGCGCCCTATTTACAGGCTGACCCCAAATGAAGACAACACCTTACGCGCCTACCTCAAGGAGGCATTGGAAAAAGGACTTATCCGCCCCTCACAGTCTCCCTTTGGGGCCGCTGTATTCTTTGTGGCTAAAAAGAACAGTACCTTACGTCTGGTCACAGACTATTGAGCCCTAAACAAAGTTATCATTAAGAATTGTTACCTATTACCACTGATTGACAATCTCTTTGATACCTTGGGAGGAGCCATAGTCTTCTCCAAGATTGATCTAACTGCAGGCTATAATCAGATCCATATTAAAGAGGAAGACATCCCCAAGACAGCCTTCTGCACTAAGTACAGCTCCTACAAATGTGCAGTGCTCAACTTTGGCATGACCAATGCTCTGTCCACCTTTGTAACCTTCATGAACAAAATATTTGCACCCCACATAGGCAAACAAGCCCTAGTGTATCTAGACAACATCATCATTTACAGCCCCTTGGTAGAACAACACCACAAAGACCTCGAGGCAGTCTTTGCCCCCTTGGCACAATACAAACTGTTGGCCAAACCCTTCAAGTGACAGTTCTTCTGTGAGCAACTACCCTTCTTGGGACACATAGTCTCAAAGGACGGCATCAAACCTGGCAGTCAAAAGATACAGGCCATCTGCAAGATGCCACCACCCAAGGATAAGTTGGAACTCCGCACTTTCTTAGGAATGGTGGCCTATGTACAACACTTCATACCTGACTGTGGTATTTTGACTGCCCCCTTATCTGCCATAACAGGCGCCAAGTCCAAGTTTGTGTAGACCCCCCAACGTGACCTCTGTTTTAGATGCCTCAAGGAGAAACTCACAACAGCTCCCATCCTACAATACCCCAAGTGTGACAGGGAATACCAAATGGAAACCAACGCCTCAGATGCATCCATTGGGGGGTACTATGAATCAAAAATAATGACAGTGACTTCCTTCCTGTAGCTTATGAATTGTGAAAATTGACAGACAGTGAGTGTCAATACCTTATCCACAACAAAGAACTGTTGGCTATTGTACACTTCCTAGTCAAATGGCGTTGTTACCTGGAACGCCAGGAAGAATTCATAGTGTTAACAAATTACAATCCACTCATCTATTTTAAAACTCAAGCAAATCTGTCACGCCACCAAGCCTGGTGGATGGAGATATTAGACAGATTTAACATGCTCATCCAGTACAAACCTGGGGCCAAGCTTGCCATGGCAGACGCCCTGTCCCGCCTGTATGTCTGTGCTTCAAGAGGAGAGAATGGGCTCAACCCAGACTGGCCTCTCTTAGTGCTACAAACAAAAGACAAAGGTTTCCCCCCAGGCACAAACAACATAACACAGGAAACAGTCATTAAAAATGAACACCTATTTGCTGACGTATATGGAACCCTACACAGAAAAATGATGGACGGCACAACCATCCCCTACATTCCCACGCATCAACGAGTCAATACCATCCTACGCTATCACAGAGACCTTGGACACACCAAAAGCCAAAACCTATATGAGTTCCTTAAACATAAGGCCTGGTGGCCAACCTTATACCGCAATGTTCAAGAAGTTATAGACCAATGTGAGGTATGCAAAAAGTTTTCTAAAAGAAAAACCCCGCCAAAGTCAGTACTTCCTATCTGCACACAACTACCTTTCAAAGTATGGGCTCTTGACACTGTTGGCCCCATGCCAGGAAAACACAATGACAAGAAATACATCATCACCGCCATTGACTTTGCCACAAGATGGCCAGTAGCCCAAGCAGTGAAGGCACACACTGGCAATGATGTACAACAATTTATTGGCAAGGAGATAATCAGCAAGTTTGGAAATCCAGAACTCCTGATAACTGATGGAGCCAAAGAATTGACCTCTGAAGACACCAATGTATACCTCACCAAAAATGGAGTCAAGCACACCGTGACAATACCATACCACCCACAGGCCAATGGACTCTTAGAGCAGCTTAATGGTAGCCTCGTGCAAGCCTTAGCTAAACTCACTGCCGGGAGACCTGAAGACTGGTATAAGCAGCTACCAACTGCACTGCTTGTGTGTCAAACCTGAGTGAACAGATCCACTGGGAAAAGCCCGTTTGAACTTGTATACGGCACACAGCCAAATATCATTCAAGCATTGACATGACCTAAACTGGAAATTCCAGGTGAAGTCCCTTCACGCTCAGACCCTCAAGTGATAGAGGCTAACAGCAAGCAAACAGCAAAAGAGAATGAACGTCTGCAAAAGACATTTGTCCCCATCTGCAATAGACATGAAGTTGGAGACAAAGTTTGGGTCATGAATGTTGACAATAGCAAGCTACAACCTGAAAAAGTGGGGCAAGCAATCATCTTAAGGTAAATGACAATAACACTTAATTTGTGCAGGGGCTTGGAAAACATAAGCAAGACAAGACCCTACACCATGATTGCCTACAACCCTTCAAAGCAAGACAGAAATAACGAGATACGCCCTGCCTGTCACAGAACAGAAACTAGTGCAATAAGGCGCCTGGGCTCCTAACAACCTCCCTGACAACCTGCCCCCAGAGGAGGCCAACCTTCAGTTGGGGGGGTGGTGAAACAATAGGCTCAACCCGCCAACAAGGTTTTGAGTAAGCGGGTTTGTGACCCGCAACCCAATTATCCAGTCACTTGAAGCCAGACTAGGAAGTCAAATTGAGTTTCCTAATCCAACAACATGAACAGATGATGATCCTATATGGTGGATACCTTGATTTGGCACTTGACTCATTATCAGGATCAAGCCATCCCCTTCTTTCATCCAGCTGTGTGATCAGCAATCTTGTTCCTGTTATCCTTGATTCACATGAACTATATAATCACTATCTCACAATAAAGATTATTATCTATCTTCTAAATATTTTCCCTGTTTAACTCTGCTAAAAAAGCACAGTTACAACAATAGTGCATTTTAAAGCCTGTATATTTACCTATGAGTAATAATCCTATAAACTTTTTAGTTGGATTTTGCGAGGTAATAAAAATGTAATGTGTTGATAAATTACTTTTTTTTGTCATTAATTGGTTGATTTTCTTTGCTGTGGTGATTGTGCATTTTCTGATATTTATACACTAGTATCCAATTGGTTGATTTCACATCCAATTGCACAGGCAATAGGAAATCAAGCCGCCACCCCAAGACCAGATGTGGTCAGGATGACAGCTTGATTTCCTATTGCCTGTGCAATTGGATGTGAAACTAACCATTTGGATACTAGTGCGTAAATATCAGAAAATGCACAATCACCACAGCAAAGAAAATCAGCCAATTAATGACAATGAACAGTAATTTATTAACACATTACATTATTATTACCTGGCAACTGCCAGAATTAACTCATTCTGCAAGTCAACTTACTATATGTTGATAATCAGAATTAAAAATACTTTAATGTCAACAGCATTGAAAAGTCAGAATTAAGTTTTAACTCATGCAGACTACTAAATGTTGACACTTTTTTAATAAGCAGAAACCTGTTTCCTGAACATTTTACTTAATAAAAATTAAGCTTCAAGATATTTTTTAGGGTAATGTGACAACATAAATTTTAAAAAGTCCATAAAAAATTATACATGACAATTAAAAAAATTCATAAAAATACACTTTTATTTTATTTTACTATGAAATTAGCTATCTTTACTATAATAAAAATTTTCCACTTATAAAAACAAAAAAATCCAATACACAAAAAGATACTACATAAAAAGGTACATATTATAGAAAAAATAACAATCAGAAACAGTAATATAAAGTTTTTTCTATATTGAAAACTACAAAAAACATATAATTTACTAGTAAAATACCAATATAGATCATGTAATACAGTCTAAAGCATCAAACTATCAATAAAAAATCAATGATTTTATAAAAACAGTACCATGAATTATTAATGATTTATTTAGAATAACTATTTATTTAAAAATATTATACTTAATATATAAGAACTATATAAAAAATTAGGCAATACTCAATAACTTTAATTGAAAGCTAGACTGTGATCACCTGGTTGCCATTAAGAACTGTGGTAATCTTTTTGATGTATTCCCCAATCTCTGAAAGCTTATATTTGGCCTTGACAACTTCCTTGATCTTCTCTTGATATTGTTTCCCCTTGGTAGTTCTCTTCTTCTTGGATGAGTGGTTCTCAATATCTCTGATGGATGCAACAGTCTTCCCCTGTTGGACTTTGAGGTGCTCATAGAAGGTGTTGTATCTGGGCTTGATTCCAAAGGAGGACTTGATATGCTTATGCCAGCCCTCCAAGATGAAGTAGTTTTTATCTCATCCTTAAGAACTGCCTGGTAGCAGTTCCAGTTGGGTTTGGCTCTGGGCTTGCTCCGGCGCTTAGTGACCTTATGTCCAATCTACTGTGGTTCATAATATTCAATGAAAGGGTAGAAGGGACCATCATGTTTCTTGGCATATGGATCCTGGCATAGGAGGTCAAAGGCTTGTCCATTATGCTCTGGCTTTACAAAGGCTAGTGCTAAAAACTGCTGAATTAAGAACTTGCACTTTCCTGATGTATCTAGACGGTGGAGCTTGCTGAGCTCAGGTAGACTCTTTAGTTGCCTGCTGTTGCGTTCTGAGGCGCGGCACAGACACACAACAGGAAATCCTAACCTTAGGATTGGATTTGTACTAAGTCTTGGTTAGATGACAGGGAAGGCAAATGTGTTTACCTTACGGCCCTGGAAGAATAATATCTACTAGTTGTGGCTAGAGAGAGGCGCAGAAGTACAGAAGACACAAATATGACAATGTGAATAGAACTTAATTTTTATTGGTGAATATGAAATGTAATATATAGTGGTTAGGAATACCACAAAACACTACCAGGACGATAGGATCACTTGCCACCAGCATTAGTGGGGCAAGTGAGTTGCACAGGATCAAGAAACCAAACAATTGAACTTCCTGATTCAGTCATTAACTCATTTCAAGAGGCAAAGGCAAAAGCAAAAGCAAGATATTTGTCCTCAAAATGGCCCATCAAAGGTAAAATCAAAACATGGTGAATAGTGGTATTCACAACACCTGTTGACAGCCTGTCAATCATGGAAAAAACACCCCTGGACCTCTCCATCAAAGGTGTTTACAAAAGCATTATACTGGGAAGTTTCATAGTCCATGATTATAGCTGAGGGTCCAAGTGCTTTATATTGAGCTTCTTTTTCTGCAGCAAGAGTGGCTTCATCTTTTTCATCATCATCTGGATTGGCTCTAGTGTTATGGCCAGGGGGACTCTTTCTATTATTGGGTAGGGCTTTGATGCCCTCCTGAAGGATTTTAAAGGCCCTTGTGTAGATCTCTTCTGTTGCCCCAGGAAGCAGAAAGTAGGCAAATGGGAGCACTTTGCCTTCAATAAGGAAATGTACAACCCATAGTTGGTAAAAAAGGCAGGTGCATACTGCAAAGGTACTGTCACATAACCAAGTGTCTGAATTCCTCAACTAATCCAGGTTCTGCTGTATAGCATAGCATATAATTCTTGACTCTGCTGTAGGCCCATCATCATGTAAAAGGAATACCTCATCACCATTGAACATCTTTAACTCCTCTGTCAAGACTAACTCTTCTTGGACCATGGCAGATTTCTTATGGGGAAATAGATCACAGTGTTTGTCACATATGTACTTTACTAACTGGTTGCGGTCAGGGATGAGCTTCAGATTCTCATTACTTAGGTGTGTGGTAGCCTTAACTGCCAGATCAGAAGCCTTGATGTCTTTGGAGTCTGGAACCATTTGGTAGAGGTACCACTTTAGAAGCTTTTCAATAAGATTGATTGGAGCATTGCATGTGTGCTCTCCTTTTTCACTAGTGACTTTATCCCATCCTTCTGTATTGATCCTGGCAGCACAGCTTCTATCTTCACATACATAATTATTGCTTCTTCCTGCTCTCTTTTGATTGTTGCAATTGAAAACATAGCCATCACAGACTAAACTTGCACCTCCTTTGACAGACATTAGAGGGAAAATCAAGGGAACTTCTTTGGGTGCTTAAACTCTCCATTGATGTTACATATATTGTGAACCTTTAGGGGATCCCATGGGCCAATTGGTTCTTGATGATAGTCAGACAGGTAATCATCAGGATCTTCTTTATTGATACTTGATGAGGAGGATGGAGGTGCAAATTTGTTGGGTGGTGGAGGGGGATTATCTGGAGTTGGATTCTTGCGCTTTATGGACTGGGATGAGCTTGATTCCTTGGGACTTGATTCCTTTGATCTTGATTCATCTGGGCTTGACTGGGGTTCTGGACTTTTGGGTATCTTTGTTCTTCCTTGCTTGTTTAGTGGAACCTCATCTCCTTCTGATTGGTACCAGCTTGGAGAAGAGGAGGGGGCAGGGGGAGTGCTCTTTGCTTTCAGGGTCTGGGGTCTTCTCCTTTATCTTCTGTTTTGTTGAGGGCTCTTTGGCTGGTTTTCTGTTGGGGTAGGGACTTTGGGCCTTTCCAGAGGCTTTGGGTACTTTTTTGGTTGACTTGGGGTTCTTTTGTGGCTTCTTGGAAGATTTTTCCTACAATAATTAGCGTAGAGTTCACAAAGTAAGAATAATCATGTGAGACATGAATAAAATTAAATAATAATCTTGTTTTAAATTTTATTAATAAGTAAAAAGTTTATAGAAGTATAGAAAGTAATTTTAGAGCTAGTTTATTAGTAAAGAATAGAAAAAACCATGTTTAAATAAAAATCCAACATTCTGGTAGTCACATTAGTCAAAAATATTTAATTTAGTTTGTCAGCATAAATAACGCTTTAATTTTGACGTCAAAATACTGACAGTCAGCACTAAAGTGGAAAAACACTATTAAATTACTTATAAAGCTTGGTTAATATTTTCTGGAGTTGGTTTTTAAGTCCAAAATTGATTATTTTTAAATTTAAATTTTTTTAAATATTTGCATGTGTAACTTACAAAAACTAAATGATAGGGATTGTAGAGGGAAGTCTAAAGTACAGCCCTGGGTACTTTGGCCTGAATTACCATACCATTGTATGTGTGCTTTTTGTTAAGCAGCAGTGTTTTACTAATAAACAAGTGAAGGTGCCAACATTCAGGCAGTCAGCATTCTTTTATAGTAACTCTTCTATTGAGTCTCGCTTAAATTATGTCACTTTGTTTACTTAGCCAAACCCCTTTGTTGCAATTTAGGTGACGTGTCAATTTGAAACAAAGTTGACATTATAAATAAGTATATAATTTCTAGTTTTAACATATGCATTTCAGCTTAAGTGGACTTCTGGAAATAAGCTATAGTTTATCCAGTGAGTTTAAAATAACAGTAAATATATAAATAATACAAATAATGCTCTGAAAAATGGCATATGTCTTTGTTCAATACTTATCTTATTATTTATTTAATAAAAACAGTAGTATAAATATAAAAAATAGTTATTTTTAGAATATTGTGTATTTTATTAAGAAATTTATGGATTCTTATTTGGGGTTGACATTGATATATTACTTACTGTAGTCAACCTTAATGTAAAAGTACAAAGAAACTTACATTTTAATAGTAAATTATATTAGTTTTTTGGCTTAAAATTAAGCCTTTGTTTAAATGGTGTCAACATTTTGTCTGTTCCTTTTTATTTTTGCAATTCTGAATTAATAATTCACTATGAAAAATTAGCTTAGTTTTGGAAATGCCCAATTCCGGCGGAAAAATACTAAAATAATGTCAACTTACTGAATGTCAACAAATTGTCAACATTCAGTAAGTCAACTTTCAAAATGAGTTAATTCTGGCAGTTGCCTATTACCTTGCAAAATCCAACTAAAAAGTTGACAGAATTATTACCAATAGGTATATACAGGCTGTAAAATTCACTATGTATCATTTTTTGTACTAAGTGTTAATGGCACTCTAATATAAACACAGTTCATTTAAATAAATTACAATGAAAAAGGCCAAGTTTACAATGAATTTTATTAATCAAAAATCATTGAATTATGAACATAATTTCTAAAGATCAAGAGTTGACATCTAATTGCTATATTCTAATGCAATATTTATGTTTATTGTCTTTGTTTTATTAATGATGATGTAAAATATTCATGCCTTGAAGGTAGTACTATAAAAACCAGTTTTTTATGGAATTCAAACATAATGTCAAAAATTTAAACACTTATCAACAAATTAGAGATAGCCCTCCAAAAGATTGTTGAGCTTGAATACAACATCAGGGAAATTGTGGTAAATCAACTGGGAAATGAAGGAAGAGCCTTGGATCAGCAAAAGGAAACTGCAAAAAATAGCCTGAGAACAACAGTCAATGAAGAACACAAGAAAATAATTTTAAATCTTCAAAAGGAAATACTCAAGTGGTTAGATTTCAAAAGCAAAAGTTACAACTTGTGGGAATTTGCAAAAACCAATAGAAAGAATACTCAAATAATCAAACTAATTGAAGGAAATGAAATGTCAAAGGAAATCAAGACAAATGAAGAGGAAACCAACCAAATGAAAACAGACAAAAACAAAGCCCAGTCAAGAAGCAGGAGCGCTTCAAGAAATACAGAAATTTTATCAAATGAAAACCAACAAGAAACACAAGTTGCAAGAAATATAAGAAAAATTAAGCCTAGAAAAATTAATGAAGAGCAGCCAATGCTTATGAAGTTTGCTGAGGTGGTGCCTGTGGCTGAGGGGGCCGCAGGGGAAACAATTAGTAAGTCTTTTTATGTTTTATATTTATTTATTTTAGTCATCACCAGGAATGGGGACAAGGTTGCGGAAGTGGCAGCTTTTATGCCAAGTTGGTTCTATGGGGGTTACCAGTCACTGGTAGCCCCTGTAAAACAAATAAATAAAAACCAAATAAATAAAATAAACCAACAGAATATGAATAATTTTTCAAGTATTGAAGCTAAAAATAGGGAATATTTACCACCTGCGGGGTGCTTGCCGTGGTTGAGGGAAGCATATGAAATAGGATCAAGTATCAACTTCAAAGAAATGAATGAAATTTGCGGGGATGTCAAGTTAAACTTTGATGAATATATCTATGAAAGCATTCAACAATTTCTGTTTGAAAACATCAATAAATATGAAAGAAAAACTTAATAAAAACTGACTTTCAATTTGGAACTGAATATTTAAAAGCTGAAATGTTTAATGAAATATTCAAGGCATTGTCAAACAAAGTCGGGGACACAGTCCTTGTGAACACATTTAAACCTTCATTAATATTGTTTGCCAAGGCATGGGATGCTGATACAAGTTGGGCGCCCCCCAGAACCCTCTTTAAATTCAATCAAAAATCCTATATCAATAGGTTAGTTCAAGTCTTCAAAAAATTGTGCATGTTCTTGGAAAAATATATCTTGCAAAGAATTCACATTGTGGTATACCTGGGAATCCTCCTTCACTGCATATTAAAAACCAATGTCAAAAAGTTAGAGGATGTACCTATTCAAATGGACATATGCTGGTTAGCACTCAAACGCCAGAAGACACTGCGGGGGTACAGGACAGTCAAGCATGTCCTGTATGACTCATTTGCATTGGCAATGCTGTACGGGTACTACATGCCCCCCCCAAAAAAACTATTAGTCAATTCACTCACCTGCCTTCCTTTTATTCAACATTTGACAACCACTGGGGTACAGGGCGCCACCCCTCTAGCAATTTCATCCAGGGTTGTCCACCACGTACAGAAGAGTATGTGGATCCAATTAGACACACTAGCTAAAAATTTAATTTTGGTGTATATTTTCCTGGAATAATCACATTCCCTTTGCAATTAGCATCCCCCCAATAAATATTTTTCCCTTGCAAATTAAAAAAATTTAATTTTTTATATTTTTACACTAAAATTTTAATATCAAAATATGTAATATTAAAATTTTTATAGTAAAACTTTAATTTTAAATATTTAAATATTAAAATTTTAGTATCTAAAAGTTAATATTAAAATTTTAATAATACATATTTCAATATTAGAATTTTTAATATAAAATAATTCAATAAAGAATACAGTAGTTTTGAAAGCTATGGCAACAACCAAAAATACCTCATATTTAAACAAAATGATTTCATATTTAAACAAAATCCAAGTCACGTGAGATCCAGGATTCAATTAATTTATAAAATTTCAGTTAATAAATGGACTTTTAAACAAAAAAAAAATTTCACTAGCCCATTTTACAAAATTATATCAAACATCAAGCAGTGTAGTTCAAACCACAAACAAAATGAACTGATGCAACAAGTGAAATGGATGGATGCTGTTCTGGAGTATATTATAATCCAATCAGGATTCATATGAGGCACCAACAGAAGAACTAAAGTGAAACAAAACTTGAACAATCTAGAAGCAAGATTACACAAGCACAAAACAAAATGAACTCACACAAGATGTGTAGTATGAGCAGCCTAAAATAGAAAAATAACAGTTTAACAGCCAATCAACAGCTATCCAATTTAGGAACAGAGGCATTTTATCCATTTTCATGGCTCTGGATTTGTATGAAAAGGTTTTGAGAACCTTCAAAATATGGACTTGAGATTACAATAAAAATGAATCATCAAATTTTAAAATTTCTACTTTTAGTGATTTTATCCTAGGTTTTTTATAATGGTTTTTACAAGCAATATCTTTGACGGCGCCAGCAGCCAAGCCAGCAGCAGCCAAGCCAGCTTCAATAAAGGCAAGGCTCAGACTGTGGAGGCACCTATTTACACCCAAGCCTTTGAGTTGGGTAACAAGGAAGCTGACCTGTACCTGACCACTGACCCCTATGGCTTTGACTTGTTCAGTAGTCACATAGTGTCTAGCTCTGCCCCTGCTCCTGTACCCACCCCCACACAAGCTGCCCACCAACCAACCAAACAACCAGGATGGCAACCTTGATTTGGAACAACTTTTTGCAACCAGCCAACCTGCCCCCCTACAGCCAATTAGGCTTCAGCTCCCCTGGCCCAGCGCCCCAAGCAACAAATCATCACTGCCCAAATTCTTCAGGAAATTATGGCACTGAACCTGCAGGGTCTGTCCTGGGAACAGATTGCCGCCCAGTTGCAATTTACCTAAGCTACTGTCATGCGGGAATTCAACAACCTGATGAACAGGGGTAATCTGATCAGGACAGCCAAGAAGCCCAAGAAGGCCCCCAAGTCACAAATATCTGAGGCATACCCAATCATGCTTGACCTCCTCCAGCGGGATCCCAAGCTTCCCTTGACCCAGGTCCAGAAGCAACTTGCGCACCATAACATATGGGTCTCCAAGCGCATGGTGCAGCTCTGGATGTATGGGAAGGTGGCTTTCATATGGGTTCTTACCTATTTTGCTGGCAACCAATGCTATGGCGCTGAGGATTCCCTGTATGACACTGCCATTGAATCAACCCTGGTCCAATGCCTGACTAGTCTAACTGATGATGTCATGTTCATCTCATATTACAAGCTGTCAATAGCTTTTGATGATTTTGGCAAGCAAAGAAAAGCTGCTGCCAAGAATAGAAGGAAGAAGGTCAAGAAGTGGACGTTCATTGGTGCATTTCTGGCTGTTTCAGCCAAGGGCTTTGTCTACTATTGGAAACCCCCAGATTTCATCAATGGCTACTCATACAGCCACATCCTTAGTGGATTACTCAACTCCTGGGATGGCAAAATTCCAAATACTGGGTTTTCTTGAGCTACCAGATGGAGGGTAGCTCCACCGCCCTCAAGGCCATCCAGGGATATGGGCACCAGGCCTCAGTCTACCCTGCCAGCCATGCAGACGTCTATCTGGCTGATGTTGTCTTCTTCAACATGGGATCCACATTATGGAAACGCCGCCCTCAGGCTTTCAACAACCTCTATCTTGGAGTCCTTGACCACAATTTTCTCTTTGGCTGCCAGATGGTGGCTATGTTATTTGTGCAAATGGTTTTCCATGTGAATATGGACAACCTATCATGTAAGGATAAGCGCCTTCCACCTTGGGCCACTGCCACTTACCAACCCATCCAGCCAATGACTAATGACTAATGAGGAATACAACAAGAGTTATATGGCAGTCATCACACAAAATCCTCCTGCCTCCACCCCTACCACCAATACCCCTAACCTGCAAGCCCAAGCCACCCAATCCCATACCCCCCAGGCCAGCACTGCCTCTACGTCTTCCTTCCCACGTTATTCTGCCTCCTAGGCATCACTCTCCCCCGCCCCAATAAACCCCTGTCACCAAACATTTTGTATTTATATTATCTTTTTTTGAATTTCAATTGTTCATGTTCTCTTTGTTTATAGTTGGTTTTATTCTTTATGTTCAGTTTATTTCTATAAAATCATATATTTACTATGCCGTGTATCTAGATCCAGAACCTATTATTTTTGACACTTTACAGTGCCCCTTGTGAAAATATTAACAATGATTTGGTAATCAGCTAAATTTGAATTAGAAAATTATAGTGTTAACTGTTTTAGATAAAGTAGTTACTGATCCAAATTCAAAACCTTAATGATAAACTTTAAGCCAATCAGGAGCCAAGTGATAAAGTGATTGTTGTGACATAAAGGGTCATTCAATAATTCTTTGATAAATGTGCGCTAATTAATATGATTTTCTGGTTGTTTTGCCATTATGCGCTATTGCTGCTGTGGCAAGTTGTTGGTGGACTAGTGCTAACCCAGCAGCTGATTGGGCACTAGTCCACCAATAACTTGCCACAGCGGCAAGCATACAATAGCAAAAGATCCAGCAAATCATATTAATTAGCGCACATGCATCAAAGAATTATTGAATGACCCTTTATGTCACAACAATCACTTTATCACTTGGCTCCTGATTGGCTTAAAGTTTATCATTAAGGTTTTGAATTTGGATCAGTAACTACTTTATATAAAACAGTTAACACTATAATTTTCTAATTTAAATTTAGCTGATTACCAAATCATTGTTAATATTTTCACAAGGGGCTATGTCAAGCGCAAAAAATGATATGGTAATCAAGGAAACAATGCCAACACAAAGCAAACAACACATATTGAGATGAGTGTAAAACATATACAAAATGGGTAAAAAGATGGGATAATGTAGTAGATGGGAAAACAAAAAGGAATAAACAAAGAGGCAACAGTATTAAAATAATACAGAATTTATTGGGGAAAAAGCTATAAAAACATATGTAAAGGTTAGTAAAAAATCAATGAGAGAATTGGAGAAGCTTCTGAAGGATCTTGGCTTGGCAATTGTCAAAATAAAGGACATTGACTGCAAGGTCAAAGCCAAAGTGAAGACTGCTGTCCTCACTGGGGACAAAACTGACAAGGTGTTCACAAAGGCACTAATTTCAAAAATGCCAGAAACCCCAGAGAAGACAATCAAGCGCTTATTAAATATTCAAAAAACCGTGGTCAAGGGTCTGCAATTTAAGGCATATAATCTTTCTGCGCGTCCGTCTGGTTGATGACCCGGAGATGTATGAACATCTCAAAGCCGCCAAGCGTGCCAGGGCAGAGAATACCAAATTGCCTGCGCAATCAATTGCTTCATTAATGGCCAAGCCGGCCGAGGCTGCGGGCAAGGAAGAAATACAAGAAGGTAGCCTAAAAAAATTAATAAATTTTCAAAAAAATTACCTTTTTCTTAGAAAATGTAGACAGCAAACTCTGCCAAGTCCTGGTCCCTTTTGTCCTGGCCACCTTTTACGCAAATTATGCCACTCATGTGGCAAAGCAATTGTATCTGTCCCCCCCTTTTGTGCAGGAGCTGGAGGACCGTATCCATAGGTCCTTTCTGATGTCACAGGAGGCGTTAGCAGAACTTACACATGCCAAGGGGGCATCTGAGTGGGCAGTTACTGCCTACAAGAATGCCCAACTGGTCCCCTGGACCTGGTATCCCTCAGTGGAGTTTACTGTGTAAACTCCATTGAGCTTGTTTGGGACTTCCTGGCAACGCTCCCATTCAAGAATGTACTGGAGATGGGCCAGGCTCATGCGGCTGTTTGCTTCTGCTTCCTGGTGGAGCACATCATATCTTACCTGTTGGAGAACTTTGGGTGCGCAGTGGGCAAATTGTCTGTTGCAGATGCAACAGCTGTAAAGAAGACCAAGATCCTCCTTGCCAACTTTGGGTTGGCCTGGAGTGCCAACAAGACAAGGCTCCCTGCAGCCATAGAGCTGACCTTTGCAAAGACCCGACACAACAAGAAGATCAGCACAGTCTATAATAAACTGTGTGAGTTCACAGAAGCCTTTGCAGGACAAAGGCTTCATCTTGTTGTATACCTGGGGTTCATATTCTACTTTGGGATGGGCGCGTCTGTAGAGGACCTGGACAGGGTCCTTCTGGGAATCAACGAGGCCTGGCTTGCACTCAACAGGAAGAAGTCCCCCCTGGATACAACTCAGTTGATCATGTGATCCAGGACGCCCTGGTCCTGGCTGGGATATACAGGTTTGTAGCCCCGCCTGAAAAGCTGCTTCTCAGTTTGCAATTGACCCTACTGCCTTTCACCAGCAGGAGGGAGTATTTCAATAAGGATGTATCCACTGTTCACGGGGTGGCAGTGGAGGTTGTGCGCCACCTCCATTGCAGGGTGGATATATACCAAAGAACCCACTACAGGCGCGCACAATAAAAACATGATTCCAATAAATTTTATTACAATTTATAGTACTAATTATAATAAAATTTTATAATTTTTATTTTGGCAAACCAGTTTTGCAAAATATATCACAGAAACAGTTTTCATAAAAGCATAAAATTATACGTTAATAAAATAAATTCTAACTTGTACATTTTACGTTTAACTTTTTTAAAACTATTTTTATATTTATTTGACCAAAGTGATTTAAATCTATTTGCGTAATCCAGTATCAAGCGTTTGGGATTACCTCAGATGACATAATAAAATAATATATAATAAAATAAATAAATTACTTACATCTATTGATGGATCTTCTGAATGTGATTATGGGCGTGGAAACATCTAAATATAAAATGATAATTAATAAATCTTGAATAGTAAATAAGAGAATATAAAAAAATTGGACACACTAAGCCTTTAATTGATTGGCTGTTTGGCTAGGCACACGGGGATGAACAAATCAGCGTGGCCATAGAATTTGACCACGGTCTCAGCTGGGAGGATGTAGATCCCAGCCTGCAGCAAATTAAAGAGGTTCTTGGTCCCAGTTGGGTTTCCTTTCTTGACAACTCGCTTGAGCCACCCAAAGACTTCCTCAATGGGATTTAGGAAGGGCAAATAATCTGGGAGGAAGAGAAGGCATAAATTTGCTGTGGCCAATTGCTGGGGGCCCACTGCAATGCTTGTGTCAATCATTGGGAATTCCTCAAGAATATCAGCCACCTTGTAGAGACCAGCATTGTCCAACACAATAACGTTGGTGAAGCCCGGGCTTGTGCGCCTCAGGTGCTCCTGGACCAATTGGAGGAATGACAAGAAGGTACGGCTGTTGTGAGAACCCAATATCATTTGATAAAGCTCAACCCCCTTTTGATCAAGGAGAGCCGCCATTGAGTAGGCTGTGGCGCAAACTTCAGCACGTCAAGCCATCCTGTCATTGGAGCCTTTGGGGACATAGCCATACTCATTGCGCATTGACAAGGCAAATGCCAATTTGTCAATATAATAAAATTTGACTGTCCCCTTGGCTTTGAGGGTAGTGTATGCCTCTGCATAGTTTTTCCGGACGTCAATATTGGCTGGGCTGTTTCTGTTGTAGGGGGATACCCCGAGCTTTTTCCAGGAAAAGCGCATTTCCTTGACCAAATGATAATAGAAGGAAATTGAGGCCTCAATCCCAAAAGTATATTTAACCATGGCCTGTATATTTGTCAGTTCAAGATGGCAGTCCCAGGTGATTCACTAGCAGATTGCCCATTTGTGCTCCTTGGTGAGCATGGTAGAAACATGCAAGGATTTCTCTGCGGCAAGGACACAACCAGTATTGATGAATTTTTGGAAGGTCTTGCTGGCGTACTTGGGATCCACTCCAACAAGGGCCATGGCCGCCTTGTAATCACCCAATTCCTGTATTAGCTTAAGCAGGATGATGTGTTTGATATCAGGGATGCGCTTCTGGGCGGGCTATTTAGTGGTGGGGATTGACTTGTTGGCATTGGGCATAACACAGGGCATAGGTACCTTGGTATAGAAGGCTGCAATCTTTTTTAACACCAGCTGTCCCTCATCAGTTTGATAGAGCTGGGGCTCCTTGTCATCCTCCTGATTGCCATCACTGACATAGGGCTTATAGCTAGTATCAAATACAGGATTCACCTTCTTCAGCATGGCTGACTGGACTGACTCTTGCCAGTACACAACATCAAACACATATGAAGTAAGTTCTACCTCCTTGTTTCTAACTTTCTTTGTAGTGGTGACCTTGGTTGGCTTCTGGGTCAGCTTTGGAACCCAAGGGTTTATGCTCCTCACCCTAGCAGCTTGTGCTCCTTGAACTGGCTGTGTCAGTGCAGCGTCATTATAGAACTCTCATCTCCCGTCTCCTCCTTGAGTAGGCACTTGGGTTGCACTAACTCTATTCTTTGACCTGCAGGGGCAACCGCAACCACGGCGCACAACAGGTGTATTGATACTCTGATATTGTGTTCCTTCCATTTTAAAATTTAATAAAATATTAAATAAATTTCAATTAAGTTACTCCCTAATTTTAATTTTTTCTTTTATCTGAACATGGATATTCAATTAATATTTTTCCCCACCTGATATCCCAATTATAGATTTTTTATTTCTTGATTAGTTGTTTTTGATTTTACAACGCCCATTTTAGAATACTCAAAAAAATCCACCCATTTTCCTAGATTTTACTGCCAAATTCAAACACCCAACACAATATTTTAAAAATTCATGTTTCAGATCTTGTGTCTTATTTTAGATACCTTGGTATCATTCATGATTACAATCCATTGCACACATTGCGTGAGTGATTTTGTTTACATAGTGAGTTGCTATTATGTTTTGTTTTTGGTTTGCATTTTGATACACCTTGCTTGGGTATATTTTGTCATCAATTCACATAGTAAACATATTTACACAAAAGTCAGCTCACACCATTTTGTTTGTGAATCAATGTATTTTGGATTGTATTATGAATGGTTTTGCTTTGTGTGTGAGCCCTTTGTTGCTGTGTTGACTCATTTTGCCCATTAACGCCAATAAACCCTGTTAACAGAGTGTATATTTTAACCTGAGAGATGGATTTTGCTTAAATATGAAATCATTCTGTTTAAATCTGAGGTATTTTTGGTTGTTGCCATAGCTTTTAGAACTACTTTATAGCACAATTAAATAAAAATAGTTATATTTTGAATATTTAAACTTTAATATATAACTTTTAAGATTTATAATTATAATTTTACTTGTAATATTTTTATTTTATTTTTTATTTAAATATTTAAATTATAAATAATATATCTAAATATATTATAAGATAGTAGTTATAGTAAGCAAACATGTAAAATAATAATATATGATTTAAAATGTGTTTATTTAGTTGCTCATTGAGTACGGGTTCATATATTACACAGATAAACATTGAGAATTGAGTTTATCTGCATCATGCAGCCCACTCCACTTATATTCTAAACAAGTGATTGTTTAAAACTCAAATTACCTTTCCCTTTTGTCAAGATTTGATAAATATATTTGATATGTTTGACCCGTGTCATAAGTCCTAATTGGTAAGAGATACATGAAAATCATTGGTTTTCATCTTGTGTGGCTATAGTGGCACTGAAATAATAAGGATCAGATGATGACTTGCAAGGTCCAACTTGTGGCTTAAAAAAAGCCAAAGTACCAACAAGGATTCACAATTAATTAAATAAAATTAATCTATTTCTATCTTTTTTAATTTATTTATTTGTTAGCGCAACAGTCAATATAATATTCAGTGCATTATAATAAAAATATGTGTTCTCATACCTAGTATAATTAATTTTACTTACCTTTTTTGTTTATACTTATATGCCTATAATACAATTAAACGTCACGTCATTATATATAAATAATAATTTTTGAGTCCTACTAAAAACAAATTAAATAAAAATAAAACAAATACAACCTGGAGCGCCCATTTATCTGATTGGCTCAGAGGCCAGGGTTTTGGGGAGGAAGAATTCTGAGTGCTTGTAAAAATCTGCCACCACATTGGATGGCATTGCAAATTAACTGACCTCAAGAATATTGAATAGATCCTCAGTTTCCTGAGGAAGGCCTTGTTTCACCTTATTCTTGATCCAACCAAACACCTCCTCAATTGAATTCAGGAATGGGGAATATGGCGGGATGAAGAGAAGTCTCATTGGACAATTGGTAAGCCAGTGGCTAGAGGTGTGGCTGTTTTTGTCAATGGGGGAACTCAGACACAACCAGATCCACTTTCTGGAGCCTGAAATTATCCAACACAACAATTTTGGTATTACTTCTGTAATTGATCTGGAGATACTTCTTGACAACTTGGAGAAAATCAAGAAAAGTACCGCTATTGTGAGAACCTTTGATCATTTGGTATTGGTTTAACCTGCGAGGACCAAGAAGCGCAACCATTGAATAGGTCTGGGAACAGATAGCTGCACAATGGGCTATGCCATCCTTGGACCTCTTCTTGACCCACCCATGCCTAGACCTGAGTGAGGGGGAAAACAACAATTCATCAATGTAGAAGAACTGGACATTCCCAGTCTCCTTTAGTGCCAGATGTGTCTTGGCATAAATGCGTCAATCCTTGATGGTCTTCTCATTGTTTTTGTTGTACAGAAAAACTCCCATTACTTTCCAGGAGAAGCCAAAATCAGCCATTGTTTTTAAACAAGGGTTTTGGAAACAGAAAGCCCAAACTCTGTGGCAAGCATTGATTGGACAGCAAGTGAGTCCAGGTGGCAACACTTGGCTACCCACTGTTTTATTGTGTCAATATGCACAGGCTGCAAGAGTTTTGGCTGCTGCTTAGCCTTGGTGGATTCAGCAATTTGCCCAGTGTTGCCATACTTGGTGTTGATGTCGGCAATGTATCTGGCTGTGACACCAAATTGGGACGCAATATCTCAAACCGCCATTCCCCTGTTCAAGCAGTTGAGGAGAGCTTTACACTCACTATCCGTCAACCAATGCTGGCCCTTGGCAGGTACCACGACATCCTTACTAGCAGGCTCAACACAGGAGACAGGGACCTTTGTGTAGAAGGTGGGATCATGCTTGCTTGCAGTGGTGCCATCAATGGTTGAATACACAATAGGCGCAGATGGCTCAACAGTGGCAGTCAATGGCTTGTAGGTGGTGTCAAAGATGCAGGGGCAGGAAGTAGCAGCTCTTGGGGTAGGACACGCCATTTTAAAAACAACATCTCAAAAAACGCCATCTTAAAATACACCATCTCAAATTTCTGCTATCTTGATTTATTAGTAAAAACACCATTTTGATTTATGGCATTTTGACTAAGAAAAAACAGTTTTAAAATTTTAGATTTTTTGAACTCCAAAAATTACCCAAAAAATTCCCAAAAATAAAAATTCAAAAAAATTTTCTAGGCTTAAAAAAGCCTCATAATTTGAAATCTGCAATAAGAGAATGAGGTTGTTTAGTAGCAGCATAGTTGTGTAAAGCCCAAAAGTTAAAATAATACCAAAAACAACTATTTTCATCTATTTTAACTACAAACTATACTTTAAAATAAGCATAGAATTGTACCAAATACTAAATAAAACTAAAATAATAATAAAATTAAAGGAAATAAGAGAGAAAATAAAGGAGTCTTTATTGAAAATAGGCTCAAACATTGGTAGAAAGAGCAACTGAGATAGCTTGGAGATACTCAAGCTTGCTATCCTTGGGATAGTAGGCAAGGACCACCTTACTTATTTCAGTGTACTTTTTCACTGCTTTGGTCATCTTGGGGGATCACCCTTGGTCTTCATGCCAGTCTTGAAGAGGCAGGCAGAGATAGCTTGTTGGTTTTTGAGGTGGACCATGATCTTTTTGAATTTGGGCTTATGAACCCTAACCCTTGTAGCAAACTGGCTATGCCACCCTTCAAGGGAAGAGGTGGTCTTGATCAACCCGTCTTTGACCTGCTTATAGCAGTTCCAGGTGATTGAGTCACCGCCTTTTCTAATGTGGCGTGCTCCTTGGAAGATGCCAGCCCATTGAGTCTCAAAATACTCAATAAAGGGTGCAAAGGCTGCCTGGTTGGCTATGATATAGGGATGGCAGAGGAGGGCATCATAAAAGGCATTGGTCTCCTCTTTTTGCACAAAGGTAAGAGCAGCAAAGCAATTAAAAACGTCCTTTGCTTCTTTGGTGCCTTTAGTGTAGACCAGCTCATGGAGGTCAGAGCACTTTTGGAGGCAGCGGCAGAGTGCCTGCCTGAAGTAGAAGTAGCATCCCTGAGGGGAGCTCTTAAAGACACAAATAAAGGCATTTTCCTGAGTCTGTTTGAAATCCACTACCAGATATTTGTGGTAGGGAAGGCTTTCAGGCTTTTTCTTGGTTGGGGTGGGAGCATCTTCTTCTTGGGAGATGTATTTTTTCTTGCACCCTCTAGTCTTCTTGGGCTCCTCTTCAATTGTTGGGAGGATTTCATCCAGTTTGGCCTTTAAAATTATGAGTGCCCAGACATAGGTTTCCTGCTTCTTATTTGGGAGGGAAAAGAAGACCAGGGGAAGAACCAGATTTGCAACCTGCTCATGGATATTCCAAAGCTGGCTAAAGATCTTTGGGCAGGTGGAGAAAGTGCCATCTGCAAGCCAGGTCTTGCACTTGAGGAGGTTGTGCAGATCCTGGCTTGTTGCAAAGCAGATGATAAACTCTGGGGCATGTTGACTTTCATCATGGAGGAGGAATCTCTCTTCATGGCAAGATAGTTTTTGCTCCTCAGTAATGATCAATTGGTCAATGGAGCTTTCACTGACGCCTTCAGTGCTCAGAGCATATCTTTGATCAGTAAAATATCTCTGTAGTTTTGAGGCGCCACCAACAGTTGCTAGTTGGGTATCATTTAAATTGAGGAGTGCATTGTTGACAACCTCAGTTGCAGTTTGATCCTTTGTGGTTGGGATCACCTGGCAAAGAAACCAGCAGATAAGTTGATAGAGAGGGTCAAAAGGCTCAGTGCAGTTGTGGTTAACAGTAAGGGCCTTAAATCTGGTGAACCCATAAGTTGTGAGCCTTGCTGGATAGCCAATGTTATCAAATTTGAAGTGATGTTGGAGGATGGGCTTCTTCTTGTCATAACAGCTGAAGCTGTAGCCCTTGTAGACAAAACCAGCACCCCCTTTCTTTGTCATAATTGGATAGCTGATAGAGTATGTTGTTGGCACAGAAAAGGTTCCATTTTGGTTGCATATATTGTGGATAGAGTTAAGATCCAAGAGCTCAATTGGCTCATCTGTAGGAGCACCAGGCTCAGGCTCCTGCTCCTCTTCATCCTTAGGCTCTGAAGTGGTGTCAGAATGTCAATTGAAGTTAAACAACTTCTCTTGAGGATCAGATGGGGAGTAAACAAATGGAGAATGAAGAGAATTAGGACTGTTTCCTCAGGATCTGGTGATGGAGTTGGGGTCTTGGGAGGAGCTTTGGCCTTAGAAGGCTGCTTTTTTGGGGTTATCTTGGCCTTTTTGGCCTTTGGCAGAGTGATTTTGGACTTTGAGGCCTTGGAGGCCTTGGGCGCAGCTTTGGCAGTTGACTTGGGAGGCATCTAAAAGTGAACTAGTATCAAAATATGAGCAATTTGAGGGTTGCTTTTAAAGAGAAAAATGAAAATGTTTTTAATATAAAAGTATCAATTTTTTTACATAGAATTATAGAGGAAAAAAAATATATACTATCAAAATTTCAATGTTTTTTATTTTGTAAAAATAATTTTTTATTAGTAACGCAAGTAGGCAAAACTTTGAGTTTTGACTGAAAACTTGCTCTCAAGATGGAGTTTTTGAAGTGACGTAATTGAGGTGCTGTAGCTCAAAAACATAGTGTTTTTGACCATTTTTTATATTAAATTAACAAATCTACGGTGGAGCTACCTCAACCAGGCCAAAGAGTAAAGCTTGAATTTCTCAAAAAAAGCTTATACAAGTGGGGTTAAAAAGTACCCAGGTGTTTAGAGGAGATCAAAAAATATATATTTGCAAAGTTTCATATGTTTTCTTACATTTTTTATTAATATGGTTTTTTACATGAAAATGTACTTTTGAAAAAGAAAGCAAGAATTGCAGTGGGGGAATCAATATAGTGTAGCCTGGCGTCATAGGTGATTTCCCCTTATTTTCCCCTATCCATTGTGTGCATCAAATCAATTGGGTGATATGAAACTTGATGGAATTTGAAGTGATGTAATTGAAATGGCGTAATCACCCCCTTTCATATTAAAATCACTATTAAAATATTTTAATAAGAAAACCCTTATCAATGTATCCATGTATAATAAAGTTATAAATTACATATAACAAAGCTGGTTTTTTTTACCCAGCAATGATAATCACTAGAAGGACTATCATAGTGGTGTCTATTTAGGTTGTTCTTAGTATAAGTGTCTTAGATTAATACTATTAGAACATCTTCTGGCACTATACCACAGGCTTTATTTTAGTTTGGGTGTAAGCTTATATTAGTTTAAGATAAATGGCGTAATTCAAAATGACGTAAAGTCAAGATGGCGTAAACACGCCCCACACTAAGTGTTTTCATATGTAAATAAAGTTAGCAAAATAAGATTTAATTAATCTGACTTGAAGTGACAGAATCAAGATGGCGTAAATTTGAGATGCCGCATTATAAAGGTATATGTAAATTTTAACTATTTTTTTGTTTATTTTTTTTGTGATTAAAAATCACTAACGCAAAAAACGCCATCTTGAATTAAATTTGAGATGGCATTTTTCAAGATGCCGTTTTTGAAATGGCGTGTTGTACCACTCTTGGATCAAGAGTGCGGGGCCAGGTGACAACTGGGTATACAGTGGAGGTGTATGTAACCTCATTATTCCCAATGACCTTTGTGTAAGAGACTTTGGTTGCAGGCCTTGAGAGTGGCTTCTATCTGGGATTAAGGCTGTGTGATCTGGCTTGGGACGCAGGAGGTGGTTGACTGGCGCTGACACCTTGGGAGGCCTGTGTATTGGCATGACTCCCTTTGATTTGTGTTCTGGGTCTGTTCTTGGACCCTCTGGGATGCCCTTGTGGACAGGCTGCCCCTTTCAGGAATATTCCTGACATAAACCAAATACTGACTGAAAGGAAAAGTTGGGGAAAGATAGCTGAAACCCCAATTCAAGGGGCAAAATTTGATAAGGAATTTCCTCTCTTATTAGGGGAAAATAAAAATAAATTTGAGGAAAAACTGGATCTTAGTGGGCGCTGGACTAATTTATCATCCAGGCAGGTGCCTGCCGCCACCAGGCAGACACCTGCCACGCCCGCCAGCACCCAGCCAGTCACCTGCAAGCCCCCCACCCGCTCGCTTGCCTCCCGCCAATCTCCCAGCTGCCAGCCCACCTGCTTGCTCCCTGGGTCCCAGCCCGCTTGCTTGCCCCCTGCCAGCATCCCAGCTGCCAGCCAGGTCCCTGCTGCTCACCTGCTTGCCTGCTCAGCCCCCAACCCAACCACTTGCTCCCTGGGCCCCAGCCAGCTGCCTGCCTGCCACCTGGGTCCCAGGGCCCACCCTGCAACCAATCAGAAATCCCCCTGGAGTACATCCAATCAAAAAAATCCCTGAAAACAAGGGAAAATTCAGGAACCAAAATTTTCTCTCCAGAAGAGGGAGGGAATAATGATTCAGAGTTTAAAAATAAGTTTGCCATCAACCAATTGGGTGTTAAGTTACAGACCACATGAGAAAGGTCAAACTCCAACCAAAACAATGTTCTTGAAACCAAAATAGTATCTGAAAAGGAATTGACTCACATCCCTCACCTAGCACCAGGGCAACATGAAATTATTGGTTCACCTCAAGAACTTCTCAACCAGCCACATATAGCAGGAGAACAGGAATTTGACCATCCTCCCAAGTCCCAATTGCTATCCCTACCTTCCAAACTTCTGGAATTTCCCATCCCCTGTTTTTCCCTCCCAATTGCAAATCTTTGCACAGGGGAGAGGAATATAAATAAAGGATCCCACCTCAGTAATAGTTTATGGTATTATTGAGATTAATACCCTCAATAAAAGTAAAATTCAACTTACAACTAAAGTTAACTTACCAATCAGCCCCTGCCAACTCTCCAATCCAAGGAAGATGAACCATCTCATCTTCACAGCTAGCTCACAGCTTGCCTTGGGATTGGAGGCTACCAACAGGGGTCAGAGTTCTTTGGGACCTCCCCAGATGGACTAGGTCATGACCCCACTACAATCCTGGTCAACTGAACTCCTCCCAGACTGGACCCTGGCCTCCCCTGGTGTCTCCACACTCTACACTCTCTATTGCAATGTACACCTCCATGTACTACATATTAATCTACTTTGCCAGGAGCTTTGGAAGATACAATGTACACGCAAAGGTCTTCTGCTGGCTGATGACCATATATCCCATCATTGCCGCCTTGACTGGATTCCAATTTGCCAACCTGCTGCCATACATACTGCAAGTGGTACCCCCAGTTTTGGGGTATTACAGCCCCGCAGGCTGGTGCAGGAGCTGGTTGGGAATGCAACTGACGGTCCATAAAAATAAAATGAAAGAATATATTTTAGATAGAACATGTATTTATTTGGATTTATTGGTTTAGTTGAGAGTAGTTATTTTCTCTTGATTTAGCCTTGAATAGTAGCAGAGTTTCTATATCCGTAATTTGAAGTGTAAAGTATTGTATCCTTTCCAGTTTGGGATGATTTTAAAGTTCAATCACTTTTTATGTCTAATTATGGTTATTAAGATTGACATTTTAGTTGGATTTAAGTTGTGGTGCAGCTTCTTGATTTGGGTTAGTGTTTTCTAGTGTGCCTACTGTACATTAAATTTGGATTCCAGTTCCTGCAATTAATATCTTAGTTTACTAGTGGCATTCAAAAGTGATTCAAAATTTGGACCAAGGGTTTGACAATCCTGAAATTTCAAAAAACATAGTAAACTTAATGAAAATGGCTGATGGATTTGAACACTTCAAATCTGATTCCAGTTAATTCATTATGTCCATTAGAAATATGTAGTTCAACTTGAACTTTGCAAAGTGTCTATGAGTTCCTTCATTTTCAAATATTCAAATAAATACTCAAAGAATTCAATTTAATTAAAAAAGGCCATCCTGCGAAAGTGATTTGAAACTTGGACCAAGGATTTGACAATCCTGCATTTTTACGTTCAGGTTCTGAATTTACAGTATAGAAAATTGGAAAGAAGTTGTTGGAGCAATTGCTCCAAATAAAAAATATCAGTTTAAATACTGATGAGAGAATTCAAGCATATGGATCAAGTTTACCATGTTATATTGCTGGGTATTATGGAGGTGTAACAAGGCCTTGCAGGCCTGCAACAGGCTGCATCTTGTAGGTAAGAAGAAGCTACTGTTTTGGGGTGTGTTTGCTTCTTCTGAGGTTTGGATTTGGGTCCCTTAATGAACTTGCAGGCTTGTATGTTTGGTATTCTGTAGGCTTGGGCGTTGATATGGATCTGATTGGTTATTTGGTGGTGTTCCTATTACTTGATCAACAAATTTGTATTCATTTTCTGGCTTATTGATTGCTTTATCTATTGAAATTCTCTATTTTGACTTTCTGTGAACAGTTTTTGTTGTCAAGGTCAGGGTTATAGTTGTCTGGCGTGAGATTGGCTTGGGTTTCAAATTTAAATAAGATTTAATATTGTTTTCTGGGGTTTCACCATTTTTTGCTTTCTGAACTTAAAAATGAATTTAGAAATGTGTTTATATTAATAGTTTCAATTAAATTCATTAATTCAATTAAAACTAAATTAATTTCACTTTTTGTTTCTTTAATATTTGATGTTTGCATTTCAGTTTTTTAATTCAAGTTGTGATTCTTGATCCAAATGGCTGAAAGGAATTCCATTCCTTACAAATCTATTGGGGTTAATGTTTTAGGCTTGAATTGATTACAATTTCATTTACAATAGTTCTACATAATAAACCTGGATTTTATGTGTATTAATTAATTTCATCAATCCTGATTTGATGATAAATACTCTAGCCTTTACCTCTTGACTGCCCCTCAGTCTTATATCTTGATTATGACCTTCATAAATAGCAGTATCTCCTTATAAAAAGATACATTTTCATCTCTACTCACTCTTACCATTGTACTTCTTTGGCTTTTTAACTTCTACATCAGACTAAATAAAGCCTACCACACCAGAATCATTTTGACTCTGCTTTCTTTTTCTTTACTAACAGGTAACAAAAAGATCCCCTGCTGCTCTAGACATTAGAGTTAGCTCTTTAGGAAAAATCAAATTATGATGTGTTGCCTTCTGTTTCTGAATCCCAACACAATAATAGTGGCTTCCCAGCACTTTTCAAGCAGAAGCCTTCCAAGGGCCAAATTTTTTCTCCACTTCTTACCCCCATTATTATCACAGATGAAAATAAGATTAAGGTGTACATAATTACATACATTGTCTATGCAACCAGATTTCATGTGGCAAAAGCCATAAAAATACAAAGGTAATGGCATAAGACTGTTTTTTGCAAAGAAAGGACTGCCGAGTTTTGTAAACCAGAAACTCCTAATCCCAGATGAAGGGGAAATCTTACCTCACATGAAACTAAAGTTTACCTTAAAAAATGTTTCCCATCACGCAATAAGATGTGATGGTAAAATATTAACAGGGCTTGTTGTAGTCAATCAAATGTGGAATGTATGTCCAGATCAGGGTTACATTATGTGAGAGCTGAAGACAGTTTGTGTTTAATCTGATATAGTAGACTTTAAAAATAGGATTTTCCATGTTGTAGCTTATTAAAATTCAAAAATAGAAATCAAAGGCTTTAATTTGATTAAATATCAAGAAATTAGCAGCATAGATTGGTTCACACTCAATTTTTTGGATTTCAGAGAGTATTTTGGATGAAGTTGGTAGATTTTCTGAACTAAAGAGTATTAAAAAATCTGAGTCTAATAATATGTTTATAAAAAATCTTATTAACAAGTATTAAAATAAGTGAATCATGAGGATATATATTTAATGAGTGAAAAATATCAAACTACTGATGTAGCTTGTTATAATGTCTTAGTAATTAAGGGTTTTGGGTAAAGTTTGATGAGGTTGTCTCCTTGCAGGTGATACTTACTTATTTTAAAGATACCATCAATTGTGGTGCTTTAATTTTTTATTTTACCTCCTAAGAGGTTAGGGTTAGAAAATCAAGCATTATAAGGTGATAATTTTACTTGCAGAGCAAATGTGCCCTGCTTGGACTCAATTTTTAAAAACAACCCATTTTTGATCGAAAGTTAGATTTAAATCTTTGATATTAGTGAGCTGCTTCCTGTGGGTGGTCCATTTTTCTGGATGTCACTATTGCAACTGAACCAATTAGAGTTCATTATTTATTGGGGAAGACAACAGTACAATAGAAAGGACAATAATGAATAGAATAAGGTGTTGTTTATTATAGAATACGGTGATTAATATACTATATGGGGAAAGCCACTGGGCCACAAGGGGGTATCATGGTGGCATGTTCTATGTAATGTTTGAAGCTGAGGAATAACTTGTGTGGGTATCAGCAGGTCAAATTGTTAGCACTCCTAATTAGGAGTTAGTGCCCGCAGTTTGACATTACCATCAGATTGATTCATGTCATTAGACATGTCAAGGGGTAACTCACCAAGCGCCCCCTGTGTATCTTAAGATACATTAGCAGGAAAGTCTGGAAACTCAGTTGCAACAGCACTTATTTAGCCTTTTGATGCCTGGAAAACCTATCATGTTTGTGATAACATAAGCCACTATCATCTAAAGACAAATGCTATATTCAAATTATTAAATGTCTTCATGGGTAAAGCCTTAATAAAACTTTCAGCAAATAATCTATTACTGTAGACAAAATGCTTTCAATAAAATAAATAATGTGTTGAACTTGGTTAAATGAAAACACAGGCAAAAGCTCATATGAACTAGTCTGTGAACATGAACTAATCATTTATAATAAAAACTTAGGACATTGCCTACCACAAACAATACCAGTGCCCAAAGAAGACAAACCAGACTACAAAAATCCCAAGAGGACCAAGTAATTAAAAAAACAAGTCAAAATAGAAGGTATATCACTCCCTGTTGAGAGATTAAAAGTTAGTGATGAAATTTGTGTAGTCAATCATGACAAGCATAAGATACAAACTATTGTGAGATAATCAGCAATAGCCATGAAAGTCAAACCCAAAAACACCTACCTCCTTAAAGACATGGTCTTATAATATACTCAAAATGATGCACCACAGTTGACTCTTCCTATGCAAAGCAATCCAAGCCTAAAAAGCTTAACACCTATTAATATTCAAGGCCAAAATAGATCAATACTTATCTTAACTCCCAGATACCCTCAATAAATTACTCACAACACCATTTTATATTATCTTAGGACAAACATTGTATACTCTTTGATTGCTTTCTATTGAAAAAAATTCCCCTTTAAATACCTTGAATATCAAAAAGAAGGTAGTGCTAAGACTTAATCCAGATATTCCAGTAGGATTGACCCCTTAATTTTACAGATGAACTGATTCTCCCAAAAAACAACATACACAATCTACATATATACTATGTGTATAAGAGAGGGGGGCTAAACTAACTAAGTTTGGCTCCCATCCCGGAGGGAAGACTCACCAAGACACTATCTAGTGCAGAACTGGTATGGCCGCTCAAATTGTCGTCCAGAGCAAGGATGCAGGAGACAACTGTGGAAAGTAGGAGTCCAAACCCATCAGAACTACCCTGGCAAGCAACCATGTAGTGCAACTGGGAGTGTACTCCTGGAGGTCCAATTCCTCCTCATGAGAAGTGGGATCAGGCTCCATGGAAGGACAGCAGACTGAACTATCTCCTTCCACAAGATTGGTGAGGTCCAAGTTGGGAGGGAGTAACTCAAGGTCATCACAGATGAGGCTCTTGACAAGATTCTCACCAGTAACAAGCGGATCTTGAGCTTTCCCAGGAGATCCTTAAGAAAGTGTAGGAATTGGGTGAGATTATCTCCCATATAGTGTTCCAAAGAGGATATTTGTCCCCAGAGATCTGAGGAGGTGGTACAAATCATCATTAGTACAGGGGCCAGAGTAAAGATCACAAATTTAAGCACTGGCACTAACATTTTTGAAAGTAACAGGAAAATTGAAGGTCTTTTGGAGGTAGTATTGAAGTTAAACAAAGCTGCCAGGAAAATCTGGGGTACTTTTCATGGCTTGAGGAGCAAGCAGAAGCTTTAAAATCCTACTATACAGCTTGAAAGATGGAGGGTGTGATAATTGGGGAGCAGGTTAAGAGGAAATAAAAGCTTGCTCTCAACCACAAATAAATTCATGGTTTAAGCAACAACCAAAAAGTTGTCATCAACAATTCCTGGGAGGCCAAAGGGGGGAAAGGAGTTAACTGAACACTAAAAGCAACAGGCAAACCCAAATGGTCAGATTTCACTAACAAATTTCAAACTTTATTATAGTAGAAAATAATGAAACAAGGTCTTTTAAAACTCTTGCATTCATTTAAGGAATGTGATAGGATTGGGATGGTAGATTGAATGTCACAAACTAATTGACCAATGATATGAGTGGATATGAATGCATTTCTTGAGGCAGGAAAATCTTGACAAATTTTGAATTTACATAGTCAAAAGGAAAACTGAACCAAGTAACATCAGGAATATGATTTGATGCAATTACTACTGCTTCTGGCTGCTCTTGCACATCATATTTAATCAGAGGTGTCTCTTGAGTGGGTTAGGTGGGGGCATCTTCAGAATAATTCCAAAATATTAAATTAATGGTCTTCATTGGGCTTTTTCAGTAACCTTTTAGATAAATATTCAAACATAATTTGGTAGAAATTCCCAAGAATTTGGCAGGAATTGAAGTGGAGGCCTAAGGGGGAGACGTAACTTTACAGAGGGGAGGTCTTTAAATAGTGTATAATCAAAGCAAGTTGGAGGCAGAGCAAAAAGCCAACAAATTCAAATTTAAATTAAGATATTATATAGTTTCAATACTGATCTTTAAGTTCAAACTTGTATTTCAAAAGCAAAAGAGGTAAACCCTGATGTTAATACTAATATTAACTCTAGGGGCTTCAAAAGAGACACCAGAACTTAGGGAATGGCAAAAGAGGTAAGGAAAGTTTAACACCTTTACTAACAGCTTCAGAGAATCAAAGGACCAACAAGAGGGACCCCAAAAAACTAGAAATTTAATTTTTTGTAAAGAAAAATTTATTTGATAAGAATGGCAAGCAGGGGACCAAAAGTCCCATGTCTTGCTTTAAGGGATAGGTTTTGAATATGAAAGTTCACATTATCCAGGCAGAAGGTTTGATTGGCCAGGAGAGAATTTTTTCTAGGAAGTTTCAAGTGAGCTGGGAGGTTTCCCAATAATTTCTGATTTTACTTATGATTAGCTGATTCCTATAGAATGCTTCAGGGGGCCATTAACTCCAGCTGGATTGGATTTTGTTGATTTGACAGAAGCGCGCCCTGATTGGTTACATTGCATTTGCTTCAAATGAGGACAAAACCAAGCCAGCAAGTAACCCAAATTGATCAGGGATTCTTCCCAGGTTGTAACAGAAATCTGGGAGTCAGCAGAAGCCACCTGAGAGGAGTACACTAAGACAAATCTCTTTTAACTTGTGTGTGATAAATCATCTATCAACTTCAAGGGCTAATCAGGGATTTGGGAAGTTTTCTTAGTGCAGTGGGGAAGCACTGTCCTATCCAAGGCTAAAGGGGGAGTAACCTTATAATTTGACATATCAATAAGCTATCTAAACTATTTTTAAGTGTCAATAAAAACAAAAATCCTATTTTTAAGTCTTCTCTTATCTCATATTATATACTTCTAAGAAGTTGTTGAAACAGCAGGCTCAACCTGCCAACAAGGTTTCAAGTAAGCAGGTTTGTGACCCGCAACCCAATTATCCAGTCACTTGAAGCCATACTAGTAATTCAACTCAAATTTCCAAATCCAAAAACATGAACAGATGATGATCCTTCACAGTGGATACCTTGTTTTGGCGCTTGACTCATTATCAGGATCAAGCCACCCCCTTCACCATCCCACCGTGTGATCAACACTATCATGTTCCTGTTATTCATGACTCACATTAGCTATATAATCATTATGTCTCAATAAAGAATATTATCTAGTTTCTAAATATTTTTTCTCCTTGCAACTCTGCTAAAACAACACAGTTACAACAAAGTACATAATTAACAGTATTTAATAGGGTTGAAATAGAAAAGGTAGCAGTAGATACAAACAGAAAGACTAAAAGTTGTAAATTAGGTGTAATCATAATACAAAGAGAGAGTCAATAGCTATAATTTAATTGATTACATAGACTTTTATTTGAAAGTGTTTCAAAAGTTAGACTTAATCTAACTATACCTGTAATATCCAAGAGCTCAGGTTACAACTCTGGATACTTGGGGAAGCAGATTAGACATCTGTAAGCTCAAAAGAGCAGTGATGATTAGATATATGGTCATAAACCACTGGAATGCCTTTGTGTGGATATTGAATTTCCCAAAGTTCCTGGGAAAGTAGATTAAGACATAACACACAGTTTTTTACAGTGGTAGAGAAGTGGTGGATATGGGAGACACCAGTGGCAGCCAGGGTTACAACGTAGAGAATTTTAGTTGTGGTGGCTTTTGGTAGTATAGATCTTTGGTATCATTAGGCATGAGCCTAAATTGGCAAAATAATTGCTGGTTCCCTCAAACCCAATACATGCTTTGATACAGCAGAGAATACAAGATTGTTCATCTTCAACTTGGAGAGGGGTATATAATTGGCTTAGTTCACTTTTAATAGTAAAATTACAGATTATTTTGTAATAACTATTAAAATAAATACTCTCAAAGATAGTGCAACCTATCAATAAGGTAATCAAATTTATTATATGCTGGTCTTCAGGTGTAAAAATTCAGGGTTAAAACAAAGAATTAGATCACCCATTAGTGTGGATTAGACTTAAATTGACTTTCTTGGCTGATACATAATTGTTTACTGCACATTTAGTTGAAAAGATACTGTATTAAGGACATTATGTGGCCATAGGGCCTTTTGCAGGAATAGGATTCCATACTATTGTCTCTTAGCTTCTGAAATAGCTTGTTGTGAAGTCTGATAATATTGAATTTTGATCTGTAAACTTGAAGCTTATATGTTGCTAAGCTGGGAGTTAGGAGCCAAATTTGAAATTTTATGCAATATATTTGCATTCAGGACCAAGTTTGGGAATTCTCCCAATTTGATAGCTGCCCTGGGTTGCTGGTCTTCAGTGGAATTGGTTGAACCCAGCCTGAACTGAGAGCAGCCAGATTTTCAGGAAGCAAGGCATAGTTAGAAGCATTAGGTGACTCAGGACAGAGTACCACTGGGCCAGTAGGTAATTCCCACCATAGGATGGGTGCTAACTTGATAATGTAATATAAGAATTGCCCAAGTAAAGACCAGGGACTGGAGTTGGGCACCATATAGTCCACCAGTCCTGTCAAATTAATATAAATTACTCCAAACAGCTGGGTGGATGTGGTATTGGCAGTGGTGGTAGGTTCCATTGGGCGTTTGGGTTGCAGGGTTAGGGGCACAGTCATGGGGATAAAGTAGACAGGAAGATAATTTTACTTGTCTTTGAAAAATCTGGGTGGCCTCATTTATCACTTTCCTTTGTGACCTATAGTTTTGGTCTCTCTAGTCCTTGCCAAGGGGCTTGAATTAGTATGTTCTCCAAGTTGAACTCAGAGTAGGTGGGGTTTGGTGGGTATTTGGTAAAATGCACAGGTCTGTAAGAGGCTCCAGGGGGACGGTATAGTGCCTGAGGTGGGTTAGTCTCTAGAGTAGGTTATTGCATGGTTGTCTACTTGACCAGAGTTGAGATTAAAGATCAATAAAACTAAATAAGTTAGGATTTTCTTTAATCAAAGGTTCATAAACTTTATTATCAAAAATGACAATATGATTATCACCATACTGCCAGGGTTCTTATACCATGTGATTTTGCTTCTTCAATTTTTGCAGGCTTCAGGCCTGTGGACAATTTTCTGGCAGGCTGTGGATCTTGGCTTAGGGTTTTGAGGGCAGCAGGTCCTGGTTGTGCTTGCTCTGGTGAACAGAAGTGGTGACTCTTTGTTCTGCTGCTACTATTCATTATATCACCTGAGCTGGCCAATTGCATTAACCATTCTGGACTGGAGACTGGCAGAAGCTGATGATCATTGACAGGCTAGCAGTAAACCTTGTCCTAACCTTCTTTAGAAAAGCTACAACCTCTGCATAGGTCTGGGTTTTTGGTGGCATTAAGCTGGCAGCAATCTGGTGAGTATTCAGGGAATCCCCCTTAAGAAGCTGGTGGGTTGTGAAGTAATTCAGCAACTTGAGTTTGCAACTCAACAATTTGGATGGTTTCTGTCCATCATGTGTGACTCAATTTGTCTTCAGAGGGTCAGGGTTTGACTCTGGGGTTTCCAATGTTAGTATTGAACTTTCAGTCTCAGCAGCTGGCAGTCTGGCGGGTCCCTGTCTATCCTGGTTGGTACAAGGCATCTTCTGAGGGCTGGGGTTTGATTCCCAGATTTTAATACAAGTATTGAAATGTCATTCATGCACAGATGGGTTGTGCAGCTTTTGGCTGGCTGGTGGTGTTGGGATATTTCTGACATCAAACCAACAAATGTTAATTTTTTTTAAAAACACACCAAATCAACAAAAAAGAAGCATTTCCCCCTTTTTTGGAAAGCTGATGCCAAGATCTAAAATGACCTGTTTGGATTAAAAATAGATTTCAAAATCCAAAACTCAGCCTCCCTGATCTCTGCCAGCCAGTCCCCAGCCAACCTAAGCTCCTGTCAGCCACCTACCCAGCCAGCTTACACCTGCCTACACATCTATCCCTACCAGCCAGGTGAATGCGCCCAAGCAAGGTTTGGACCCATCAAATTAAGAGAATTCCTAAATGGCCCCCCAAAATGCAAAAAAATGCATAATTTGGGGGACTGTCAAGAATGACATTTCAATACTTGTATCAAACCCCAGGATTCAAACCCTGGCCCTAAGGAGATGCCTTACATCAGCCAGGAGGGATGGGGACCTGCCAACCTGCCAGATCACAGACTCAAGTTGTTGAATTAATCTACAACCCACCAGCTTGTTAAGAGAGATTCCATAAAATGGAACCATATTGCCACCAATTACGTGCTACAGAGAACCCAGACCTATGAATAGGTTGTGGCTTTCCAAAAGAAGGTGAAGACTAGACCTGATATTAACCCTGTCAATAAGCACTAGCCACTACCAGCTCCCAGCCTAAAATTAGCAGTACAATTGGCCAACTTGGAGAACAGAAGTGGTATAACAAAGCATTGTCACTTCTGTTCACCAGAGATGGCCAAACCAGAACTTGCCGCCCTCAAAATCATGCCCCACTTCCTGCACCCTGTCAGAAAATTGCCTGTGGACCTGAAGTCCTCAAAAATTGAAGCAAAACTATATGGTATAAAAACCCTAGAAGTATGGGTTGGCCACATTGTCATTTTTGATAATAAAATATTTATGAGCCTTTAGTTCCATAAAATCTTATCCTACTTGGTTTTAGTAATCTTCCATCTCAAATCTAATCCAATAGACACTAAGGCACCCGCCCTTCCTAGAGACCAACCCACGGACTCATTGCCCGCTCCATACTGTCCCCCTGGAGCACCCTTTAGATCAGTAAATTTCACCAAATATCCACCAAACCCCGCCTACTCTGAGTTTAATTTGGAGAACATACTACTTGCTAACCCCCTGGTAAGAGCTAGAGTTACCAAAACTATAAGTTGTGAAGGAAAATGGTACATGAGACCGCCCAGATTGTTCCATGACAAGTACAATTATCTGCCCACTTACTTTGTCCCCATGACCCTGTTGCTGGCCCCTCAATCTGACTACCCAGTAGAACCTATCATAGCCACCAACACCACGTCCACCCAGCTGTTTGGAGTATTTTACATTATTCTCACAGGCTTGGTGGACTCTATGACGCTGAATCCTAGTCCCTGGTCATTTCTTGGGCAATCTCTATCCTATGTTATCAAGCTAGCAACTATATTGTGGTAGGCACTTCCCACTAGCCTGGTGGCTCTCTGCCCTGTGTCACCCAATGCCTCCACCTACACCTGGCTTCCTGACAGGGACACCCAAATGGGATCCCAAAAAGAGAATCTCATAATTTTCTGTTCCAAGGAGCAACTTCATCTTGCTATCTCTTCCCAATGAGTGAATAATTGGGGCCCCAAATTAACTTACTGAATTTGGTTGTACCAAGAAGGCACCCCAGTTCCTTTCTTAATTCCTGTCTTTGCTCACCTCAAATATAACTATATGGCAAACTTAACCCCTTAGTGATAGATTATGCTATGATTGGGAGAGCACTCCTTAATTAGATATCACATAAAACATTTTACTTACAGCAAAGAAATCAAAGACTTAAGTATCTATTATCCCCTTTATAGGGCAACAATGAATCACCCTATTTTCTCAGATGTACTAACAGCCTGCCTTGGGATCAGGGGCCAGCAGAAGACCTTTGCTCAGGTTGGGCCTATTCCAGAAGCCGCCAGAGAAGTGTACTTTGATATCAGGGTGAAATAAAGTTAGAGCTTACTGTAATCAATCAAATAGGGAATGTACACCCAAATTAGGATGGCATTACCAAGAAGGAGGAGATAGTGTGTATTTAATCAAAAATGGTAACCTTTGAAGAGTGAATATGGAAAGGTACCACAGAAGATTATGCACAGGTACAGAAGGAAGACCTTGATTTGACTCAGAGTCAAGGAATCAGCTGCATAGATTGGTTCACACTCAATTTTACAGATTTTGGGGATCATTTTGTCTGGAGGAGGAAGATTTTCAGGGGAGTTGCAAAGATGAGAATAAAGAGTCTAGTAATATGGTTATTACAAATCTGATTGGCAAATATTGAAATAAGTTAATCATGATGTAAGATTCTTATTGAGAAAAAATATTAAACTACTATTGTAGCTAGTTGGGAGTGGTGTTACTTAGAGCTCTTGGGTACATCTTAATGAGGTGACCTTCTTGTACATGGTATTTACTCAGTTTACATATATCACTAATGGTGGTTCTGTATATTGTCTCAGATCTCAAAGGAGGTCAAGATTTTATAACCACATAGTGGTGTTGTAACTGTGCTGTTTTAGCAGAGTTACAAGGGAAAAATATTTAGAAACTAGATAATATTCTTTATTGGGAGATAATGATTATATAGTTAATGTGAGTCATGGATAACAGTAAAATGATAGGGCTGATCACACAGTGGAATGGTGAAGGGGGTGGCTTGATCCTGGTAATGAGTCAAGCGCCAGAACAAGGTATCCACCGTAGGGGATTAGCATTTGTTCATGTTATTGGATTTGGCAATTCAAGTTGACTTCTTAGTCTGGCTTCAAGTGGCTGGGTAATCAGATTGCAGGTCACAAACCTGCTTACTCAGAACCTTGCTGGCGGGTTGAGCCTGCTGTTTTGACAGTGGTTTTTGAGAAAATTGAGTGTGGGGTATCTATGCCTCACTTGGACTTAATTTTCTGCACCATCACCCACTTACAATCAATTGTTAGATTTAAATCTATGATTGTCACAAGTGGGCAGGGCTTTGGGCCAGGTTTTCCTGGGTGGCGGCACTTTGGCTGAGCCACACCCAGAAAAACTATGTCCATGACATTTGGGAAGCAGCCACAAGTCAGGAAACCATCCTTAGCAGCTGACCTAAAGGAATTGATAATGGGGCAAGCCGCAGATTGGGCGTGTAAGGCTCATCACATGATTGGTGCTAACTTGAAAACATAGGACAACAATTGTCCTATCCAGGATCAAGAACCAACAACAGGAAATACAGCGTTAATTATCCCTGAGAGGATAATGTAAAAAATTCAATTAGCTTGTTGGTGTTGTCTGAGGAAGATCAGAGGCAGATGCATAAACAGGCTTTGGTGCAGGAGGAGGCTTCATATTGAGTTAATAGGTAGGAAGGAAGTTGTAATAATGCTTAAACAGACAGGGTTCTGAAATGTGCCAGATGCCTTCACAGCTGAAACAGGTCAACTCTTTTGTGCGGGCCAAGGGATCAGCCAACAGTCTTTTTTGGGGATATAGCCTTTAAATTCAGGCTTCAGAGAGTATTCTTTAAAATGCACAGGTTTCTAAGATACACCTGGTAGAGGAAAAAATTCAGGCAGGGGGCTGACAGACCAGAAAAAAAAATTTTCAGATAGCAGATGGCTAGAATGTAATATATGAGTTATTAGAGAACCAATATCTCATAACACATGTTTATTTCAAAATGCCAATAAAGACTGGTGCTAGTCTAGGCGGTTCATATAGCTCTCTATTACCAGGCTTTACCTCAAGAGAATTAGAATCAAAGGGTCAGTAATCAGGGATTTAGATGGGTAGGTTACCTGGGTTTTTAGTTTTTTGGGTGATGAAATAGCACTAGAGCAGGGTAGGCCTTCATTGGCTGGTTCAAGTAGAAGGGTTACTTGATCCTTCTTTTCTGGAGCGGCATTATTGAGGGTGGCCTGTCAGCTGGTATTATCTTTAGTGGCTGTTAATCTGAATATTATATTTTTAGTTCCATTGACTGCCTTAGTTGATATGAGAATCTTTAAGTCAATGGTTGAGGTCTTTTTCTCTGTGTTGGGCCAGTGGCTGCAAGGTTTGTTTAAAGCAACTTCTGGTGCATTTACAGGTGACTCTTTGCAGTCATAGGTATGATTGGATCAAATCAGTGAGGATTTGATCCCAAAAAATGTGGGCAGATGGTCCTTAGAGCTGGTGGCCTACAGCCCAAATCAACTAGAGTTTAATTCCTGTCCCAACCCCAGGGTTTCAAAATAGAAAAAATGATGCTCCTGACACATAACTAGATTTTTTCAAGGTACACTCCTGGCTTCCCATGGTGTTGTTCAAAACAACAGTGTCCCTTGCTGTATACACTGCAGTATACTATCTTCTCACATACTTTGCCAGCAACTTTGGTTGTTTTAATGTGCATGCTAAGGTGTTTTGCTGGCTAATGACAGTATATTCAATTGTCACAGCTGTCACCGGATCCCAGCTTGCCAACCTGCTCTCCCACTTTGCTAAAGTTATCCTCACATGCTGGGGTATTACCGGTGGGTAGCAGAGGGGGAGCTGAGATCCAATTTTGGATCGGATTTCATTCTTTGATTCAAATTCAAATCAAAAACTTAATTTTGGACTTTAGCGGTAGTCTCCTCAATTAGGGGAAGCTTGTGCTGATAGTTTAAATTGTGCTGCTTGTTTTGGTGAGTTTTGAGGTTTGTTGGGGATCTTGTTTTGCTCCATAGTGAGGTGATTATCGTTGAGATTTCCTGTCAGGAATATTCCCGAAGATACATGTAGCTAATGTTTAAGTGGGATGGTTAGATAAATAATCTATTATGTATCCATAGCCACTCTAAATGTGGTGAAAATATGAAAGAATATAAGTTAAGCGATTGCTGATGGTTACAATTATTGCAAAAGCTAGCATTTTAGTTGATGATAAGTATCAATATGGTGTAGTTTAAACTCCGCGGGGAATTAAATGCTTTAAGTGGATCAAACCGGTAATAATAAGCCCATCATGACCATCTGGGCTAGTATATAAAATACTTGTGATATAAGATTAAGTGGTATCGGATATCAAAGTTGGATAGTGAGGTGTAGGTTGATTGATATAGGTCAAAGATTAAATGCTTGTTTAATTAATTTATGCTTTGGTTCAAATCGGTAGGTATAATATCATTTGGTTATATGATAAGTTAATACATCTTTAATCAGGGAATGTACATGATTTTTATAGGCTAGAAGTAAGTTTTGATCGGTTATCGGAATAAGTCCACACTAATATAATAGCAAGTCTAAACGGAGAATCATGTTTAAGCATGATAGCTTCTTGAATATTGGGGTTGTCTGCTAATTTATGAGGGATCACATGTTTGATTATCGCATGAGCGGAGTTAGGGTGTAAATTTATTGGATGACGCGTGCAAGTGATGAATGTTGGTTTAACAAGTTGTGGGGTTTAATATGAGGGGATATACATGGGGTGAAATGACACTTGCTGATGTAAGTTTAAATTAAGGGGTAGTGAATTATGACAGCTAATGACGAGTTCATTCTTGGCGAAAAGTGTTTCGAGGAGCGAAATGAGTGTGAGCAGCCCCACTTGTAGGGGCTGCCAAGTTGGATAGACGGCGATCATTTATGCCTGGGATAACAGTTTAGTCTTATAAGCCGTTTTGGTTCTGTTCTATTATTGCGCTTGAATAGCATGGCCTAAGCGAGCCATTTAAAGTTAATTGATCATCAACACGATGGAATCGGCTGCAGATACAACTATATATATCGTTCGGGTAAACTTAAATTGCAAATGGCTAAATGATTAAAAAATGAATGCACATTAAATAAAATATATTAGTTTTTTGCTGAGCTGTTCAAGTGAAGACGATACTTCTGTTGGCTGAGTTGTTTCGCCGGATGAATCAGATTAAAGCACCGTCAACCGCTGCTGTTGAAATTTGAATTCCCCAAAATTAATCATTGTAAAGCCATGCTATAGAGTGGCTGCCTTGGCTTAGATGCTAATAATAGAATACAAAACATGCGACGTAATAATTAGTGGAGTGCCCCTGGTCAAGGCGTCTAGCTTTAAGCATTTCCAGTGTTGTGGATTATTGGATAAAGGGATGATGAAATATGCTCATTGGCTCGCCACACATGGATGGCTTAGCACTTAGTGTTGAGCGTCCACACCTTGATCGCGGTGATCAATAACACAAGTTAAATTTGCATTGATAGAACAGGCTATCAGGATTTCGTCAGGGGCATGCCGTCCCAATAAATCTTTAAGCCCATCTCTTTATCTATCTTCCTCAAGCTATCTGGATGGATCGGTACAATGTTGCCCAAAAGATCAACTCCGGCGCCTTTGGCGCTGTTTTTGAGGCCAGAGACAAGAGGACCGGCAGAAAGGTAGAGTAATTTACCCTTCCAAACTCATCTTTAGGTTGCAATAAAAAAGGTCACCAAAAAATTTTACGAATTTAATCAACGACAGCGTAATCGCGAAGTCAAGGTATTTCACAATCTGCTTTCTTTAGTTAACAAGCCCAGGCCCTCAATGAACTCAAACACCCAAACCTGATCACGCTACTCGACTTTGTTGAAAAAGGGAACTCGCTATTCTTTATTTTCGAGTACATGGACTTTAATCTTTATGAAATCATTTGTAACCGTGGTGGCGAACATTTCCCCAAAAAATTGCTCCAAACTGCTTTGTAAGTCCTACCAGCGTGTTCTAATAGTCAGATCCCAAATAATTTTAGGCCTAGAATTTATGCATTCATCTGGTTTCTTCCACCGTGACTTGAAGCCAGAAAACATACTTGTCACCCAAAACTGCGTCAAAATAGCTGACTTTGGGCAGGTGCATGAGCTCAAGACTAAAGGGAAAAAACTCACACCATATGTGAGCACCCGATGGTATCGCGCCCCTGAAGTTCTACTAGGGTATCGATTTTATGGCCCTGCTATCGATCTATGGGCTGTCGGTGCCATCGCTGCTGAATTGATGACACTCCGGCCCCTGTTCCCTGGTGCAACATCAAGTGACCAACTTAATAAGATTTGTTTATCTCTGGGCTCTCCTGGTCAATTTTCGCATGGAGGGCCTTGGCCTTTAGGCAGTCAACTCGCTAACTTGGCCGGAATGAATTTTCCACAACAAGTATCAGGCTCTCTCATGAAAACACTCATAACCTACCCTCATCTGGATCCTTCTTGTTCCCGATTTGTAAAAGCTTTGCTTCAGTTTGATCCCACTAGGCGTATAACTGCCAAACATAGCGCTTCATCACGAATTCTTTTCTGGTGATACACAGTCGTCTTCACCCCTTTCCAGCTATTCGGGTTCTCTCTCTGCTACTTCAGAGGAGCTAGGCCTCCCTTCTATCGCAGTTGATTCGGGAGTGCCAAGTTCCAATCCTCATGATTTGAGTCAAAGTGGAAGTGAGCTTGAAATTTCCCTGCTTCGGGATCGCAGCTGCTCTCCCAGCCCCCTCAGTGATCATTTTAATTTTTGTCCTTCCGCTCAAAACAAAAGTCCCACCCACAATATCCCAATGCAAGCCATCCATTCCCTGCCGTTTCCCGAATTGAAAACCCATTCAAGGAAACAACAGTGGGGGGCGGTTTCGATCGAAAATTCTCCAGAATTTAATCGACAGCGGTTTTCCTTGTATGATGTCCTGGATTCGCCTGAAATCCGATCCCTCACTATATCTCGTTCTAATACCGAACCCACTGAACTTAAAGATGTCCTTCCTCAGTTTTCCAAGTCAACTCAAACCCCCAACGTGAATATGAGTTTGAGCAACCTCCAAACCGATCCCCAACTCTTGGGTGGATTGAGGCGCAAATCCAAAATCCCTCAAGGAGAGTTCACTAGCCTACGGCGTCTTTCAGTTGATTATGAAAGGCTTCTGGCCTGTGATCAGCTTTATGTAAAAAAAGACCCCTATTCTCAAACATATCCCCCTAATCGATCTTCACTAGAGGAAGAGCTTATGGGACTAATGGATAGTAGCTTCAATTCAGACGCTCTTGACGGCGGTGTTCATCAGCTTCCTGGAAGTTTAGGTGGACCCGTTCACAGCCACCACTCTAGAAAGACGTCACATTCTATTGTCAGCACTCAAATGCGGCGTTCCCTCGATCTCCAAACGTTATCAGAAGATCAGTATGATTTGGCCAGTTTTCTCTCCCAACCCGCTCCAACCCCGGGCCTCTGTCAAAATAGCTCGCAGCTGGGGCCTACCCAAGTATCTAACGACAAGCATACGCGGGCGAGGGGGACTAGTATTAGTAATCTTTTTGGTAAAATGCGCCATCTTTTTGGTCGAGGAGGCCGCCCCGTGGCTCCTCATCCTTGCATCCATGTGAGTGAATCCAATCCAAACATTTTAATACCAGAACGCTGCTGGGATGCACACGTCTGATAGCGTCCTGGGATATCCCTCTCCACCAACGCACTTGTGTATTTTGTTAATTGAACTCCCCATATTTTCTAGACGCTACTATCCCTAAATCTGGACCCACCCCTCTATCTCTGAAATAAACCCAAAATTTACTTATCATACCTGCAAACAGAATGTCCCAAGTTTAACCAAAACCCCTTTATAGATACAGAACACTATACAATATATAAATTGCCTATCAAGATAATCTACATTATCCAGCTCACTCTGACAAGTTTAACAAGTATTATGTTTCTTTACAGCAAGCTCTAGATCAACTTTGGATGGTTATAAAAGTGTTGTAACTGTGCTGTTTTAGCAGAGTTACAAGGGGAAAAATATTTGAAGACTAGATAACTATCTTTATTTGGAGATAGGGATCATATAGTTGCACTGAATCATTATAAGAGGAACATGATTGTGTTGATCACTCGGTTGGATGATGAAGAGGGTGGCTTGATCCTGGTAATGATTCAAGCGCCAAATTGAGCCATCCACTTTATGGGATCATCATTTGCTCATGTTGCTATTTCTGGGAATTTAAGTTGACTTCCCTACCTGGCTACGGGTCACCAGGAAGTCCGATTGTGGGCCACAAGCCTGCTTAGTTGTAACCTTGTTGGCGGGTCAACCCTGCTGTTCTGACACCCCTCCTCCCCAGCTGAAAGTTGGCCTTGTCTGGAGGGAGATCATCTGGGAGGTCGTCAGGAGCTCAGGTGCTGTACTGGACTAGTTGCTGTTCGGTTGCGGGTAGGGCGGCCTTGCAGGGTCTCAGTTGATCATGATGTAGAACCTTATCTTGTCTGCATTTGCCGAGTCCTTGAACTAGATAAGTGCTGTTTTTGTTTACCTTTAGGATTATGGCGGTTCCTACTTTTTTGGGCTGAAGCTTGCTTTTGTCTATGTTTAGTACCCAGACTTCATCACTGACTTTGTGTCTGTTTTGTATGGGGATGAACATCTTCTGGAGTTGTTTCTCTTCTCTTTTCAGCTGATTGCTGTTGGCTTGCATTACTTGAGGTGCTGTGCAAGAGGGGACCTTGCTAGGTATTTCCAGCTTTGGTCCTGAAAGGGCTTGGGTGATATTTGGCTGTGTACCATATAAAAATTCAAAAGGGGCTCTTTCTGGTGGATCTTTTCACCCAAGTGTGACATACAAGGAGTGCAGTTGCTAGTTGCTTGTGTCAGTCCTCAAGTCTCCCAGCTGTGAGTTTGATGAGGGCTTGTACTAAGCTGCTGTTTAGTTGCTTGACTCTGCCATTGGCCTGAGGGTGATGATGAGGAGCGCCTTTTGGGGAAGCTTCAAATATGGAATTAAGAAAGAAGAGAAGTATCTTTTATTGGATAATACTTTTGTCACAAGTGAAAAACTCCTGTTGACCATGCTCATAGGAACATCTCCACTACGAGATTTGAACCCTAATACCCTGCAGGCCTCCAGCCCGCAGGACCAGCCGCCCGGCCGCCCGCATATTTTTGGGCTCAAACCAGAGCAGAATTTGACTTCAGGGAATCCCCTAAAGCTTGATGAACCAAAACCACCTACATTGACACTCCCCATGCTAAAGGTTCCTATTAAACCAACCAATCAGCAGGTGGGCCAAGCCATAGATCCCAAAATAACTCAGGCCACCACAGAAGGGGAAACAAAAAAACTTCCTATAGAACATAGGCCGTCTAGAGATGGCCAATCCCACAACCTGACAAGGAAATTTGAGTATTCTCAGTTCAATTCAGCCAATGAATTAACTCCCACAAAGGATGCCACCAAGGACTGGAAAAACCTGGTGGATAGCAGCACCCGGGCCAAAGAAATTTGTAAAAGTTCACTCATGACAGATGGGCATACTTATACCCTGGACCACCAGGAAGTTGTCCATTGCCATTCTTCCAATAAAGTGACATGAACCTTTGGTTCAACCAGGTTATTACATATTTGATTTTAGTTCTATTTCATTTGCAATCTACCTCACACGGTTCCACACCTCACACCCACCAGCCCCAAGAAACCGCAGAAAAGCCGCCCAAACTTTATCGCCCACTAGGAGCTCCCTTTGGCCTGGTACATTTCACTGAATACCCACCCAACCCAGCGTATTTGGAGTTCACCCTAGAGAAAATCCTAATCTACAACCCAGAGGCTAGAACTAGAGAGACAATCATTGTTTACAGAGAGGACATCAAAGTCATCACCCCTCCTCTGCTATTCCGCAACAAGTACAACTACCTGCCCGCATATTTGGTTTCAATGACTCCACCTCTCACCTCGCAGCCCAGCTTCCCGCAAGAATCCGTTGCGGCTAATGAATCCACGTCCACCCAGATATTTGGAGTAATGTATATCACTTTTACTGGCTTGATAGATTTGATGGTACCAGCAAGCGGACCTTGGGCCCTCCTGGGAAAATTGTTATCTTATATTGTAAAGTTAGCATCAATCTTGTGGTGGGCCCTTCCTGCTGGGCCTGCAGGCCGTCTGCCCGCAAGTTCCCAGGAACCACCCACAGGTTGGATCCCTGACAACTTTAGAATTATATAGGCTTTAACTGTGGCAGAGATTTAGTTGGATCAAACCTAGGGGTTGATCACGTGCAGGATGGGTTCAAGTCGCTGGATACTTGGACAGCAATATGATATTGTTTGGTTGCCATTCCCAGCATGTCAAACTGTATATTGGAAAGGCACCAAATTAGGCAATGACTGGGTGTTAAGTGGGTTGATGATAGCCAGAATACTTGTACATCCAGATCCTTGACATACACCCCCTTAAGGGGTTACTCTGGTACATCAAGAGGGGGCTTTGTCCTGACGGCTGCCGCCTGATGTTCCTGGAGTTGTTTGTTAGTTAGTACCAGTCAGGTCAAGTGTTCTCCTTTGCTAAGGCGGAGGCGGGATCTGTGATAATTCTTGGTGATGGGCTCTTTGGTGCCCTGGAACTAACCAGGTAGGTGTTCCTGTCCAGTCTGTACTTGATGATCCTTCCTGGTCCTCTGTGTACTGAGTCTAGCTTCTTTCTGTTCCCAGGCATGACCCAGCCAGGACCCAGACAGGGGAGTTGATGGGGAGTGGTTTCTCTGTAGAGGTTACCTTTTATGTTTTGAGCCTTTTTGTTTCTGCTATTTTAGCTTTGAGGCGTATGTGTTGTAGATTTGGTACTTGTAATACTGTGAGAGGTTTTCCCAGGGGGATTTTTATGTATGGTTAGTTGATACAGGTAACTATCTCTGGTTTATATCAGTATGTTAATTCAAACAGTGAGTAGTCTGTCCCTTGATTGGAGCAGACCCGGGATACTAATAATACATGTTTCATGTATAGTGGCTATGTGTCTTTGACTTTTACATCCATTATTTTCTTGAGTGTTCTGATAAGGCTACCGTTTAGGCGTTTCACTCTGCTGTTGGCCTGTGGCCTGTAGGGCAAGGTTGTGGAATGTTTTATGTTCTTTGCTTTTAGGTTATTGTTTACTACGTGACCTGATAACTCTGTTGCTCCATCAGTTATGATGTAGTCTGGAGTACCGTAGTCAGCTATGATTGCTTTGTTAATGAATTGGTTTATTGTTTCTGCTTTGTGATCCTTTGTTGCCCAGAAGATGGTCCAGTGTGTAGCAAAGTCAATGGCTACAATTAGGAAATGTTGATTTGTCTTAGTTTCTGGGAAGAGGCCCACCACATCCAGTCCCCAAACCTTGAATGGTTCAGGGTCAGGTACTGGGTTAACTGTTGGCTGAAGAGCCTTTGTGCTGGTGTATTTCTCAAACACTGTGTACTTTTTCAGAACATTGATTATGTCTTGTTTAAGATTGGGCCACCATACTATCTCTTTTAACATGAGATATAGGTTGTTAGCCTTTGTATGTCCTAGTAGACAGTGATGTCTTAATATGGTGTCAACTCTTTGTGAAAGTGGGATGTAGGGAACATGTTTGTCATTAATGATTTGGTATACAGTGCCATTTAATACATGGAAATATTTTTTGTTCCTTACTAATGTATTGTGGATTATCTGATGTGTTGAAGGGTCTTTCCCTTTGGTTTATACTTGGTATTATATAAGTTTGGCCAGTCAGGGTCCAGGTGGTCAGGATTGTCCTCTCTTGGCTGACATAACCTAGAGAGAGCATCAGCCGTGACCATATTTGCCCTCTTTTTTATTGGATGTCCAAATTGAGATGCTCCAGCAGGGACATTCATTTGGCTTGTTGCTGTGCAAGTGCGTTCTGAGTTTTGAAATATATTAAGGATTTATGGTCAGTCAGTACTCAGACGTTTAAATGTCCTTCTAGATAACATCACATTTCTTGCATGTATGATATATTGCTAGCAATTCCTTATCATGTATTAGGTACCTCTGCTCAGTGTTGGTTAGTTTTCTACTCTTGTAACATACTGGCAGGAAGTCTTGCTGCCCTGACAGGCAGATGCGTAGAACTGCTCCAATGGCAGTGTCACTGGCATCCAACTTGAGCTTGTAGCACCTGTTGTTATTAGGGTATTGCAAGATTAGTGCTTCAATCAAAGCTTGTTTTAATAATTGGAAATTCTTGTCACATTCTGGTGTCCAGATGAATTTCTTTTTGGCATTACCCTTGGTTAGGTCATTGATTGGTGTGGTGAGCTTTCTGCAGTCTTTGATGTATTTCCTTAGGTAAGCTACCATTCTGAGAAAGCATATAACTTGTTTAAAAGAGGTGGGGTGTTATATGTTATTTGTGGCTTTAATTTTGTCTGGGTCTGCTTTTATGCCACTGTCAGAGACAATGTGGCCCAATAACAGGAGTTTCTTTTCCATAAATTGGCACTTACTGGGCTTTGCAAGTCAATTGAGTGTCTTGCGGACATGTATGAGGTGTTCCTCTTTTGTTTTTGAGAATATAATGATATCGTCAAGGTAGCATAATGTATCTGAGAGACCATTTAGCACTTGGTTCTTCATAGTGACAAACATTGTAGGAGCGTTGGTCATCCCAAAGTTCATTATTCTATATTCAAAAGATCCAAATTGCGTACAGAACACAGTTTTTGGTATATATTTTTCTTTTACTTTAACTTGGTTATAACCTGAGGTGAGGTCAATTTTGGAGAAAAATTTGGCTCCAGAGAGCCTTGCAAACAGATCCTCTATGAGTGGAAGGGGATATTTATTCTTTACTATGATTGCATTTAGTGCTCTGTAGTCAGTTAATAGGCAAAGAGCACCCTCCTTTTTATTTACAAAGAACACTGCTGCCCCCCACAAGGATTCAGACAGAAAAATGAATCTTTTGGCTAGGTTGTCCTCAATATGGGTCTTGAGGGTTTAGGTCTCCATGGGAGAGAGTCTGTAGAGGGGTGCAGTTTTAGGCATGGCCTTGTATAGATTGATGCCATAGTTGACCTCCTGTTCAGGGGGTAACTCTGTGAGCTCTTCCTTGAATACATGTGCATATTTGTTTAGGAGTGCTACAAGTTCTGGGGATTGGATTTTTTTTGTTTGTATGTTATTGAATTCAGTATACCTCATTATGTGGAGGGTACTTTCCTTGGTTAGATGTTCTGAGTTGTCTTGATTTATGACTTGGTCAAATACTGTGTCTCTTATAATGAGATTGTTGGGTTCTTTGAGAATATTAAAATTGACACTGTTGCGTTTGATGGTCATGGTTTTTGTTTTCCAACATATGCTGGAGTTCACTCAGGTAAACCAGTCCATGCCTGCTACAATGTCATAGTTTATGTTGTTCATGATGAGTCCTTTGATGGACGTTTGTATGCCTTGGAGGCCAATTCTGAAGGGAGTTGTTTTACCTTCAAGTAGAACCTTTGATTTTTCTGCCATTCTGGCGTATTTGAAGTTGGGTTTGACAACTGGTAATTTGTACTTGGTTACAAATGGTTTGCTAACCATGGTGTGTTGTGCACCAGAGTCAAATAAAATTTTATGTTTATGTGATCTATAAGTGCATGGGTAGACAAGAAGTTGTGAGAAATCTTTAATTTTTACGTTCATAAAAATGGAGGATTGTGGGACACGTGGGATGCAAGCAGCAAAGTTTGTGCCTTGGTACAGTTTCTTGTCAAGTTGGGGGGAGACAGGGGCACTTAATCCTGTTCCCCATCCTTTTTTCCCTGTTCCTCTGTTTTGAGACCTTTGAGGTCAGAGAATGTGGGGTCAGATTCATAGCGGGGTGCTGTTTCAGCGTTGTTTACTTTGGTGGTGTCCTCTTTCTTGGGACGGGAGCAATTTGCGCTTTGGCTGCAGTTTCCATTGTTACTATTGGAGATTCTGTTGCTATGATTGGTGTTTTGGAGTTTGTTACCATTGGAGTTTTCTCTGCCATTGCCATTTGAGGAGTGATTGTTGTTTTGTGCAGCATATTCCATGTTTGCGCATTTTTTTGCACGCTTGGCTTCAGCAATGAGTGCAGGCAAGGAGGTGTTGGCCTCTGGGCAGATGAGGGCAGCAACAGAGGGTTTTTTTCTGTTGATTAATGAGGCTCTGGTGTGTACGTTGTCATCTTGCACTGGGTTTTGGATCTTGCGGTGTATTTCCTCAAATTCATTAGTGTAAGCTGTGACAGTGGTCTTCTGAGGAAGATTGCTGAGTTGTATTGCAATGTCTTGGAGGGATTCAGTGACACGGAAATTGTGTGTGATATCTGCTTTAAACTCTTCCCAGTTGTCAAGCTGGTTGTCAGTTTGTGAGCCAACCCAGGTGGCAAACCAGTTAGCTGCAACCTTGTACAGGCGTTTGCTGGCTCCCTGGACCCATTTTTTGTGGGGAATGCGGCTGGTGCGGAGTTTAGAGGCTGAGTGGTCTAGCCAGTTGATGATGTTTTATTTGTTTTTACCAAAGAACTTGTTGATACCAATGTATTTGGTGTTGGTAAATTCACCTGTGTTAGGTGGTTGTGTGTTTGTTTGTGGTTGGAGAGAGCAACTGTATTGAATTATCTTGGCACATGCTTTGGGCATGACCAGACCTTCAAATACGGTGCATCCACTAGGTATATCTTTGTTGATGTTGTGGGCGCAGAAGTACGTCTTCCAGGTATCCTGAGATGTGGCCTGATTGAGTATGTGAGTAAAGGTGGGCGGGTTTTGTTCAGTCATTTTCTCTTTCATTGGTGTGGTCAAAAAACCGTAGCTACTACCAGTGATGAGGAGCAACTTTTGGGAAAGCTTCAAATATGGATTTAGAGAAGAAGAGAAGTCTATTTTATTGGATAATACTTTAGATTTATATAGACTTGACTGTGGCAGGGATTTAGTTAGATCAAACCTAGGGGTTGATCATGTGCAGGATGGGTTCAAGTTTCTGGATACTTGGACAGTCATGTGATATTGCTTGGTTGCAATTTCTGGCATGTCAAACTGTATATTGGAAAGGCACCAAATTGGGTGATGACTGGATGTTAAGTGGGTTGGAGGTAGCCAGAAAACTTGTACATCCAGATCCTTGACAGTGGTATGGTGTGGTTATTGTGTGTTTGACCTTATTCTTTGTGAGATACATGTTGGTGCTTCCCGATGTCAATTACTTGCCTCCATCTTTGATTAATATTTCTGGTTTACTGAACTTGCTGATAATCCCCTTGCCAATAAAGTATCAAACTTCATTGCCAGTATGTGTCTTCACCACTTGTGCTACTGGCCAGCAAGTGGCAAAGTCAATGGTGGTGATGAAATACTTTTTATCACTGTGTTTCCCCAGTATTGGCCCAACAATGTTGAGGGCCCATACCTTGAAGGGTAGTTGAGAACAAATTAGCAACATATAATTTGGAGAAGTATCACTTTTTGAAAACTTTTTGAATACATCATATTGTGCAAGGACCTCTTGTACATCCATGTACAGAGTTGGCCACCAATCCTTGTGTTTCAGAAACTTGTAAAAATTGTGGCTTTTTGTGTGGCCTAAATCTTGGTGGTAACACAAGATGGTGTCAACCCTCTGATGTATGGGGATGTATGGGATGGTGTTTCTGTCAAACATTTTCTGATGCAATGTTCCATACAAATATGTAAAGAGATGTTTGTTATTAATGACAGTGTCTCTTGTAATATCAGTGATTCCTGGGGGAAAACCTCATCCTTGGTTCAAAGTACTAGGAGGGGCCAGTCTAGGTCTAGACCATTTTCACCTCTGGTGGACCTGATGTATAACCGGGAAAGGGTGTTGACCATGGCTAGCTCAGGTCCAGGATTGTACTGGATATTCATGTTGAACATATCAAGGAATTCTATCCAGTGTGCTTGTTGCCTGGATAGGTTGGTTTGGGTCTTAAAATAGATAAGAGATATGTGATTGGTCAAGGCATTAAATTCTTCCTGGCGCTCTAGGTATCAGCGCCATTTCACTAGACAGTGAACAATGACCAACAGTTTCTTAACATGGATAAAATAGCAACATTCACCATCTGTTAACTTGTGTGATTCATATGCTAACGGTAAGAAGTTTCTATTATCTGTTTTGATTTGTAACACCCCTCCAATAGAGGCATCCAAAGCATCAGTTTCCATTTTTTAGTCTCTGTCTTGCTTTGGGTATTAAAGAGTAGGAGCAGATGTCAACTTTTCCTTTGAGCAACGGAAACAGAAATTGCGCTATGGAGTCCATAAAATTTAGACTTTTCACCTGTTATTGTTGACAAAGGTGCTGTTAGGACACCACAGTTGGGGATAAATTGTCAGATGTAGGCAACCATCCCCAGGAACGTACAGAGTTCTGACTTGTCTTTTGGCAGTGGCATCTTTCAGATGGCCTGAATCTTCTTATTGTCAGGCTTGATGCCATCTTTTGAAACTACATGGCCAAGGAATGGGAGCTGTTCAAGGTAAAACTGGCACTTAGACGGCAACTGTGGTAAGTTCAACTCCCTGGTGCTCAACACTATAGTAAAGTGAGAATTCAGCTTTTTCCCTGATCAACAACTGGAAATTGACACTTTTTTAATTAACGGATCTTGATGTACTGAAAATTTTTGATATAAAAAATTAAGCTATACAGCTGTAGTATACTGAAGTGACCCCAGAGAGTTAAAAATGCAATAAAAAGTGTACCTTGAATAATGAGAATAAGGAGAAATAAGCAACTATTTATCATTTTACTATGTAATTTACACTCTTCATTATAAAAATATTTTTGATTACCATAAAAAATTAAAATTCCAATGAGACAAAAATAAACACAAACACAACAAAGACAGTTTTGCAAAATTTGAAGAAATATTAATATTTATTTGATATAGTTCATATAAGTATAAATGTGAATTTCTTTTGTTTTATTAGGAAATTAACAAAAATTAAGATATTTCATTCACTTTCAACTATAACTATTCATCTCAAACTTACCATGTATATATAAAATAATTAGTGATATCTAATTAAATACAAAATAGAAAAATTAAAACTAAAAACTAGTTGATCAAAACTAAAAAGTAAAAATTAAAGCTAAAAAGTTAAAAGTTAAAAGTAAAAATCATATAAGCAAGCAAGTTTGTTCTTCACCCTTCTTCCCCTTCTTCATTTTGGCCCCTTCCAGGAGGGCAGTTGCAATGAGCTAAAGCTGCTTCTTGATCTCTGAGGCCTTGTATCTATGCTTGACCACATTTTGAATAGCCTTGGTGAATAGGGTGGAGCGGGTTGTGGGCTTGGTGGGGGGGCATGGTTTGCCAAGTCACGCAGCTTGGAGATGGTTTTTTCCTGCTTGTGCTGCAGGAAGGAGAAAAACTTATTGGATTTTTGATGGAGCAAAAGTTGGCCTTGAGGTGTTTGTGATAAGCCTCTAGCACCGAGGTGGTCTTGAGCTCCCCGTTGATGGCCGCCCAGTAAACGTTCCAACTGGCCTTGGCGCAAGCCTTGCCTCACCTCTGTGTGACAACCTTTCCAATCCACTGGGGCTCAAAGTACTTGAGGAAAGGCTTGAAATCCAAGTGCTTTACTATGTAAGGATCTTTTGAGAGAACCTCAAACCCCTGCACAGTGTGCTCTGGCTTTAAAAAAGCCAAGGCACTAAATTATGCAAGCACAAATTTGTAGGTGTTCAAAGTGTCCCTCTGGCTCAACCTACTTATCTTGGCATGGGCCTGCAAATTCCAAGCAACTACTTGGCGGTAGTGGAAGTGGCACCCCTGCACCTCCCTGCTGAAAAGCTGCTAGAATGCATTGGACTGAGCAGGCTCAAAGTCCATGATGCATATGTGAGACCCCAGAGCTCTCAGCCTTACCTTTTCCTCCAAGTCCAGGGTGGCCTGGTCTTTGTTAGTGGCAGGAGGGTTGGCGCAGGTGTAGGGGGGTCTTCTTGGCATTGTTGTTGTCAGGAAGGAGGTAAAGTGCTTGGCAGAGGATGGTAAAAGCACGGGTGTAAAGGCCTTGGTGGCCCCAGGAAGAAGAAAGAACACAAGGGGAATCACCTGGATGTCAATCTGGGCATGGATCATCCAGAGCTGCTTGAAAATCTGGGGGCAAGTGGCAAAGATACCATCAACTAGCCAGGTTGAAGCCCTTTTTAACTCCAGCAGGTTCTTCTGGGTGGCATAGCAGATTATGCAGTCTTTGGTGGTGGGCCCATTGTCATGGAGGAGGAAGCGCTATCCACTCAGAAGCTGCTTGAGCTTGTGGGTGAGCGTAAGCTCTGAGAAGACGTCCAAAGCCTTGGGGGGAGGGGGATTGGCGGCAATACGCTTATTGCTTATGAACTTAACCAACTGCTCTTGAGTTGGCACTAACTTGAGATTGTTGGGTTTTAAATGCTACAGGGCCTTTATAGCTAGATCAGATGCCCAGAGGTGAAAGGAGGTTGAGATCACCTGGACAAGGTACCATTTTAACATATGGGTTATAAGATGATTGGGGGGCTCACAAGAGTGCTCCCCCTTCTTGGCAGTTACTTGCTCCTAGCCCTCAGTGTTTAGGTGGCCCCCACAAGTCTTATCCTCACAGATGAAGTACTTGCTTTTGGTTTGGTGTTTTTGATTTTTACAGTTAAAGATGTAATTATTAGTGACATGCCCAGGGATGCCCTTTACAGACATGATTAGGAAGTAACAAGAAAAGAACTTGAGAACTTTGAACTCTCCATCTATATTGCAGATGTTATGGATAGCCAGTGGATCCCAAGCCATGTGACCTGTAGATTTGAACTTCTTGGAACATTCCTCAGGCTCATCTTGGGGGTCAGATGAGGGAGGGGGAGGGTTCTTTGAGGCCTGCTTGAATGCCTCCTTTTTCTTACCAGAAGAAGAGGTGGGCTCCTTGGCAGCCTTTCTTTTCTTGGTTTAGCACTCCTTAGTGGGCTTGGAGCTGGCCTCTGACTAGTAGTAGTAGTGGTTGATTAGATCATTGTCAGATTTATTAGGTGATGAGTGATGAGGTGAAAGTGAAGGGGAAGATGAGGGTGAGGGGGGAGGAGTGGGAGGAAATGGAGTGGGGGAGAGGGAGTTAGAGACTTTGCCTTTTCAGGCTTCTTGGTGCGCTTGACAGTGATGGCAGGTTCCTTGGAGCCCTTGGAGTCTTGGCGCTTGGGTTGCTTAGTGGGCTTGTTTGATCTTGGCTAAAGAAAAGTTTAGTTTTGTAAATAAAATAAATGAGAAGATATATCAAACACAAAGAGGTAAAAAAAGCAAAATTTAAGTAAAAAGTATGCAAATAAAGTTTTATTTATCAAAAAAATATGACAAAGTAAATAGAAGCAAAATAGAAACTCAAAGTATAGATATAAAGGTTAAAACATATAAAAAGAAGTGATTTTATGATGAAGCATTAAAGATTTTAGGTTCTGCATAACATCTTAGTGCTAAATCAATGAAAAAGTATAATTAAAAATAAAATAAAGTATATAAAAATTATATGGTGTTGCAACATCTTTGATTACTCCCTCTTGGGGAATTAACACCCTGAGTATATCACTGAATAAGTCACCAAATGGCTCACTGACCAACCTATAAGTTGGTGGCACTACTATCATTTGACCATCTATTATAGGGATCAAACAATCCAGATCCTAAACAGAACACAACTTGAATAAGCCTTGTGACTTAAGAGGAACATTACTCAGATAAGCACCATGACCTCCATAACGTACATAGACAGTATGTGGCTTCCAATGATACTATATAATATCCTATATTTATACCAAATAAAGTATCATTCTCTTCTTAATTTTTACCTTTATCTTGTTTACTATACTTCCCAGAAGTATATCAACAACAGCAGTAGCACTGATAGATTATCCATACCTACTCAACTCAAAAGAAAAGTTCCTCCCAAGAAAAAGACCCAACAAATGGCACTTCCTACCAGTTGGAGAGACTACAAAGAAGGACAAAAGTCCATGCAGGCTTTGTCATCTATGACAACATCTTTGTGCCTATCAAAAAGTACAACACTCTCAAAGCCCACAAATTGCTACACGTAACTCCAACCACAACAGAGCCACAACAGCCTGAAATACCTAACATTGTATTCCAACGCCTACACTCAGCAGAAATTGGGACCTTTGCAGGGTTATGCTGGGAATATGCCAACCTCTGGATCAACAGCACACAAATCAAGTTCACACAAGTAGGCTATCCCTGCAGACTCTGGGCCAGCAAAATTTCCCTCTGTGTCACGGGAACCGCCTCTTGTTTTGTAAGTGAATTTATCAATCAACACCCTGACCAAAATGAAAACTGGGACATGTTCAAAACCTTCTTCATTGAAAAGTTTGCCATGAAGGATTCTTATGTACTGTAAATTCAGAACCTGAATGTAAAAATGCAGGATTGTCAAATTCTTGATCCAAATTTTGAATCACTTTTGTAGGTAACTCAGCTGAGTAAAAATTAAAATATTAAATAAAATTAACCATTTAATTTGACTTTTTTTGGTTTATTTAAATTGGCAAATTTTGAATCCCTCAAGCAGATAACTCAACTAACAAAAGACAAAATTCAGCAAACAAATGAGGGATACATGAATCAGAAATGCAGGATTCTAATTTAAAATTTAATATTTCCTGTATGTCAAACAAATCATAGACACAATGTAAAAATTAACAAATCTGAAATTTCAGGATTGTCAAATCCAAGAACCAAGTTTCAAATCATAATTGTGAGGAATTTGAAATATATATAATTTATGGGTGTCTCAAAAAGGATGTTAAAGGATATAAAGTGGATTTGTGCTGATTCTTTTAGGAATCACAGGCATTCTCAAAAATCACCCTATTCCAGTTTAGGACGGCTAAAATTTAGATTGTAATGATCACCAACTTATCATATATAAAAATAAAATTGACTAAAATATACATTCCTCTTCTTGGGTTTAAAATTATAATAGAATTTTTATTATGTATTCTTCAAACACCAACCAAATAAATGAGCTGTTCCCTGGCCTTGATGAAATCATGCAGGGCTACGCTGGGTCTCTAAGCGGTGAAGCCTCCCTCTATGGCCACTCCCAACCTGCAGGCCTCTCCGCAAGCACCACCCAGGAGTGTGTTCTTTCTCCTGTAACTTCTGGCATGGCCCTGTTTGCTCATCATGCACAGGCAGCTTCCAACCCAAATCCTGTATCAACAATGGCATCCAGAGCCAGTCATTTGAGCCATGGGGTCACCCAGAGAGCTCCAAATCCCAAAATAGCCAATCAGATGGCCCCGTCTGGTTCCCAAGATGGACATATCCCACCCCCAGCCAATCAGCCTGCAAGGCGCAGAAGAAAGCTAATCACCCAGGAGATTGTTCTCAAAATGGTCAAAAAACAAGGGATGCTTATGTCCCTTGAGGAAATTGCAGCCGTGATGGGTTTTGCAAAGTCTACTGTGGCTGCAACCCTGCAAGCCCACGCTGACTGTGGCCCCCCTACCAAGAAGACCCCAACGGGTGCCTGTTCTTGAACCAAAGGTGAAAAAGCCCACCCCCTCATGATAGTCATCATGGAGTGTGACCCGTGGATGCCCCTGGTCCAGGTACGTCTCCAGTTGGGACTCCACGGCATCTTCACCAACAAAAGAATGGTGAATTTGTGGATGCACAGAGTTGTGGTTGCCGCCAGAATCCTATCCAATCAGGTTCTTGGTGGCCCCAGTTTGGTGGATACCAACCCATAAAATTTGACCACCATCAATTTCATTAAAGGAAGGGCAATTAGGACCTGTCATGACATCATCTTCCTATCATACGCTAAGATCTCAGCCAGTATCCAAGACTTTGGAGAGAAGTATATCCAGTCTGATGTGTACAAGCGCGGCCCAATCTTGTATTGTTTTGTCAGGGTTTTGTTGGCAGTTTCTCCATTGGGCGTCAATCACTACTCTGTAATATCAAACACTGCAGATGGCTATGCCTACCAGACGGAGCTCAAGGCCATGCTAGAGGAGTGGGCCACACAAAACGCTGTGCACACATTTGTACTGAGTGCTGAGATGGAGCAACAAGAATGGGCTACCCAAGAAATAAGGGCTGTGGGGCATACCTGTTGGTCCTACCCCACCAATCACGCCAATATGCATCTTGCAGATGTATGTCTCTACAATTTTGGTTCTGCCCTCAGGCGCTTAAAGCCTGCCACCTACAACAAACTATGCACCCAAATTAATAAGGGTTATGAGCTTTTCCCTTCCGTGTCCGTCCAGGACTTATTTGATCTCACCATCTTCTATGCAAGTGATAGTGATAATTCAAGAAAGGACTCCTGTCTCCCCCCACACCAGTCCATCCATTTTGTCAAGCCAGTATACATGACAGAAGAAGAATTTGAGCAATTGAAGCAAACTGCTCTTGCTGCCCCTTCCCAGTCAGCAAACCCTGCCTCCCCCCATCAAGCCACCCACCTTCTAACCCTGAGTCCCAAGCCACTACCCTTCCCCCCCACTATCTCTGATGCCGTCCCTTTCACAGGTGCAGATGAAGGCAATGTTCATTCCGCCCATTCCCTCCCCTTCCTGTCCTTTGATTAGTAAATAAATATTTTCTTTGTGACAACTATTAAAATTAATCTCTCTCTTTCAATTAATAATTAATGATATTTTCTTTTTACATTATCAACATTTCCCATAATTAATACAATGTTGTACATTTTACAAATAGCTTAAAATTATGAGCATATATATTTTTCATCATTATTAATAAATCAAAGACCATAAATGTAAATATTGCATTATAATATAGCAATTAGATGTCAACTCTTGATATTTTGATATTATGTGCATAACTCAATGCATTTTCATTAATAAAATTCATTGTAAACTTGGCTTTTTTCATTGTAATTCCTTAAAACGGATTGTGTTTATATTAGAGAGCCATTAACGCTTAGTACAAATATTGATACATAGTGCATTTTACAGCCTGTATATTTACCTATTGATAATGGTTCTGGAAAATTTTTAGTTTGATTTTGCAAGGTAATTATAATAAACAGTAATTCATTAATCCATTACATTATCATTATCTTGCAAAATCTGACTGGAAAGTTTACAGAATTATTACCAATAGGTAAATATACAGGCTGTAAAATGCACTATGTATCAATATTTTTACTAAGTGTTTGTGGTGATGGCTCTAACAGGTTGTCAGGCTTAAGCAGTACTTGGATATGTGAGCACCAGGCAAGGTGGAGTACAACAGAATATGCCTTGCCAGCATAAAACTGAGGAGATGCCAACTATGGTTAATATATGAAGATCATAGTATTAACAACAGCAGAAGAGGTTCAGGAGCTGGTCGGCAACAGAGCAACAGGACAGGATACAGAGTCAGTGTATAATAGTCAGCTGGATACCAGATAGACAATATATACTTTGGGAAGGATTCAGTTGTCAGTCGGCAACAAGACAACAGAGTTGGAACAGGGCTGGCGGAGGAATGGGTGTATGTTAATCAGTTGGAATCCAGACAGACAATGGATACTGGGGAAGGGGAAAGAGAGGATTCAGAATTGATAAGTGGCATACAGCAGGCTTATGATTCCTAGGTGTCTCTATATTAACAGTGCTGAAAACACGAGCTCGACATCTGTTTGTAGCTTACAGGAGCTATCATGGTTGTACAGACCCAAGGTCTGCACCTCTGCAAAGGCAGTTGACAAGTAACTTATCCAAGTTAAAGGAGAATTACAGTATTTGGTTTACAATAAAATGTCTCTAATTTATTACATAATCCAAGTGAAGATTATATAGGCATTTGTAAGATGATAGCCAACTGAAATGTTGATCAACAATATGGAATTTTGATGATCAATCAAGTTAGTTGCTACAGTTTCATCTAGAGATTACAACTGACAAGAGTGGTTGTAAGTTAGATCATCAGTGTCAGTTGGCAACTGGTTATTACAAAGGCAATTGTGGCAAATTGGGCATAATCTGGACAGATCATGGAACAGAAAGTTTAACAGATCACTTGTAATTCATCTGAGCAACAGATGTGACATGTTGAATGGTCTGGCTGACATCTTTGATCCTCAGACTTTTCTGGCCAACAGACAAAGCCTTTAGCTTTGTATCAACAACAGAAAATGACTATAGCATCTTATGGCCAACAGATAAGGCCTATAGACTCATATGGCTGACAGGAAATGCCTATAGCATCTTATGGCTGACAGATAAGGCCTATAGACTCCTATGATCAACAGGTATGGCCCATAACCTTCTGTGGCCGGCAGGTATGGCCCATAGCCTTCTATGACCAACAGGTATGACCCATGGACTTCTATGGCCAACAGGTATGGCCCATGGACTACTATGGTCAACAGACAAATCTTAAAGCTTTATATGGACAACAGATAAAGCCTATAGCCTAGTCTGGCCAATATAAGCTGGTAAATAGCATCATAGCTCATAGCTATTTCATCACAGTGTTAATGGCTCTCTAATATAAACACAATCTGTTTTAATAAATTACAATGAAAAAGGCCAAATTTACAATGAATTTTATTAATCAAAATGCATTGAGTTATGCACATAATTTCTAAATATCAAGAGTTGTCATCTAATTGCTATATTCTAATCCAATATTTACATTTATGGTCTTTAATTTATTAATGATGATGAAAAATATTCTCGCGTTGAAGTTAGTACTATAAAAACCAGCTTTTTATATAATTCAAACAAAATGTCAAATATCTATAACTTGATAAAAAATTAGAAGAACACCTGCAAAAAGTTGTTGAAATAGAAAAAAATATCAGGGAAATAGTAACAGGAAAGCTGGGTAACAAAGGCCAGCCACTAATCCAGTCAAAAAAAGATGCTCTGAATAAACTAGGAAATATTATAGACAAAAAGAACAAAGAAGCATTGCTCAAGCTACAGGGAACAATCCTATCAAGTCTGAAGTTCAGTGACGCGGCCTACAATTTGTGGGAGTTCTGGCAGGGGGCCAAAGAAACAATAAGAAGATCAAACTGATTGAAGGAACTGAAATATCACAGGAAATCAACACTAACAAAGAGGGAAATAATCAAATGGAAACAGATGAAAACAAAACACAGTCAAGAAGCAGGAGCGCCTCAAAAAACAAAGAAAATCCAACTAATGAAAATCAAGGTGAAACACAAGTAACACAGAAAATAAGGAAAATAAAACCAGGAAAAAAATGAAGAGCAGCCAATACTCATGAAGTTTGTTGAAGGGGTGCCTGTGGCTGAGGGGGCCACAGGGGAAACAATCAGTAAGTCTTTTTATGTTTTTTTGTATTTACTTTAGTTATAACTAGGGATGGGGACAAGGTTGCAGATGTGGTGGCTTTCACACCAAGTTGGTTCTACGAGGATTACTAATCACTGGTAGCCCCTGTAAAACAAATAAATAAAAATCAAATAAATAAAATAGTACAAGATAACATCAATCAATATGCAACAAAAGATGCAATGAATAGGGAATTCAAAGCACCATAAGGAAGCTCAACCTGGGTCAAAGAAGCCTATGAAGTAGGTATAAGTATCAACTTCAAAGGAATGATGGATATCCAAATTAATGTCAACATGAATTTTGACAAATATGTATTTGAATGCCTTGAACATTTTCCATTTTCAACTAATAACAGATATGAAATAAACCTGAAAAAAAGTCAATTTCACGCTCCACAAGAAAACATCAAAGCCACAATATTCAAATATCTAATAAAATCAATATCAAATCAAACAGGTGATGCATTTTTAGTCAATAAGATGATACCTTTATTCATATCATTTGCAGAAACGTGGGTTGTGGATGCCTCCAAAATGCCTGACTCTCCTTTACTCAATTTCTCAAACACAGCCTATACAAATCAATTAGTTATAATCTACAAGAAATTCTGCTTATTTGTGGAAATCTATATCTAACAGCAACTGCATCTTGCTGTTTACCTTGGGGTAGTACTACACTGCATTATGAAGGCCAACATGAAGAAGCTAGAGGACGTCCCCCTTCAAATGGACGTCTGCCAGCTGGCACTGGATAAAATGAAGACACCACAGGGCTACCAAACTGTAGAGCATGTCCTATACAACTGTTTTATGTTAGCTTTGTTGTATGGGTACATAATACCTCCAGAGAACCAACTCCTTGTTAATTTGCTTTTGATATTGCCTTTTATAAGACGCTCAGCCACCACCAGGGTGTTGAGCGCCACCCCTCTAGCAATTGGCACCAGAGTTGTCCATCACGTGCAGAAGAGTACATGGTCCCAATTGGACACATTAGCAGAAAATATAATTTTGGGAAATAATACCCCAGAATAATTGCATCCCCCTAATAAAGCATCTTCCCTTGAAACTTAAATTTTATTTTATTTTTTTAGTTTTTTATTTTAATTATTATAATTTTAATAGTAAAATTTTAATTTTAAATATTTTAAAATCTAAATTTCAATATTCCATATTTTAATTACTAAAATTTTAATTTTAAATATTTCAATATTAAATAATTCACAATTGAATAAAAATATTTAAACTTTAATATATAAATTTTAATATTTAAAAAAATGTTTAAACTTTAATAGATAAATTTTAAGATTTATAATTATAATTTTACTTTTAATATTTTAAGATTGTTTTAAATTTTAATAGGTAATTTATAATAGTAATATATCTAAATATATTACAAGACATTGGTTATAGTTGCAATCACGTAAAATAATAAAATATGATTTAAAATGTGTTTATTTAGTTGCTTGTTGAGTACAGGTTCATATATTACATAAATAAACATCAAGAGTTGAGTTTATCTGCATCATGCGGCCCACTCCACTTATATTCTAAACAAGTGATTGTTTAGAACTCAAATTACCTTTCACTTGTGTCAAGATTTGATAAATATATTTGATATGTTTGACCCACATCATAAGTCCTAATTGGTAAGAGATACATGAAAATCATTGGTTTTCATCTTGTGTGGCTATAGTGGCACGGAAATAATAAGGATCAGATGATAACTTGCAAGGTCCAACTTGTGGCTTAAAAAAAGCCAAAGTACCAACAAGGATTCACAACTAATTAAATAAAATTAATCTATTTCTATCTTTTTTAATTTATTTATTTGTTAGCGCAACAGTCAATATAATATTCAGTGCATTATAATAAAAATATGTGTTCTCATACCTAGTATAATTAATTTCACTTAACTTTTCTGTGCATTCTTATATGCCTATAATACAATTGAACGTCACGTCATTATATATAAATAATAATTCTTGAGTCCTACTAAAAAATAAAATAAAATAAAAACAAATAAAACCCAGAGCGCCCATTTATCTGATTGGCTCAGAGGCCAGGGTTTTGGGGAGGAAGGATTCTGAGTGCTTGTAAAAAGCTGCCACCACATTGGGTGGCATTGCAAATTAACTGACCTCAAGAATATTGAATAGATCCTCAGTGTCCTGAGGAAGGCCTTGTTTCACCTTATTCTTGATCCAACCAAACACCTCCTCAATTGGATTCAGGAATGGGGAATATGGCAGAAAGAAGAGGAGTCTCATTGGGCAGTCAGCCAGGTGGTAGCTGGCCAAATGGCTATTTTTATCAATTGGCGGGAACTTGGACACAACCAGATCCACTTTGTGGAGCCCAACATTATCTAACACAACAATGTTAATTGTACTGCAGTAATTGATTTGGAGATACTCCTTAACAGTTTGAAGAAAATCAATAAATGTCCTGCTGTTACGGGAGCCTTTAAGCATCTGGTATTGATCTAAACCGCAAGGACCCAGAAGAGCAACCAACAAATATGTCTGGGAACAGACAGCTGCATAATGGGCTACACCGTACTTGGACCCCTTCTTGATCCACCCATGCCTAGACCTGAGTGAGGAGGAAAACAAAAATTTGTCAATGTAGAAGAACTGGGCATTCCCAGTCTCCTTTAGGGCCAGATATGTCAAGCATAAATGCATCAATCCTCAATGGTTTTCTCATTGTTTCTTTTGTACAGAGAAACTCCAAGCACCTTTCACAAGAAGCCCAATTTGACCATTGCTTTGTATATGAGGGCTTTAGAAACAGAAAGCCCAAACTCTGTGGTGATCATTGATTGGACAGCAAGTGAGTCCAGGTGTCAATCCTTGATAACCCACTTCTTGATTGCATTGATATGAATGGGTTGAAGTAGGCTGGGCTACCGCTTAGCCTTGGCAGATTTTGAAATTTGCCTGGTGTTGCCATACTTGGTGTTGATATTGGCAATGTATCTGGCCGTGACACCAAATCAGGATGCAATATCCCAAACTGCCATTCCCCTGCTCAAGCAGTTGAGGAGAGCTTCATGCTCACTATCCTTCAACCAACGCCGGCCCTTGGCAGGTACTGCGGCATCCTGGCTAGCAGACTCAACACAGGGGATGGGGACCTTTGTGTAGAAGGTGGGATCACGCTTGGTTGTGCTGGCATTGTCAATGGTGGCATACAATACAGGCGCAGATGGCTCTTTGGTGGTGGTCAATGGCTCATATGATGTATCAAAGACGCAGGGGCAGGAAGTAGCAACTCTTGGATCAAGAGTGCGGGGACAGGTGACAACTGGGTACACAGTGGAGGTGTATGTAACCTCATTATTCCCAATGATCTTTGTATAGGAGACTTTTGTGGCAGGCCTTGAGAGCAGCTTCTGTCTTGGATTCAGGCTACTGTTCCTGGCTTGAGATACGGGAGGTGGTTGGTTGACGCTGACACCTTGGGAGGCCTGTGTGCTGGCATGACTCCCCTCAAGTTGGGTTCTGGGTCTGTTCTTGGACCCTCTGGGACATCCTTGTGGACAGGCTGCCCCACGGGCTGATGTAGAAGCTGGTTGAGAATGTGATTGACGGTCCATAAAAATAAAATATAAAAAAATGTTTTTTAGATTAAATATGTATTTATTTGGATTTATTGGCTTAGTTGTGGGTAGTTGTTTTCTCTTGATTTAGCCTTGAATAATAACAGAATTTCTATATCCATAATTTGAAGTGTATAATATTGCATCCTTTCCAGTTTTGGATGATTTTAAAGTTTAATCACTTTTTATCTCTAAACATGGTTATTGAGATTGAATTCTTATTTTGATTTAGTCATGGTAGAGCCTCTTGATTTGGGTTGGTGTTTCCTAGTGTGCTTACTGCACATTCAATTTGGATTCCAGTTCCTGCAATTAATATTTGAGTTTACTAGTGGCATTCAAAAGGGATTTGAAATTTGGTTTTTGGATTTGACAATCCCACAAATTCAAAAAACATAGTAAACTTAATGAAAATGGCTGATGAATTTGAACGCTTCAAATCTGATTCCAATTAATTCATTTTGTCCATTGGAAATGTGCAGTTTGACTTGAAATTTGCAAAGTGTCTACGAGTTCCTGTGTTTTCAAATATTCAAATAAATACTCAAAAAATCAATTTAATTAAAAAAGGTCATCCCGCAAAAGTGATTCAAAATTTGGACCAAGGATTTGACAATCCTGCATTTTTACGTTTAGGTTCTGAATTTACAGTAGTAATCATGACAGAACTTCAAACTTTCAAAATGATGGGAACAATCAAGGACTATATTGCAGTGTATGAAAGCCTACACAACCAAGCTCCCAGCACCATCAACTTCAACAAGCCAGGACCTCAACTGGACTTTTACAATGGCCTCCTGACACACATCAGACGTCAGTTTGACATGACCTTCTGTAAGAACCTTGGAGATGTATTCTTGGTTGGAAAATGCGCAGCTCAGAAATCTGACAATCTACACGCAACAAACAAGCAAAAAGAGAGTCACACTGCAAAGAAGGACCCTTGCTCTAATAAGAAAAAGAATCAAAGCAATAACTCCCATCCTCAAAATGCAAACCGTACAGTACAGGCTAACCAAGCAAGTACTGAAGACACCAACAAGGAGGGAAATGGTCAGGGGAGTGCTTAGGCAAGCTGCCCTCCCCCAACTCACAAGACTCATACAGGGACCAGGACGTGGACTCAATTACCATGATCCAAGTGCCCTCCAGCAACCCTCTACTGTTTGCCGCCCAAACTGGAAATAATCTCCTCACCTATCCTTTCTGCTTTTGCAGATATCAGGGCATAGTATTATTTGACACTGGAGCAGATCAATACCTTGTTGAAAAGAAATTCCCCAACTTCATGTAACTACCAACAGTCCAAAGTAACATCAAGAAAGTTATCATGACAGACAATAGGAGTACACTAGTTAACAAAGAAGCAAAACCTTTCCACACCCAAATTGGAGACGTACAAACAACGCTTAGTGGTCCTATTATACCAACCCCCAAGTATTATGTCATAATTGGCCTGGATTGGATGAGAAAGACCAAACCTCACATTGACTGGGATAGCACTACCCTCACCATACAACAATGAGAGGTGCATCACCATGCCTATCCAACTCACCTTGATACGCTTATGAGAGACCATGTGTTTTTGAAAATCATGGAAACAGAAGAGGAAACTAACCCCAGCAAAATCAATTGGAACACCTGCATATATGAAATTATCCATTTTAAGAATACAGAAGCCAGACGTGAAAAGGACTATATCTGAGATCATCTTGTCAGTTAATTCCTTTCTGTCTTCCAAGAAACCCTACAAGGGTTACCACCCAACTGTGGCATACAACACAAAATTGACCTCAAGGGAAGTGTACCAAAGGCACAACCTATCTATTAACTCACACCCCAAGAAGACAACACTCTGAAAGTCTATTTGGACAAAGCCCTTGAAAAAGGCTCATTAGACCCTTGAAATCACCTTTTGGTGCCCTATCTTCTTTATAGCAAAGAAAGATGGAGGACTCTGCCTAGTCACAGACTAAAGGGAACTTAACAAAGTCACAATTAAGAACAGGTATTCCCTGCCCCTGATTAATGAACTTTTAGATGCGCTGGTGGGTCCCAAATCTTCACAAAAATTGATTTGACAGCAGGTTAACACCTAATTTGCGTGAAATCTGAAGACATCCCAAAAAACACATTCAAAACCAAATATGGATCCTTTGAGTGTGTTGTCCTTAATTTTATCATGAAAAACGCCCCTAGCACCTTTGTGACTTTCATTAATGAGGTTTTCAAATAACACATTGGAAAACAAGCAATCATCTACCTGTACAACATAATCATCTACAGCCAAACCCTAAAACAACACTGGGAAGACATCTGCCTGGTCCTCTGCACCCTCAAGGAAAACCAACTCATTGCCAAGCTATCAAAGTGTGAATTCTTCTCATCTGAACTCCCATTCCTTGGCCACATTATCAGCAAAGACAGAATTAAACCAGACCCAGAAAAGATATGTGCCATAACCAAAATTTCAGCCCCCAGAAACAAAGGCAAACTCTGTATCTTCCTAAGCATGGTAGCCTACATAAGAAGATTCATCCCTGAATGGGGTGCCCTGACAGCCCCCCTGTCAGCTATTACAGGCAAAACAACCAAGTTTGTCTGGTCATTGCTACAAGATCAACATTTCTTCCAGATTAAAGAATGAATGATCATTACCCCCATCCTTCAATACCAAAATTGTGAAGGAATATACAAGTTGGAAACCAGTGCTTCTGACTGCGCCATAGGAGGGGTTTTGTGATGATACACATGTAAACAGTTTTGAAGGCAATGGTTTATTTGGCTTCAAATAAAGACGCTATGCTAAAGATGGTCCATGTGTTATTGTTTTGTTGCAGGTAGAGGCCTATTAGGGAATGCTGGCTACTAGGGAAGGTAAGGCCTAGCTAGTAGATGTAAGAACTACTAGTGTAAGGGACCCTCTTTATAGAGGAGAATACAGTTGGGTAATCAAACAAGGGACCATTACTCTCTACAACAGGAGATAGCTCTTCAAGCTGTAGGGTAGGGGTTGGGCAAGGACCAGGGAAGCACAAGGTAGCTGGCCCCTGAGACAGGATATAAGGCAGGAACAAGGAGAGCCAGATGATGACTACAGACCACAAATAAGGGATTCCAATCATCTGGACTAGGAGTACTATTAAATGCTCAAATGAATAATAGGGCAAGATTGCTTTATTGTAGAAATAAATGTTAATCAAACAATTAACTTGGGATTGGGATGGGAGTTTTTATACTAGGGGGTGAAATTTGGAGTACATACTTGATGAGTTTGAAACCCAGATGTAATGCCTCACATGCAGTGGCAGGAATCATGATGCAGGCTAATTTTAGATGCATGATAGTACTGAGTTCCTTGCAGGTTTTACTTGAATCTGCATCACTGTGAGGCATAGGGACAATTAATAGACAATTAATTGAGTTGCAGTAACCTAGATAATCTAAATTTGAAAGTTGGAATAGGTCTTCAACTATTGGATAGCTGTTGTCAGGGAAGTGATTCCTGACAACTATAGGCAGATGTGGTCTTCACCCAGCAGAAGATATTGGCTGCTGTGGGCTAAAGGTCCTCACCCAGCAGGGAACTGTGGCTGCTAGGGGTGAGGAATAAGATAGCTCAGCAGGGAACTTTAGATGCTTGGGGTGGGGAGTGGTCCAGCCTGATGGGTAATGTGTGCTGCTCAGGCTGGAGGATTTTTAGACCCTGGTAGGTAACACAGGCTGCCAGAGTAGAAGTGTATGCCAGCATGATAGGAGACTTGCCTACCAGGGCTGTAAGTTTTGGACTCCTGGTGAGTAGCGCGGGCTGCCAGGGAGGGGAAGAGCTCTGAGGGCTCTACATACCCTGATACACTTACAGGTCTGTGAGCAAGCATCCTACCTAACAGACTGATCGGATGTCCTCATTTTTGTCCCTATGAGAGCTTTGGGGAGAGCCCAAAGTGCGCATTGGAGGGCATAGATATGCTCAGAGGTGTCACCAAGGCAGTTGCTCAGGGAAGCAGCTGCAGAACTTGGTGTGATAAGACCTCTGGGAAGTAAAGCTGATTACTTTGCAACTGAAAGCCCAAACTTAATCACCTGGGTGATTAAAGACAACAACATAGACTTAATTGATCTATTATTGGATGGCCTAAGTGGATTACCACTTGCAAGGGCCCAGTCAAACTCCAAATTAATATAGACTCATGTCTGGGTCTACAGGTTCTGGTAACAGGGACTGAGATAAAGAATTGAGGGGGTTCATAGTATGGAATCAGCAGAGAAGACTAGTAAGAAGGACTGTATGATCACAGTGAAGACTAGTTGAGGGACTGTTGGTTCAGGTTAAAGTTTGGAACCAAAAGGATTCATTGTGCAGGTGGAACCAAGGTGGTTCCTAGTGATGATAAGCTGAAGGACTGAAAGATCATGATGAAGAAGTAGTTGTAGGAATGATGTTGAAAGGAGCTGTTTGTGGACTAAGATGGACTGATTGCTGGTTAAGCTGAAAAGCTGGAAGAGCTGGCTGAAGGACCAGAAGATGATAGTGCAGGACTAGCTATGGAGCTAGAAGATGTCTTAGAAGGACTAGCCAGATTGGATATAGAGGCTGGTATGCTGATGTTGGTCTTAAGAGAAGAAATATTAATATAAGAAGCAGTTAAATAAGGATTTTAGGCTGCCAAAAATATGATATAAAAGAATTAAGTATCATATAAAAAAAGAAAGAAAGAGAGAAAGAAATTATTTACAGTGATTAAACTGTGAATTTATTAAGTTTGAATTGAGCAGAAAGGAGCCAGAAAGAGGCCAGAAACTGGACAGAGAAACTGTAAGGGCAAATAAACAAATTTCTCTGAGAAAAACTAGGAGAGTTGAGAGGGGAGCAGCAGGCAAGTTCAAAGGCGTGTAACATTGAAGAAAATGTAGGGAAATACGGAGGAAAATTGAAGAATTGAGGGTTCAAAAATCCCCTATGTAAAACATAGGCAAAAGTGCTTGAGATTTTCCAGAGAAACGTGACAGGAATCACAGCAAAACCGTTCAGAACGCAGAGCAGTTGTTTACCTGGAGTGAAACAGCTTTGAGTTCAAACCATAGTCAAGAGGGAGTCATTTGGATAAACTGTTTGGCAAAACAGTTGAATCAAGGCGTATGATTGGCTGCAAGTCAAAGTTTATTTAATCAGTGTTTTGAGGGCTTTAACTTAAGAGTTAAAGTCTAAAAAATAAGGAGCAGAAGCAGAAAATTCAGGGCTTTCATTGGCTGAAGTAAGTTTTAAGGCTTAATATATTGTAGAGAGAGAGAAAATTGATAGTTTAAGATTTGGAAAACAAGAATTCCGAGAGAGATTTTGGACTTGGAAAAGAAGCTATAAAAAGAAGAGCTATCTGAGGCTTTTCAGGGACTAGATCAAGTGGATTACAAAGGCCACAAGGACTACAGAAGGAGCTGGAGCAAAGCGCAGGAGCCCAAGATACAAGTGAAGGAGACCAATACAAAGTAGAAGGAGCCCAAGACCAAATACAAGGAGTCCAAGAGATTGTTGGAGGACTTCAAGTATTGGCAAACCCATATTGTTTCCTCTACCCAGGCATTATATCAGAAGATTTCTAATGGGATCTTCCTTCTGACTGTGAATAAAAGCCTATTACAACCCCTGTCCAAATTTTCTGTGATAAAAATACAAGCTCTATGAGTAAGCTACCTCATATCTTTTATCCTAGCCAAGGGGAGGAGGCTATCTATTGCCAAGGTTGTAGAAGATTTTCCTCCAGATATTCTGCCCAGGAGGAGTGGGAAAAAGTGGCTAGGCATCTTGAGATGACAGATAGGGGAAGGGAGTTTATAGGAAATGAATTTAATAGGCTGTTACAGGATTGGTATTGGCCCACAGAAAGGCTAGCACCCGCTGAAGTACAAGTGTATGGTGGGGACACCCACCTAGTAATTGGGAAGGTGCTGGAAGAGTTTGCACTTATGCAGGCCAAGTACAAGCTTCTGACCAACCACTTACCACTGTTGGGGAATGACAACCCCTCCAAGCCAGTCCCTGGCCATGACCCAGGACACACTTTGGGGACTGATGGACAGGAACCCCACAGGTACTCTATATACAAACAGCAGAAAAAGACTTCCCCCTGTGGTGTACAAGTCAAGGAAGCTGTACAATGGCAAACAAAGGTTTCCCATACACAATAAAGAACATGTTGTCAGGGATCCAGTCTTGGGAGGCTGTCCTGTTGTTTTCTGGGTTGATTTGGACCAGGTTTTTTTGCATCTAGAGCCCACCACAAGAGAGGAGCTAGCTTAAAAAGGTAGGAGAAGGACTTCCTCACCCAGGACCACGGGCTGGCAGCCAGGATTATAGTGTCAATCACCCCTGTGAGAGTGATATACAAAATCCCAAATAGCTTGCCTGTGTGGTCAGTTGGGAGGTTGGGTGAGGAGGCAGGCATAGGCTTGGGGGTCACAGGTGGTTCAATGAGGAGGTTGTAAGCAGTGAGGTAGTTAAATTTTCCTCTAAACATTTTGGGTGTTGAGAATATCTATAGGCCTTGACGGTTGTATCTAACTGCAGATTGTATGCGGGCCAAAGGATCTAGTTCTAGTATTTTTTCTGGGGTGTAGTCTTATATTCAGGCTTCAAAGTATAATCTGTGAAGTGGACAGGGCCAAAGGGAACCCCTAGAGGACAGAAATCTGCAAGCAGAGAGGCAGGAGGACCAGGAGATCTTGTAATGAATTGATAGATGGAAAATACAAAATAAGGCAGTAGCTGGGTAAGCCAAAATAACATAACCTTTATTCAAAAATGATGATAAGGTTTGAGTGTGGCATCTATAGGCATATATAGCATCCTGCCTCCAAACTTAGTATTTTCCATGAGGGTTTCTTCAAAATATCAGAGAAAATGTGAGTGGGTGGCCAGGAGGCCTGGGTTTAGGAGTGGCAAAATGGCACCTTGGCTGGGTGTTTTCTCATTGGTTAGAACATCTAAATCAGTCACTTTATTTTCTTGATTTTGGGCTGTGGTCATGGGGTTAGGCCTAAAGCCTGTGTTTTCCTTTGGTGATTGAATCTGATTGATTACCTGAGAGGACTTCAAGTTCATGAAGTTCACAGAGGAAATTTCTCTGCCTCCATTAGGAAATTTGAGAAGCTCTTCATTGGGTACTAACATAGTCCAACTTGCGCAGACATTCTGACTTTGGGACTTAGCAGGGGCTTCAGCTTGCGGAGGCTCATTCTCAAGAAAATGTAGGCAGGCAGCCCCTCAGTCCATAGGGCTGATGGCCTGAAGTGAATCAGGGTCAGGGTTCAAATATCACTCCTGGGCCCAGGTTCCTAGGGGAAAAGAATTGTCAATCCTGACACTGGTGGCCATTGTACACTACCTCATGAAATGGCAATGTTATCTAGAAGGAGCCCAAACATTCAAAGCCCTCACCAATCACAAGTCATTAATATTCTTCAAGACACAACAGCATTTGTCAAGAAGGCAATCCAAGTGGATGAGTCTCATAAAGAGATACCCATGCAAATCAAATACAAGTCATGCAAGGAAATGCTTACCGCAGACGCCCTTTCAAGGCTATACAGTTAACATGTTCTATGAGCTAATGGGGACCCTGACTGGCCCATGATTATTGTGGGGAATCTCTGAGAAGGGTTCCCACCTGGCATCCCAATGGACATCCAAGAGAAGATCCTTAAAAATCATCTGTTCAAAAACGTATATGGCACCCTACACCAAATACTTCCAAATGGTGACACTGTACTCTACGTCCTGTCGACGCAAAAGATTGACACAGCCCTCCAATATCACAGAGACTTGGGACACATCTGTAGCAGAAACTTACACAAGTATCTCAAAACACGCTACTGGTGGCCCAACATGATAGATGATATCGAAGAGGTACTGGAACAATGCAAAGTCTGTGAAAAGTACTCCCAAACCAAGGCACCACTCAAGTCAGTAGTACCTGTATCCATCACACAACCCTTCAAGGTATGTTCAATGGATACTGTGGGACCAATGCCTGGTGAGAACAAGGGCAAAAATTACATCATAACAGCTATCAACTATGAAACCAGATGGCCTGTGGCACAAGCCACAAAAGAACATAAAGGCAATGATATGAGACAATTTATTGGAAAAGAAATCATAGCCAAGTTTGGGAAACCTGACCTCTTGATCACAGACAGAGGCACCAAACTTAAGGCCATTGACACCAACATCTACCTCACCAAAAACGGAATAAGACACATCACAGCCAGCCTGTATCACCCGCAAGCAAATGGACAAGTAGAACAACTAAACAGCTCACTAGTAGAAGCCCTCAGTAAGTTATCTGCTAACAATCAAAAAGCCTAGGTTGATATGCTACCAACAGCACTCATGGTCTGTAGAACACAAGTCAACTGCAACATGGGCAAAAGCCTGTATAAACTTGTCTATGGGTGAAAGCCCACTCTTGTTAGTACAACCACAGGACCACAATTACCTCTGCCCAAAAAGGTGCCAGATGACAGTGACCCCAACATGCAGCGTGCTAGAAAAGACCAGGAAGACATGGAACAAAAAAGAGTTGAGAGGGAAGTGATCTCACTACAGCAGGAAATATTCCAAGTTGGGGATAAGATCTGGGTTATCAACCAAAACCAGCACAAGTTGGAACCAGGGTTATGTGGAATAGGCATAGTCATGGAAGTCAAGCCCAATAACACCTATCTTATCAAAGGGATTGGCACATGAACTGAATTAAAACATATGCATCACAACCAACTCTGCCTGTGTAAAGAAAGAACAGCCCAAAAAAATTCCAGACTCCCTGTTCCCAGTACCAAACTGGATCAATACCAAGCCCGCATCCCCAACTCTCTCCAGAAAATGCCCAAGGCTTTGCCTTCCAGCACCCCAGGGAGAGATGTTGCATCATCTTTGATTACTCCCTCTTGGGGAATTAACTCCCCAAGTACTTTACCAAATGAGTCACCAAACAGCTCACCAACTAATCATTAAGCTGGTGAAATCACTATCATTTGATCATCTATTATGGTGATCAAACCATCCAAATCCTAAGCAGAACACAACTTAAGTGAACCTTGTGACTTAGGAGGAACATTACTCAGATAAGCCCCATGACCTCCATGATGTACATGGACAGTATGTGGCTTCCAATGATACTATATAATATCTTATATTCATAACCAATAAAGTACCATTCTCTTCTTAACTTCCCATTTATCTTGTTTACTATACTTCCCAGAAGTATATTGACAACAATGGGGAGAAGCAGGGAGAGTAGAAGATTATAATTGCAAAAAAATTAATATGTGAAATTTTTATTGGGAGTTAAAAATTCAAAACATAATAAAGTGTTGAGTTTGGCACTGTCAATCAGCTGGAAAAAGCTGAATTCTCACTGTCAAGTTTCCTGGAGTCAAGCAGAAAAATCAAATTTACTAAGTTTTTTAAATATAAAACTTGCTTAATTTAAAACAGGTTTGAAAGTTAACCCAAAATCAAGGCAGTTTTTTATGCTCAAAAACTAAAAAAAAACATAAGTTAAAAAATTAAATGAGTGGGAAGGTGTTTATTAGTTGTAAGAGTATACCAGGGGGCTGAGAGTGGATTATTCATCATAATGAGCATTACACCTTTATGAATCTCTCTGAAAAGTCACCCTGATAAGGTTTCAAATTGGTGGGTGTTGAATGGCGCTTGTAGTGTGTCACTTATTAATGTAGCCTCAATTCCGAGCCTTTGATTAGTTAAATATGAAACTGATTATGTGACAAGTGGATATTGTCAAACAAAGGGGGAGTCAATTTTCTGTTTTTATAAATTAAATATGAAACCCCTTAATAAATTGAGCTTAATTTATGTGGTACTGCTTAATCTACAAACCTGTAAATGACATAATGTAAAACAAGTGGGGTATTTGATTGATGTATATACCACTAAATCCAGTATAATGGTGCTTGGGAGCTTAATTGACAACTATGGACACCAATAATAAAAATATAATAGTAAATAATAAAGTTTATATAAGCACATGTGTGTTTTATTAATAAAAATAAGATTTGGCTTAAAAAGTGTCAAACTAGCCACTTTTTCTTTTAGAGTGTTGAACACAGGTTTTTCATTTCCATTAGTAAATTTACTTATAAATTGTCCCTTAAATTGGTCTTTGAGCTAACCAATTTCTTAAACAGAGTCGAATTCAAGTGAATCTAATATCAGATTTTGGTTTTGAACCCCTAAAATACTAGTAAAAATTAGCTTAAAATTGGTTAAACCAAAAACACTAATAGATTTACATATGCAGCAGTAAAATCCCTGGTACTCAACAAAGTGTCAAGTATCAGGGAGTTGACTTCACCACAGTTGCTGTTCATCTCAAGGTCATGGTAACATAAAATAGTGTCAATAGTATGATAGGACTAGGAAGTGTTGTTTATTGCTGAAATGATGGCTCCTTGGGTTCTGTTGGAGCAGCTAGTGCAATCCTTGGATAAGTGGCCACTCTGGTGGCAATAGAACCATAGCTCACTTCTGACATGGTGTTGATACTCTTCTAGGGTCACATTCAAGTGAGGCCTACTAGCATCAGGGGGCTGGTTATTCCAGGGCTGTCCAGTGTTGTATCCTTGTGGTTTGCTGAAGTCCATGCCTCTGGTAATTGCCAGAAGCTTGTTTTTAGGGAGGTTGCAACAGTGGTATCTCATGAGGCTGGAGTGATATGGGTTTGATCTGTTTCTGAAGTGCAACCCTGATATGTTGTCAGGAGTCTTGGCGGCCTCTGCCAGGCGTAGGAATTGTTGTATGTAGGTCTCCATACTGTCCCTTCTTTGGGTCAGGCGGATGAGCCCCATGTAGTCTTGGATCTTGGACCCAGCAGGGGTGGTTGCAGAGTTCATTCTCTCCAGGAATTGGTTATAGGAGAGTATGAGATCCAGGTCTTTCTCTAGGCTGGTCAAGAAGGTTTCTCTGGTATCATCTTTCAGTTGGATGGCCACCATCATAACCTTCTGAGCACCATCTCTGAAACTCTCAGGGTGGGCAAAAAACAAGCCATTTTCAAAACTGCAGGCTCAACTTGCCAGCAAGGTTCCAACCAAGCGGGTTTGTGACCCGCAATCCAATTATCCAGCCACTTGAAGCCAGACTAGGAAGTCAACTCAAATTATCAAATTCAGTAATATGAACAGATGATGATCCTTTACAGTGGATACCTTGTTTCGGCACTTGACTTGTTATCAATATCAAGCCACCCTCTTCTTCCATCCAACTGTGTGATCATCAATCATGTTCCTGCTATCCATTGATTCACATGAACTATATAAGCACTATCTCCCAATAAAGATTATTATCTAGCTTCTAAATATTTTCCCCGTGTAACTCTGCTAAAACAGCGCAGTTACAAAACCATTAATTGTTACCATTCCTTTTCTGAAGCCAGCCAAATCTATTTTGGTCAGGTCAGGAAGGCTTGTGGGGGCATCAGTATTCTGGTTTGAGGTGGAGATTGTCAAAGTCTAGACTTGGGACAGCTTGGCAACAACTCCTTCTTGTCTTTTGTTTTTTTCTTGTTTCTTGGTCATGATCTGTCTTGAGTAGTAAGCTATGATAAAAAATAAAAGCATACAAGATGCCCCTATAATCAAAGAAGAATATGGGTGCAGGGTTACTAATTTTGATATGGTTGACATACTGTCATGGCCCATACCAGAGTCTGTCTGGACTCTTACAGGGGAGGCAGGTTGAGCCTGAAAGACCATGTACACAATTGGCACAATCCTGACTATATAATTCACAGCAGTGGCTAAGGGATGCCAACTTTCAGTATGGGGCACAACCTGGTCAGCCAGTCTTAATATTATAATGTAGATGAACCCTAACTTACTAAAGTCTTGGGAAGGAAGTGCTTGGGCAAGGGGGGAGTGGAGGGGACCTCCTTCATGATGGTTTTCAGTGCCCAGAGTGCCCTGGACAGTCAGCTGGCCTCCTTAGAGGTGATAAAACATGCAGCTTGGAAACCCCCACAAAGCACTTTCCAGGGCAAAATACCCCCTTTTGACTAGTGAATGGCCTTGGATTTGAGAGGCACACGAGCCTCAAATCCCTGGAATTGAGCCTGTTATCATATTTGGACCACCTACCTATTGGGAAATGGCACATTGGGAGCGCAATTGTTTGATTGCGCAATCAGACAATCAATTCATTGCAGGAGCTAAAAATAACTGTAGCAACTTTCCATGCTGCAAATTCCAAAAGGTTCATGTTATAGCAGCCAATGAGATCTCACCCTCTTGGCCAAGCACGCAAATTCCGGTTAAAATTGCAAATCCAACTCCAAATGATGCCGTCAGTTCTCTGGTGGCACAAAAGGCCACAGAATCATCAGTAAGTATAAGTAGTGAGGGGAAGAAGCCCTCCTCACTGTTGACATCTTAATAAAGCAAGTTTATGCCTAGAAATTATTGTCTTATTGCAGGAATTGCCTATTTTTGCTCAAATTTAATTATTCTCTTTGCATCTATTTGTGAATCCACTACTCAATACAAACTTACATATCCATATCCTCCCGGCCATACTCCTGTTGTCCTTGCCAAACTGCCCCGCGCCCTTGACCTGGAGTATTTCCATCCCCATCACCTGGATCTACCACCAGTAATGAAGGATATTCCAAATGCCCCTCCTCTCCCTGACGCACCTCCCATCCAGGACTTCAGCAAGCTGGGGTTTGTCTACATAACAGTATTGGGGCTGGCCAACCAAGTTGTGCCCCATACTGGGAGATGGCGCCCCCTAGCCACTGCTCTAAACTACCTGGTCCGCATAGCGCCTATTGTGTACATGGCCTTTCAGGCCCGGCCTGCCTCCCCTGTGGGAGTCCAGCTGGACTCTAGTATAGGCCGTGACAATAGTCAAAACTGAGTCTCTATAATGGCCAGAAGGGAGATCCAGTTGGTGAGGGTAGAAGAACTCCAAGTCAATGGCACAAGTTGATGTAACTAGGTGGACAGGAACAGAGCCAGGAGGAATAGTATAGGTGTAGGTGTATTGTGTAGTAGATTCATAAAGAAATGCAAACAGAATAATTTATATTGGTGAAAAATAGATGATTAATACAAGAAAATTATGGGATCTGGGAATAAAGTCATTTATTTAAAGGTGTCAAGAGTGAGGAAGGCTTCTCCTCCTCACTATTTATACTCAGTGAGGAATACTTAGCCCTTTTTGCCACCAGAGGCCTGGTGGCATCATTTTCAATGATAATTGCAAAATGGCTTGGAAATTGTGCACTGGGACTTGGGGAGGAAAGGGCATTGGCTGATATAACAGGAACCTTAGTTTTGCTGCAGCATGCTGAGGTGCTACAGCTATTATTAGAACCTTCTAGTGTTTAAGCTCCCAATTAAACAATCAAGCAATGGTTTTCTTGATTTATCATTTCCTGATATGAAAGGTGTTGAGCAATCTGGGTTATTGCTGGTAAGTTCAAAGCTACAGATATATGTTAGCCTTGCCAATGTACTCTACCTAATCCTATGCAAGAGCACTACAGACTACAATAGAATAGAACTTTTAAGATAATTACATTTATTGATACTGGAGTACAATCTAGCCAGCAGCTGCAATCTATCCAGATGTAACTAAGAACTTTTTGTCATTCTTTCAGGTGTCTGTATCAATATATACTGCAACAACCCTTGTTCGTGTCCTTTCAGACAGTTCTCAGTGGCTACCTTTGCAATAGATCCATCTTTGCTAGCTGTGCCTATCCTGATTGGCTTTCCTTGGCACATGTGTTGCTACTGGCCTTTGCAGGTGTACATGGTACTTCAGCTACAGCCTACGCTCTTCTTGAGCTAGCCTACTGTCATTTATTGATTGGCTGTATCTTACACGCCTATTATTGCTCTGGGAAACTATGCCATATTTAGTTGACGCTTATAAATGGTCCTTAATCTGTCCTCCAACATTGGAAGGTGGAATTCCGGTATTCCATTTGTAGGGCTTAATCAGTGATCCTTTTCTGGCTGGCAAATTCTCTGCTTATTAATACAACAGGTTGAATTAGGGATTATACGCTGTATAATAGCAGACTCAATCCAGTATTGACTCATAGATTATCCGCCGTGTAATGCTGACCCAAACCAATAAGAAACGGATTATACACCGTAAAGCTCTGACCCAAACTCAGTATTTCCTGATCTTTTGCATATCACTTGTTTGATATGAGCATAAAAGCCCATTGGGCAGTGTGGGGCTGAGTTGATACAAAGTCCAGCAGGATGATATGGGCAATATACAGTTGATGATTTAGTGATTACACGCCGTGTAATCAATGATAATCACTATATTGGCTAATGTTTATACTACGTATAATTGTTACATCAATTATAATAAAGCAAGTAATATATGGCGTGCAATCAGTACACATTGGAATGATGATAAATGATAATACAGCGTATAATTGCAACATCTATTATAATAAACTAATGATTACACGGTGTGTAACTGCCATATCATTCATAATACATTAGTGATTATGTGGCGTATAATTGCAACATCTATTATAATAAACTAATGATTACACAGCGTGTAACTGCCATATCATTCATAATACATTAGTGATTATGCAGCGTATAATTAATAAACTTGATTAAATGATAACCAAGTGATAATACGGCGTATAATTACTAAACTTGATTAAATGATAACCAAGTGATAATACAGCGTGTAACTGATTAAGATCTGCGTGCAATGATTAGCCTGATTATTTGTGGTCAATCAGCCTAATCTCACAAAAGGAACCCAATTTTAAGTTTAATTTTGGTTCCAGGGTTTTGTAGCATGTGAGCCTTGTGAACACCTGGTCATTTGTGGTCAAAAAAGGGGTTTTCTTCTAGAAAGGCAGTTGGAAAAGGCTTTCAGACAGTTGTTTGTTTTATCTCCAGGCAGGCTAGCTGATTGTCTGGGGCATTCTGGGCCCTTACAAGGAGGTAAAATTTGGGCTAAGACATTTGATTGATCCTAAAAACATGAAAAAAATCCTGGTATTAACAATATAAGATTGGGTTAAAAACTTGGCTTCAAGGCCAGGGTATCAATCAGAATTTACTGGTGGATTCAAACTATTGAGTATCAAAGTTTGTGTATCTCTATAAAGGCTACCTAACTGTTGGAAAAGATAACCAAAAGGAATCATGGAACTAAAACTAGAAGATTTAAGATGTAAAGGAAAAGAAAATAATTTTAAAAATAACAAGCCACAAAACCTAAAAAGTAACTTTGATTTACAAGTCTAACAATCTCAACTTAAAGTTGAGACTGATAAAACTCAAGCTTTATATTCTAGCTTGGTTTATTTGAGGTGACTTAAAGGGTGACACGCTTTTTGCTTTAAAGCACCACAATTATTTGAGATTATAGGGAACAGGACATTTGCTTGAATACAGTCATATGTGAGGACATGAGTAGTATTGTATCAGAAGAGCCAGGATTAAATAGAACCATAATTATTGTCCGGCAATGGCTTCTGATTGCGCAGAAGCACTTAAGGATTAGATTAAAGGTCAACCAGATTAAAGATATATTAAAGACAAGTCAAGATTTAAGCTTCTTTTTATTGTGAGTGATCAATTCTTCTTATACCTTCTGCCAAGGTTAATCCCTGGGCTGCTAGCAATGTCTTCTAGGACATTCTAACACACCCCTTATTTGGGTAATTATTAATCTAGGTTTGGCGCTTATCACACGACAACCAATAGAATATCTTCATTTTCACCCAGCACAGGTGGTCCTTGCTGGCATGGAATAATTTAATTACTTCAGGATCACTTCCTACTTTCCTGACATACTACAAACTTAATGCATATTAATGTGATAAATATGGGAATTTGAGATTATGGGGAATCAAACCCAGCACCTTGGTGCTTGATGTAAAAGTAAAGTGGCGCCTTGGCGCCTGCAATATTTGCCAGGCAGCGCTTGCAATAACTTTCAGTTAGCACAGCAGCGCTTGACGTAAAATTAGTTTGGCGCTTTGGCTCCTAATCCAGTTGCTAGGCAGCACCTGTGTATTTTCCAAGGTGGTGTGGCGGCAAATCATGTATCACTTAGTGCCGCAGCGGCGCTTATCATTGCTAATTTGAGGTTCAGGTCAGCAGGCTACTGCTGATCTAATATGCATATGATTTATACTGCCAATTTATGTTATTTGGTAGCTGCAATTCATATCCACAAGCTCTGTCATAATTAGCATATTGCTTGGTCAAAATTCCCAACAAAAGGAAAAAGAATAGAACCAAATTTGGTTAGGTGAACTTATGATAGATAGGAGAAGCCACATGTCTGGGATGGTTTAACTTAAAAAAGTTAGATACAGAGACAAGAGAACATAAGTAGGAGAGGCAGTTGACATTATGGCTAGCTCAGATTGAGCAAAAACGGCCAAAAACAAAGGGAAACTCAGTCCAAGACTTGCTTGTGTGGCTTTGCTTAAAGCAAAAAGGTAAATGATTTGGAGTTGATTAATACTTGCTCTTAAAATTTGGTTCTGGGTTCAAAAATTATTGGTGTATAAGATAATCTTAAAAAGGGGTTCTAACATTAAGTTTTAGGTTTAAATTGACCAGATGAAGTGAGGGGGATGATATAGTTTAAATAAATTTGTTGACTTGTTGTTTCTACCCAAGAATTGTTGAAAATAACCAATATTTTAAAGTCAAATCTCCATAATAGCAGGCATAAGAGGTGAATCCTGACACTTTCAGCTGACACGCTATCTTTTTCTGAGATCTTAGGCTTGTGGTTGAGTAGATATCCCATGATCTTTGGGTTACACATCACAGTATAAGAACCCATATTTTTATTAATAAAGAATTCTTGTTCTTAATCCATTTTCCTTCCCTTTCCTTTCCTTTCCTGGAGTGTTGTCTTTCCAACCTAAATTGTTGTGCCCTGCCCCAAAGAGCAGGCTTCTTAACCTCTTAGTTTAAGTTTGAACATAAATTAAGAACGGTAATTATTAGTATTTTTAATCAAGGATATATTACCTTGGTTTTTTGCTTTGGGTTTTGTTTTTACTTTTATTTTGCGTGTGTACTTCTTTTATTTAATTTTATATAAAAACCTAATCTTAAATAAGTTATCTTTTCAGTTATTATGCTGCTTACGCAACTGCCACCTTCCCCTATATTGTAGCTGCAGATCTTTGGATTGTTGTTTCTCAGTACTGTTTTTCCAAACCTATCATGTGTTTCCTTCTGGGCTACTATTTCTACCTGCCCCAAAATCCCTATTTTCCTTTGATGATATTTCCCAGTATGTATGTTTATTTATCTATAAATAAAGGTAATCAGAAGAGTAAGCTTATAAGCTGAAATTCTAAGTGGTTTTTCCAAAAGCACATCACAGGTTTTTTTATCTTTCCAAATTCATTTCAAATCTTTAAAAAATTTAACTTCAAAATTTGTAACTTTACTATAGCTTAAATTTAATCTTAAAAGTTTAAAAAGGAAATCAATTTTAATATACATCTGTTTTCTTGATTTGTTAGTTCTTTAGCAGCTAGGATTATCAGAGTGGAGATAGCCCGACAAGAAATTGGCTTTTTGTCACCTTTTTTACATGAGGGATAACTTGACATCCTTCATGTTAAGATAATATCACGGGGAGTATCCTGACATTGAAATTCCTTTGGTTACAAAAAATCTTTGTTTAATATATTATTCTATATAGTTTGTTTAGGATTAGTTAACTCTATGGCACCTTTTGTGTCAGATACAGAGTTTTAGAGAGCCTTTTAAAGGTACTTTTACAAACAGCTCCTATGTTCTTCTACTTATTGAATCTTAACCCTAACATCTTACACAGCTTAGTTTATAATATTGTACCTTATTGGGCAAGACCTTACACAAATACTGGGATATAAAAGTTTAGTTGCAGCACCATACATCACTAGTAGTTTGAAAGCAGGCTGGAAAACTTATCCATAAAGTTGCAGCATCTACAACCACTCCCTCTTAGGAAAAAAAATTCCTCAGGAAATATCCTGGCCAATGAATAATTGGTTGCACTCTTATCAGATGCTCATGTTGTATGGAGATCAACCCTTTCAAATCCTATGAAGAACGTTACCTGGACAAGCCCCATGATGTACATGGACAGTATATGGCTTCTCATGATACTTATAATCATATATCTTTATATAAAATAAGGTATCACTATCTTCTTGATTTTTCCTTTCATATTATTTTGTTTGCTTCCCAGAAGTATATAGTCAGCAATAAATGCACTCTTATCAGATTCTCATGTTGTATGGGGATCAACCCTTTCAAATCCTATGAAGAATGTTACCTGGACAAGCCCCATGATGTACATGGACAGTATATGGCTTCTCATGATACTTATAATCATATATCTTTATATAAAATAAGGTATCACTATCTTCTTGATTTTTCCTTTCATATTATTTTGTTTGCTTCCCAGAAGTATATAGTCAGCAATAAATGCACTCTTATCAGATTCTCATGTTGTATGGGGATCAACCCTTTCAAATCCTATGAAGAATGTTACCTGGACAAGCCCCATGATGTACATGGACAGTATATGGCTTCTCATGATACTTATAATCATATATCTTTATATAAAATAAGGTATCACTATCTTCTTGATTTTTCCTTTCATATTATTTTGTTTGCTTCCCAGAAGTATATAGTCAGCAATAAATGCACTGTTAAAAGTTCTCCATGGTTCTTCTTATAAAAGGATGCATTTGTGCTTTTGGTGGTTTAAGATGTGATTCTAATTGAGAAGAAATTTATTTTATTATCTAAAATATGATATAGGGCCAACATTTGCACAAGCCTATTCTGTACCAAATAACACCAGGTGATGGTGCTTTATCACTGCATCACAGAGTTAAAGCTTTGCTGAGAAAATGTGAGTGATAACATTTAAGGATGTTGTTTTATGGCCTACTATAGAGATGGGGTATTAAATCCTGTGTTAAAACTGCTATGCTAATCTTCTGAGAAGGCTTTAACCCCAAGAGACATTCTGGCTTCTAACTTGGACTGCTTCAAGCTTTCTGACAAAGCCGAAATTGATCCAGGCTTATCAAATAAGACCTTAAGGAAGTCCTTTAATATTAATATGTAACAATTTATGAACAAGTTCTGTCTCTGTAACTGGATAATTATACTATGAAAATTACACCATAGCCAATAGAATATTTCTTCAATAAAACTATATCATCTCCAATCTGATAATACTGTCGCTAAATAATACTGTTACAATATAATAGAAGGAGCATTAAAAATATAGCAGGGCAAATATGCTTATATAACCATGACAATATTGTTTTTATTGTGGTATGGTATAGAAAACACCGTTACTACCAGGGTTGTAGCAGGGCTTTCAATGGTAGAAATTGGTAAAGGAAAGATGAATTATATTTAAAGAAAAGTTGGCTTGATTTAATGAAGTTATTTGAAAGAAAACCAATTAAGCTTAAGACATTTCAGAAGGGAAGTTACTCTTATTAAGATATATAATATAGTTGATCCGATAAAGGGGCCTTTCAGAGAGGTACATTCCCTGTTAAAGGTGAGTTGCTTTCATACTCAGATGGCAAACTCCAGCCAATCAATCTTTCTTATTATTTACAAGTTAGGATAGCGCTTCATAGGCATTGTCTTTTTGATCCTCGTATCTAGGATAAGGTTCCTGTTATTTTCTGATGCATTTTAGCTGCAAGTGGTGAAATGGCATATGCATCGGTTTCATCAATTATTCAATGTGTCAAATGGTTAAATATATTTACTCGGGGTTAATGATGTCATGTTCATAAGTACTCAAATGTTCCAGCTTTCCTTGTATGCTGGAACACCATGATTGCTTTTAGTATGTGTACTTGAAATTGAAGTGGGGCATGCATTAGGATTTGGCAAGGAAAGTTCCCTGGTTCTGGGCGCTGAAGAGTGCATGTTATTGTCTTTTAGCAGTTTGCCCAATCTGATTTTTGTTTAAAGTTAGCTTAGAAATCAATTATCAAGTGTTAATCTGGACTCCAACAATTCCTAAATATGTTCAAGCTAGAAATGAAGAGGGGTGCAGATAAATCTATTGGTTTTGTATCAATTAGTTGACCCTTTTGAAAAGACAAAGCGGGGCAATTTGGCGCATGTCGATGGCTTATGGAATGAATTAAACTAGATATATATATTTATTCGAATCGAGGGGCTTTGATTAACGAAATATTTACATTTGTATGCAACATTTATACTATCGAATAACTTGAAACATGTAGCGTTGATAATTTGTAAGGGGTTGGAAGCTTCTTTAATCCTTTTCTTGGCTCTATCTAGGAATGGGTCATGTTATTGGGGGTATTATCTACAAGCATAAACATGTCGGACAGATGAAATGCATGACTACATGCTTGACCAATCAAATGGAACCACTACTTGCTGAGAATGAATTCAAAACATGCCATCCCGATTTTAAATTAAAGTTGACTCGAGCCATGCCGGGCAGCAGGGACAGGTGGGGATGAATAAATGGTGCATCATAATGGCATTCGAAACTACACTCTTACCACTAGAAAATAGAGGCCCATCCAGACTAGACTAAGTATCTTTGTACTATGTTAAAACAGCAAGCCTTTAAGGATACCAGATGCGATCGTTGTTTCAAGAAACATCTGCAGTGCAATCGAGCCTTTCCTATATGTAACCAGTGCACCAAGGCTGTTGGAAGCACCTGCAGTTACTTGCGAGAATTTAAGCGCAAGCGCCGAGATGATGGGAAATACACCAGCCAGATAAATGTCATTAGCGTTAAAAAGATAATAGTAGAGCCTAAGCCTGCTGCTGTTTCTCCTATAGCAGTTGTACTTAGGGCACCTTTCCGCTCTTTCATCAACAGCGCCATGACCTCTCTACTCTACCCTTGCCCCCGGTTGGTACCTAAAAGCATTGAATTTTTAGTTTCAAATATATTCCATCACAGTGGGGCTGTTTTTTGCCACCCACCCCCACCTCCTCAAGTAACTTTTTCTCGGGAAAAAAGGTTTAAACTTCTGAAGGAAGCACATGCAGCCTTCTTTAAACATGTAAACCCCATGATAGCTTTGTTTCCGGAAGGGGGGTTCGAATCGTATCCCCGCTCTCCTCTCCTCAAGGCAGCTATCCTTTCGTGTGGACTACATTGGTGTGGCAGAGGTGCCTTGGTTGATGAAACTCAAGGCCAGCTTACAAAATATCTTATCTCTTCAGTTGTTCCCAGCAAGCTGCCTCTGACTCTTGACTCATTTCAGACTCTTATTGTAATAATGGTAGGACTGTTTGGTGCTCCCTGGATGGGTCGCCGCATAGATATGCTGCACTCGATATCCCTTTGCATCATCAACTCAATCGGGCTACATGTGCCACGCAGAATGAGCCCAGTAGAGCTAGAGAGAATTCTTGCGGCAAATTGTTTTTTATATCACATAAACTTTATGAGCCTAGGCGGAATTCACATCTCTATGCAGATACCGCCTTTTCCTCTCACCAACTCTTATCCGGTTCCTCTGTTGGCGTGCTCCATGGCGCATTTCAACCGCATTTTCCCCGAGCTCATAGAGCTTAAGTATAGGATGGTGGAACATCAGGATGGGCCTACTTTAGATACCGAGAGGCGTATTTATGATTTGAAAAGCAAACTCGACAAAGCTAGTTTTGGGTTTCTTACTAAGCTTCACCGCCAACTTGGTTCCAAGTATCTCGAAGTACCACATCTCATCAACATATTTAGCTTTTATCATGCATATTACGCATTCTTTATTTCTGGAATGCTCCTGTACCGCTCCAACAATACGCTATCTCCTCTCCCCCTCAGCCCACCCTGTTCAAAGACGCTAAACGCAGCTCTCTATCACTGCTCTTTGGCTCTCCAGTGGGGTATGAAAACACTGAACCATCATTTTCACTGGCACACTCTCGCGAAATTCGGGCAGTGCCTCATTTTCTTCACTCTTCACCGGGGCATACTTTCACCCGACGACCATGCACTCTTAAGGCAAGGTATCGTTCATTTAAAATCACTCTCCAACAACCCCCATTCTGGCGCTATCTTCTACTACATCCAGTTTATCAACAAACTGGGTCTCTTCTTCCCCGAGAAGGCCTTGGTATGAACCTAATATTGTATTCATAACTGCTATATAACGCATACATCAGTTTTACAATTTCCTTCCCCAATTCATATCCTTTTGCTAGGGCAGAACCGTGATATCTCTTAGATATTCAATCTAGAACTATTTCGCCTCCTATATTATAAAGCCTGAAAACCAAAACCCTAAACTCCGATCTACTCAACAAACCATTAGCTGATATATTTTACTTGTATTTGTGGTTCTTTTGGCCATTCTTTCATCAAAGAAAATCCTAAGTCGGCACCATTGCAATCTTGCTTCTTTGGTGCGATGAGACATCAGTTTAAGCCTGTATTATCCGGGCCAACCTACAGTCCCAAACTTGTCAATGGCTCTTAAAGTTCAACCCATTCTATGATATTGGCTAACATCAGCACCGCCATATTACAGCTTTCGCTCGTCCCCAATCCTCATATTTTTATCAAAGCAAATGGAAGCAAATTCTTCATGAATATGATAATGAGGCCACCTGCAAACGGGAAGCGAGAAATAGATGAGAGAAGGATATTTTTATTGAGATCTAGATTTGCCTTTTAAGCTAAAGATATTGTGGCTTGATCCTGTCAAGGTTGACGGATCAAGTATGAGTGGGAGGGATAGCATGGGGAATGATAATGCGAAGGAACTATCTTATTGGCAAAGGGAAGGATGATCAAATGTGAGTTGAAAGGTTCAAGATCTACCCCCTCAACACACTCACCGCTTAAGGAGTAAACCTGTTGTAGCAGGAGCATCAGGAAGAGGTCTGGTCTTGACAGCAGATAACTGATAAACCTGTAGTTGGTTGGTAGTAGGCACCAAAGTGCTGAGATGGTCTTTACTTGAGCAGAGGTATGCTGTGGTATTTCTTGGTAGCAGATTCTCTGATGCTGTAGGATGGCCCAAGGTACATATTGTGTTCTGGGTGGTGTCTGAAAATTCTTTCTGGTCCTCTGTCAGGATTCATCAATTTACCTGCTACTATAGATGTTGTAACTGTGCTGTTTTAGAAGAGTTACAAGGGGAAATATTTGGAAACTAGATAATATTCTTTATTGAGAGATAATAATTATATAGTTGATGTGAATCATGGATAACAGGAACATGATTGTGTTGATTACACAGTGGGATGGTGAAGGGGGTGGCCTGATCCTGGTAATGAGTCAAGCACCAAAACGAGGTATCCACTGTGAAGGATCATCATCTGTTCATCTTGTTGGATTTGGAAATTTGAGTTGACTTCCTAGTTTGGCTTCAAGTGGCTGGATAATCGGATTGCAGGTCACAAACCTGCTTACTTAGAACCTTGCTGATAGGTCAAGCCTGCTGTTTTGAAATGGACAACATTTTTACACATCCTTGGTCTTCACCTCTTCCCAGATGCTTTTCAAAAGCAAGAATCCTTTTTTCTGCCCCGCCTTCCTTTATTTTAAGGCTTATTTCCTCCTTTTGGGTCCAATTATCTAATAAACTTAAGTTAGTAACCATTTCAAAGCTTACTGTAAACCCACAGCAAGTTCCAAACCCAAAACCTTACACTAAGTTCAGGTTAAGCTTAGGAATTAAACCATTTACCTTTTTTCCCGCAAGATCCAAATTTGGACTCTCAGGCTGGGGGGTTCCGCTTCTTTTTTCTCAATTGCTTCTTCCTGAAGGCCATATCACCCACTGACCCGCCTCCAACCATATCTTCCTCAATTTCTAGACCAACTTTTCTAAGTTAGTGCTGTAACTGTGCTGTATTAGCAGAGTTACATGGGGAAAGATGATTGGAAACTAGATAACTATCTTTATTGAGATATTGTGAGAGAGGGGGACTAAACTAACTAAGTTTGGCTCCCATCCTGGTGGGACAAACCACCAGGATGCCACCCAGTAAAGTACTGGGACAGCCGCTCTAAGAGGGGACTAAAGGAAAGACACCAATGACAGTTGGGGAGAATAGGCATCCAATCCCATCAATACAAGTCCATTAAGCAACCACAGTGCCCAGGAGGGGACAGAGGTTGGGAGCTCTGGTGCCTGTAGGGGGGTAGGCCCACTACTCTCCTGTTGAAACGGAGGGGAAGGTGATGTCTCCTCCACGACTGGAGCAAGCAAAGCGGGGTCTGCTGTAGACAAATCCAGGTTGTCACAGGTCAAACTCTTGGCCAATGCCTCTCCTGAGATGAGAAAAGAGGTAGGCAGGTGCAAAAGACTGGAGGGATTGTCACCCATGAGGAGCACAGAGGATGTGAGACGCAACCAAAGGCCAGGAGAAGTTAACCACAAAAGGAGCAAAAAAGGAGCCAGAGAAAAAATGTTGTGAATACCGCTATTCACCATGTTTTAATTTTGCCTTTGGTGGGCCATTTTGAAGACAAATCTCTCGCTTTTACTTTTGCCTCTCAAAATGAGTTGATGACTGAATCAGGAAATACAATTGTTTGGTTTCTTGACTCTGCGCATCTCACTTGCCCCACTCATACTTGTGGCAAGTGATGCTACTGTCCTGGTAGTGTTTTGTAGTATTCCTAATCACTTTATGGGTCATTATTTGTTAGATTAATCTGTTTTCTATTAACTGTGCTACTTAAAACTTTAAAATTTTGTTTTAATTTTCTTATCAATAAATTTAAATAATTACAACAATTTTATCAAAATAAATCTTATTTAATCCTTATAATATAAAAACATATATTAAATTAATCATTTTCTACTTACAGCTAAATTAAACTGTATTAAAAGCTAGTAACAATCTTATTTCATATACCATTATTTCTTGAAAGCTGATTAGTACAAAATGACATCATTCTAAAAAGAGCAATATAAAAATACAATAAAAACTGATATGATGCTTTTTGTTGGAAATTAAATTGTTGCCTAAAATCTTAGCTTTTTTAAAATATTTAATTTAAAATATAATAATTTTTGAATCCCTCTTTTTAAAAAGAGGGCAGATAGCTTTTTTGCATATTTAATAAATAAATATTAAATAATTTTGGATTTTTTTAAAAAAAATCTAGTAAAAAGTTAAAAAAAACTAAAACTAAAATTAAAACTGAACTTTTATTGAAATTTCAGTGATCTCATTTAGCATAAGTAATTTATTCTTAATTTAGATTTTATAGAAAATATATAATAAGAACTTATAAGAGAGTAAAAGTTTTTCTTTTCAAAATTTTAAGTATTTAATATTAATAAAATAGCTTTATACAACTATTTAATAAAATTATATTTTTATACTGTATGCTAGAGATAATATGTATAAAAAATTCAAACATAAAAAAGAATGTATCAAAATCTTGCTTTATTTAATTAAATTTTATAAAGGTTAAAATTTATTTAAACTAAATGGAAAATGATCTTAGTCATTGTATCTATAAAAATAAGATACAAATTTAATTATACAAGCAAATATTTATATGTGATTAAAAATAACATTTTTGTTTTGATAGATTTAAGATATAAAGTTCATTTTTTAAGAACTGTTAAAGGTTATAATAAACTTAAGTTTATTTAAAAAAGGTTTTTGAGTTGGTTACTAAAAGTAAGCTAAATAATGTTTTTACTTTAAATTTAGTTTACTGATTAAAATATCATACTTTAAGAGTTAATTAGCATGTTTTATTTCAAATAATAATTTTATAAGCTTACATTCAAAGCCACTTCAAAATAATAAATCAGTATTGAAATATAAAGTTGCAGCACAATTCTGAAAGCTGAGATTAAGGGCTTTCTAATGATACTAGTTTGAGTGAGATTGAAGTACTATTTGCGGAAATATCAACAGTTAACCAGAATATAAAAAGGGGTAAATAAACAATGATATCAGACTTCAGGGGTGATATTGATAAATTAAGGAGATCAGTTGGGGGTCAGTTGGGGATTTATGCCTGTAGTGCAAAAGCTCAGCTAACATGGTATTTACAAAGCTCAACTTTACAGAAATTTACTTTACAATCCACACCTTTACTCATCTCTGATAACTGCATATCTATTTCCAAGCAAGAACTGCCTGAACCAAGCCAAGGAACCCAACCACTATCATTATGGAACCTATCAAGTTTGCATCTCAGATGACACCCTTCTTCTCACTGGGGGCTTCTACTAAGAGAGAAAGAATCTCTATGCTTAAACAAGCATTCCTTTTTACTGCTGGCAGTGATCTTAACAGCTTTGTTGAGCATTTCTTATTAAAAACAGAGTTTGGAAAAAGTACCTTCTTACCTGTCATACAAAATTCTAAGAGAGATGATTTCCTTAACAACCTAAAGGAATTGATGTCAGAGTCCCCTGCCAAGCACCTTCCTTCCCTAAGAGCATTGATAATATCAAGCTACATTCTGAAAGAGCTTTGGGATTGTGGATTTAAAATGACAAAAAATGAGTATTCATATTCTAAAAAATAAAAAATGCTAAAAAAGCATCATTAAATTCAAAAAATAAAAAAGGAAAAAATGATTCAGTAAAAAAAGAAAACATAAAAAATATTTTAAAACATATATTAAAAAATTCATTTCCAACTAGCCAATTCACTAAAAAATCCCCTGGATTGATTTATGAAGAATTACAAAAAGAGTTGAGTGAATACTCAACTAAAATAAAATACTCATTATTGAAAACAAAAAAAGAAATTTATGAAGATATGAAAATAAAAAACAATATTTCTATTTCACTTTCCACTTTTTATAAGCTTATTCCTAATAATATAATTAAAAGCAAAAAAAAACTGATATGTGTAACATTTGCAACTTAAAAGAGACATTAGAAATGAAGAAAAAGGATTTGAGTATAAAGAAGTTGTCATTGCCTAAATCTATTAAAAAAATTGGAATCTATTGAACTACATGAAATTTTTTATAAGCATCAAAATAAAGAATATGTTAGTGATATAAATAATCTTGATAATAATTCATGTGTTATAGTAATAGACTGTAAAGAAAACTTTAAAATAGGTGGGGGTCCTATAGAGACAAATAATTGTTTTTATGAGAAAATACCTATTTCTTTATTAGGATTTACAATTGCTTTTAAAGAAAATGAGAAAATTAAATATGAGTATCATGACTTTTTATCTGAAATTTTATCTCATGACTCTTTGTTTTCAGGTCAGTGTTTGATAAGTCTGCTTAAAAATAATAAATTTAAGAGTATTAAAAATATTAAAGTTTGGACTGATAATGGTAATCATTTCAGATCTTATGAATTCTTATATTATCTTTTTAAAGAGGTACCTAAAATTTTAAAAGGAACAATTAAGTTTAATAGATTTGTTGAGTTTCATGGCAAAAGTATTGTTGATGGTCATTTTGGTGTATTATCTAAAATATTTAAAAAAAAGGAAAATGAGATGTATATAAAAAATATAAATGATCTCAAAATGGTTTTTGAGAGAGAGGAAGAAAGAAAGGGTCTATATGAGACACTTGTAAATAATTCAGATGTTTCCCAAAAAATCTTTTTTCGCATCTATGATAGAAAATCTAGGCCTAAAAAAAGCTGGCTTGAAGTCAAAGTATTTTATGTTAATCTTTCATATTTAATGAAAGATGGTGAGCTGTATGTTTCACCTTTGACATTTGAGGATTTTAAGGAGTAATCCAAAATAAATTATTGTGCAAAGTTCTGCACATATGACAGAGAAACAAAGAGAGCTGATACTACTAAAGAATTAGTAGGACATGTTCATGAAGTTGGATGCATAACAAAAACTTATATTTCACATAGGGTAAATAGTCTTTTAAATACAACAACTTTTTTTTCTAAAAATAACTAAGAAATTAATTATATAAGCCAAAGATAGGGTAATAGCAATTATAGCTTTGGGGCTGCTATTACTCTCCCATGCAACTCATATATTTAATTCTTGGCTCATTAAAATAGAAAAGGGTTTTAGCAAAAAATACAGTTAATAGAAATAAGATTTATTTCTATTATTTGTATATTTTACACTCTTAAACTTTTCTTCAGTAAACTAAGCATTATACTAATGTTCAAAAAACATAATTTTATGACTTAAATGATACCAAAGAATTTAAAAGGCTTTGAAATGCTTAAGCTGGCGCCTTGGCTTAATCTAACAAATAATGTCCTATATATTCCATTTTGTATTCACCAATAAAAATTAAGTCCTATTCACATTTTTGTCTTTGTGTCTTCCAGTACTTCTGCGCCTCTCTTTAGCCACAACTAGTAGAGATTATTTTTCCAGGGCCACAAGGTAATTGCATAGCCTTCCCTGTCATCTAACCAAGACTTAGTACAAATCCAATCCTAAGGTTAGGATTTCTGTTGTGTGTCTGTGCTGTGTCTCAGAACACGACAAAAAACACAAGTTTAACAACTGAGAGGAACATTTTCAGAAGCTCAGGGGATTTGGAGTCCAAAGAAGTACTTTTCATGTTTTTTTGGTGAAATTTACTATAATCAGGGTAGCTACAGGCAAAAATTCTGCAAAAATACCAAGCCAGGGGATCTGCAGAGCCTTGGAAATAGTCTTGGGTATCTTCAACAACAATTAAGTCAAGAGCGGGTTTGAAAACAAACAAAAATAATGATAACAGCAAATAAAAATAATTTTTTTATATAAACTACTAATCAAAAATTCAGTTTCAAACTGCGTTTCAAAAAACAAAAGCAGTTAAAACCAACACTATATGCTGCAGCTTCTATCTCTAGTACCAAGGAGACCAGCAGGTTTAAACAGAGCCGCTCAAAGGTAAGGTTTAAAAAGGGAACAACTAACACTTTCAAATCTAGGGACAAACTCAAACAAGGAGTTCTAATCTCTTTAAAGGAATTTAAAAGTGGTGCAGTAGACTCCAAATTTTAATAAGATAGAGAATCAACAAGCAGGGGACTGGAAGTCCCCTTGTTAGGTTAAAAGGGGGAGAGTAGCTACAATTTGAATCACATGACAGACTGGCCAGGCTTTGATTGGCTGGTGAAGAATTTTTGTTGGTCCAATCCAAGAGGACTGGAGGGTTTCATACCAATTTCTGAACCTTCATCTGATTGGCTGATGTTGGTTATAGACTTTTGTTATTCATTTGACTTTGTGAGTGTTGATGTGACATTTTTGACCGGTTATCCCTAATTGTTTTCAAAAGCGGACAACACCATACCAATATATAGTCCAAATTAATTAGCGTTTCTTCCCAGGGGGGAGCAACAAGGGCCAGAGGGTCTTTGGGGTAAGATAGTACAAATATTTCATCCACAATGTGAGCTAAATCCCCTAAAGAATTGAGCAATTTGGCTGGCACTTGGGAGTTTTCCTAGTGCAGCGGGAAAATTTTGCAATCCAAAGCCAAAGGGGGCAGTGAATTGAGCAATTCATGACACTATTTCTCTGAATTTCTTCCTGGATCTTTTCCTCTGGGCTATTATCAGCAAATTTCACTAAGACTTTCTGTTCTTTCTCTACTAACATCAGTGGTTCTACCTAGGCTTTCTACTCTTTCTCTATACTGACCACCATTAGTGACTTCCACAAAAATTCTTTCTCTCTGTATAGCCACCATAGGTGTCTTCTACTGAGGCTTTCAGAGTGTCAGGGATCCACTCATTGGGAAGTCTCTCTCCAATGGAGTGAATGCGAGCTCCCAAGTTGAATTTGACTAGAGTGGACCCTACTGGAATCCCTATCATTAACATGTGCAAGAGGTGACCAAATAAGCGGAATCTCCCCAGGAAGGGAGTGAAATGGTTTAAGAGATAATAGACACTGGTATACCCCAAAACCAACCAGGGGGCCTTGGGATAGATAATGGGGGGAATTGTGCTGTTTCTACATAGGGGGCATGGCAACAGCGTGGTCCAAAATGATATCAAATGGAGTCTTCTGATTTATTGGTTGGGGTAGGTTCAGGAGTTTCAAAGTTCAAATTGGCTTGAGCATAACTAATTAACACACAAAATCCCATATAATGAGAATGAGCTTCATTTTGTTGTAGGAGAGCCCTTTTAGATCTACTAATCAAGTTTTTAGAAGTTTTGAAAATATAGATTTATTGGCTAAGATAGAAATAAAAAATTGTTGGAGAAATTGGCAAACAGGTAATTTATCAGCTTAAATACTGAAGTCAAGTGTGGAAGTGAACATAGTGGTTACCAGGTAATCCTGCAAGAGTAGTTTGGCAAGTATTGCCTTGCAGGACTGCAGCAGGCTGCAGCCTACAATGCAAGAAGAGGTAAGTTGGGTTATTGAGTTGCAGTATTCATCTGTACTATGGTGTATATAGTGATTTGGGCCTGGATGAGTGCTACTTCTCTGGCTTGGTTGCACTGAATCAAGTGATTGGCTAGGTGGTTCCCCTGAATATGGGTAATTTTATTTTAAGCATTTAAATTTAGGCTGATTGGTTTCTTTGAGAGTTTTGGAGCTAATTTTAAATGCTATAGAGTGGTTGCCCTCAGATTCATCATCTAGTTATTGGATTTTTGGTCTTAAAGTAGAATTTATGTTATCAACTTGGTTTGAGCTTTTGCTTTTACTTCTGATACCGCGTTCATTAATCAATTTCAAATGCAGATTCAGATTGGTTAATCCAATTGATTCCGTATTATTATTGATTCCAATTTCAGCATTTAAAAATGGAATTTTGGTATCATTATGTATATCAATTGACCCATTGTTGGATGGACTGCTTGTGAAAGAGATGAAGTCCCTTATACAGAGGCAAGCAACCTCTTGATGATACACTTTCTTCTTTGATCCCCAAGTGTTTGACTTGAGTATTTTCAAATTAATCAACTCCACTTCCTAAAAACCACTCTGAATCTTCAGCTTCAGCTGCTGTTTCTCTTGACATCCACCAAAATAATGGTTCTAGGCCCCCTATACTTGAGAAGTTGTAGTAGAGATCTCCCCTAAAACTACCCATAAGACACAGAGAGAGAAATTTACAGCCCTTTTCTCAGGGCCCAGGATGCCCTGGACAACCAGCTGGCCTTCTTAGAGGCCAAACAACCCACAGCCTGAAAACCCTCACCATTTTTCTCCCAGAGCAAAAATGCCCCCCCTTTAATTAACAAATGACCCAGGATTTGAGAGGCACACAGGCCTCAAATCCCTGGCTTTGATTCTACTAAGGAATTTGGGCCACTTAATTATTGGGAAATGCACATTGGGAGCACAATTTTCAATTGTGCAATTGGGGCTTGATTGATTGCATGCTCTATAAATAGCTGTGGCATCTTGGAATTCTCCAGCTCTATCAAGGTTCCTGTTATAACAGCCAATGATCATCCACCTCTAAGCCCAAGTACACAAATTCCTGTCAAAATTGTAAGTTTAACTGAAATTGATACCATCAGATCTCTGGTGGCACAAAAGTCCACAATATCACCAGTAAGTATAAATAGTGAGGAGTGAAAGCCCTCCTCACTGTTGACATCTTGAAATAAACAATTTACATGCCCAGGACCCATTATTTTCTTGCAGGAATTATCTATTTTTTCTCTAAAATAATTATTCTGTTTGCCTCTATTTGTGAATCTACAACACAGTACAAACACATCTATCCATTCCCACCTGGTTCAAATCCTGTTCCTTTGGCCAAACTGTCCATAGTTTTTGACTTGGATTTCTACCATCCCCACCACCTGGATCTACCTTCTGGCCACCCAAGAGTAACTGTACCATCTAGCATGAAGGAGATTCCTACTACTCCCCCCTCCACCCAACGCACCTCCTGCTCAGGATTTCAGTAAGTTGGGGTTTGTCTATATCACCTTATTGGGGCTGGCCAACCAGGTTATGCCACATACTGGGAGTTGGTGCCCCCTAGCTACTGCAGTCAAGTATCTGGTTAGTATTGCGCCTATTGTGTACATGGCCTTCCAGCCCCAGCCCACCTCCCCTGTGGGAGCCCAGTCAGAATCTGGTATGGGCTGTGACACCTTTTGAGGATAATTAACCCAGATGTATCATTAACCCAGCTGGTATCAGGATTTAAATAATACTACAGCATATTCATCCCAGGGGACTACACTTTCATCTGCATTATCACCCCAGCTTTCCTTTAGGAGTTCAATACCACTGTGACATTCCCTTGTCCCAGGGGAAACCCAGCTGTGTTATCACCTCAATTTGTCTAATGATACATATACCTCTTTGATATAAACATCACATGGTACCTTTTTTACCCCTTTAAAAGCCTATCAGGGGCCTACCCTACTAGTACTCCAAGGGATAAAAAAATAAAAACAAAAAATAACTAGTTATCTTTTAATAGACAAACTCTTTTTATTTAGCCAGTTGCTGGCATTGCCTACAAAGCAGCTTTTCATGTGGATCATCACAAGCCCTCATTACTTCTGAGAGACTTTTTAAGCCTACTATATGCCCTTAGTTCAATGAAATGAACTAGCCATGTTTCAAAGGGCTATATACTCTATTATTTGGGATTTAAATCTCTCTTGTGTACTGTAAATTCAGAACCTAAACATAAAAATGCGGGATTGTCAAATCCTTGGTCTGAATTTCAAATCACTTTTGCGGGCAACTCAGCTGAGCAAAAATTAAAATTTTCAATAAAATCAACTATTTAATTTGACTTTTTTTGATTTATTTAAATTAGCAAATTTTGAATCCCTTGAGAAGATAACTCAACTAACAAAAGACAAAAAAACATAAAAAATGTGGGATACATGAATCAGAAATGCAGATTCTTATGTACAATTTGAGATTTCCTGTATTTCAAACAAATCATAGACATCATGGAAAACTTAACAAATCTGAAATTGCGGGATTGTCAAATCCAAGAACCAGATTTCAAATCAAAAATGAGGGGAATTTGAAATAAATATAATTTATGGGCATCTCAAACAGGAAGTCAAAGGATCTAGAGTGGATTTGTGTTAATGCTTTTAGGAATCATAGGCATTCTCAAAAATTGCCCTATTCCATTTTAGGATGGCTAAAATTTAGATGCTTGATTAAAGTAGATTTTAAAAAAGGCAACTTGATAAAAATAGATTATAATATAAAATTCTATTCTATTATTAGCGTTTTATAAAATCAACTGTAATCAAGCATCTCTAATAGCAATCTATTAGCATATAGTGTAGTAATCCAGTGATGTTTCATCTTGAAGTTTTTTCTTTTCCACCTCTCCTTTCTTCCTTGAAAAGAAGTTTGTTTGGCCCCTGACTACACCAGGGGCCAAAAACTTTTAAAAAAATTCTTCCTCATCAGAAGGGTGGCTCACATATTCTTATATGGGTTTGTGGTTGCTATATTAGTGATTTAGAGTGCAGAATATTGCATCATTTCCAGTTTAGACAATTTTACATTTCACTTAATTTCATGTCTAAAAATAGATATCAAGATTGAATTTTTCATGTGATTTTATGCAGAGTGGAGCTTATTGATTTGGACTGATTTGTCCTAGTTTCTTACTGTACATTCAATTTGGATTCCAGCTCCTGCAATTAATATATGAGTTTACTAGTGGCATTCAAAAGTGATTTGAAATTTAGTTCATAGATTTGACAATCCTGCAATTCCAAAAAACATAGTAAACTTAATGAAAATGGTTGATGGATTTAAACGCTTCAAAACTGATTCCAGTTAATTAATTTTTTCCATTAGAAATATGCAGTTTGACTTGAAATTTGCAAAGTGTCTATGAGTTCCCACATTTTTAAAAATTCAAATAAAAATAAAAAGAATTCAATTTAATTAAAAAAGGCCATCCCGCAAAAGTGATTCAAAATTTGGCCCAAGGATTTGCAAATACCACATTTTTACGTTTAGGTTCTGAATTTACAGTACTGATCTATTTGGACAACATAACACCTTAAGCTCCACATTCACAGGTTACTTAGCTCATCTTAAAGAAGTGTTTATCAATATCAGAGAAGCTAGGCTCAAGATAAAACTGTCTAAATGTGCCTTTGTTAAGAAACATCTGGATTTCCTTGGACATAAAGTGACCCAAATAGGAATATGTCCAATGACAAAGAAATTGGAATCTATTGATAAGATGCTTCATTCACCTGATCTAAGGGAGGTACAAATCTTATTTGGAATGATGAGCTAATACATTTCATACCCAGCTTTGAATATATCAGCAAGCCACTGGTCTAGCTTTTGCACAGGGTTCCTTTTGAATGGACTGCTAGCCAGCAACAAGCTTTCAAAACCCTTAATCAGAATTTAAAAAGAAACTCCTATTATAGTGTACCCTGACTATGACAAGTAGTTCATCATTTACATAACAGTAGTGTCTTAGCTATTGTATCAATTCTTACTCAACTTGATGATGAATTAGACCATCATGTTGCTAAAACTTCCTGTGTTCTAAACAAGCATAAGAAAAACTACAGTGTTACTGAAAAAGAATGTCTCATTATCCTCCACACTGACAATCAGTTTTTTCACTACATTTACAGAACTCATTTAACAGTAGTTACCAATCATGCTTTCCTCAAATAGATTCAGCAGTTAAAAGAGCCTGAGGGTTGCCTATTCAGATGGACTCTTTGCCTTCAAGGTTACAATTTCACTATTCTTCATTGCCCAGGGATATAACTTTCAAATGCTGATGAGCTGTCCCATATGCCTGTCTTAGCTCTTCACCTTTGTCACAAATGTCATTTTGTGTCATGCCCTGCCCCAATAGCAGGCTGTTTAAAGTTTAGTTTAAAGTGTTAACAATTGAATTCTATCTTTTAATAAGAGAGATTTGAAATAGCTAATAGTTTACAGCTTTAATATATTATCTCTGGTCTTTTGCAGTGCAATACATCAATTTGAATGACACTATCTCAAAAACACCATCTAGAAAGATGCCATCTTAAAAACGCCATCTAGAAAGACGCTATCTTAAAATGCCATCTTGGATTTATGGCTAAACTATGCCAGATAACTTAAAATATTGATAAAAGCCCAAAAAACAGTTCAAAAAACTATAAAAAACATTTGAATAGACTCAAAATCATCCAAGGATTTCAAATCTGCAATAAAAATATGGGGTCAGCTAATACCCACTATAGTGCGCAAAGCTCCAAAGTCAACATATCCTAAAAAAGTGCTATTTTTGTATTAAATTTTAACACTATATTAAACATGTATATACATATTAAAAGTTAAAGTCAAATATTTGAAAGAAAGAAGTTTATTGTTAAAAAAAGTGGATTATAAATTGGATCCAAGGGCCATGGTAATGTCTTTGAGATGGGTAAGGCTTCCCTCTCTAGTGTAATAGGCCAAAGCCACTTTTGTAACACTTGCAAACTTGAACTGCTGGCCAGCATGCTTGGCTATAAAAGCTTTGCCTTTGACAGCCTGGGAATATAGCTGATCCCTGTGCACATGCTGAACCTTCAGCTTGTTGATGATTATATTAAATATAGGCTTTTTTGCCTTAGCCAGGAGGGAAAATTGATTATGCCAGCCTTCAAGTGAGGAGGTGGTCTTAGTTACACCGGCTTTGACCTGCTTATAGCAGTTCCAGTTAATTGAGTCACTGCCCTTGCAGATATGGCAATATCCCTGGAATACACCTACCCACTGGCGTTCAAAATACTGTATGAAAGGAGTGAAGGCTTCTTGGTTCCCAAGAATGTAATTATTGTTGAGAAGCTTATCGTAAAAAAGGTTAACCTCTTCCTTTCTGACCATGGCCAGAGCAGCAAAGCAATTGAATATCTTTCTGGCCTCCTTTGTACCATCTTTGTATACCAGCTTATTGAGGGCTGGGTTTTTCATCAGGTTCTTGAGCAGAGCCTGGCAGTAGTGAAAGAAGCAGCCTTGGGGCCTGCTCCTAAATACCTTGATAAAAGTGTTGGCCTGTGAAGCCTCAAAGTCAACCATCAACGTGGTATGGTAAGGAAGGGACGCTGGCGCCTTTCTGGTTGTGGCCTGTTGCTCTTGGGTAGCCTCTGGGCTGACCTTCTTCTTCTTGCGGCCCCTTTTCTCAGTTGGCTCTTCTTCAAGCATAGGCAAGATGGCATCCAGTTTTTTCTTGAGTATATTTAAGGCGTTAATATAAGTCTCTTCCTTTTTATTAGGGAGAAAGAAGAAAACAAAGGGGATGGTATGTTCATTGACCTGACCATGGATGGCCCAAAGCTGATAAAATAGCTTTGAACAAGAGGCAAAAGTCCCATCAGCAAACCAGGTATCACACTTTAAAAGGCGTACAAGATCCTCTTGTGTTGAAAAGCACAAAATAAGGTTTGGTGAACCTTGCCTGTTGTTGTGTAGCAGAAAGGGCTTTCCAAGCATGGTAGTCTTCTAGACTTCCAAAAGTACAAGCTCATCAATACTTCTAGGGCTGACGCCAATATTGGCATCAATTGACCATTGATCAGTCACATACCGTTGGAGTCTGGTCTTTTCCCCAACCTCCTCTCTCTGATCTTTATTCAGGTAAAGGAGAGCATGAGTTACCAGCTCAGTTGAAGTCAAGTCCTTGTTTAAAGGAATGGCTTGGCAAAGGTACCAGCGCATAAGATAGTAGAGAATCATATCAGAGCCCAAAAAGTCATGCTCAATGGTGAACTCCTTGACTTGGGTAAACCCAATTGTAGTTAATTGTGTGGGGAAGCCTGGACTATCACATTTGTAGTGATGGTTTTCCATATTTTTTCTCTGGTCATTGCATATGAAAAGGAAGCCGTCCTTGACAAAACCAGCACCCCCCTTCTTGGTCATAATGGGAAACAAGTCAGGGAAAACAGCTGGAACTATAAATTGCCTGTTGACGTTGCAGATATTGGCAACTGCATGTAGGTCCCACTCTAGGATAGGCTCCTCCTCTGAGGCTGTGAAACCATGGTCACCAGAGTCGTTTTTGGAGACTCTTTCATTCTCATCTTCATCATTGGAGTGGAAGTGCTCCTCCTGGAGATCAGAGGGGGAGTAGACAAAGGAAGAGTGGGGAGGGGTGGGGCTATCAGCCTTGGGCTTGGGGGAAGGTGTGGGGGTCTTGGCAGGCGTTTTTCTTTAGGAGTCTGCTTGGAGAGGGTAGCCTTGATCTTTCTTGCCTGAGCAGGAGCAGCCGTGCTCTTGGGAGCCTTGGGGGTAGTGTTGGTGGTAGGCTTGGGAGGCATCTAAGAGTGAATTTGCGTCAGAAAAGTTCAAATTTTGGGACAATTTTTTAAAGAGAAAAATGAGAATGTGTTAAATATAAAAGTAGTCAATATTTTTACATGGAATTGTAGAGAAACTCTCAAATTATATACCATAAAAATTATTATGTTTTGTATTATGTAAGAATTAAAAATTTATTAGTAGCGCAAGTATGCAAAACTGTGAGTTTTGGCTGAAAACTTGCAAGTGAAATGGCGTTTTCAAGATGACGTAATTGAGATGCTGTAGCTCAAAAATATAGTGTTTTGACCATTTTTTATATTAAATTAACAAATTTCTGGTGGAGCTACCTCAACTGGCCAAAGAGTAAAACTTGAATATTTTTAAAACTAGCTTATACAACCGGGGTTGAAAAGTACCCAGTTGTTTAGAGGAGATAAAAAATACATATATGCAAAGTTTAAGACAGTTTCTTACATTTTTTATTTAATTGAAATTTGGTGCTGAACTGTACTTTGGTAAAAGTGGAAACAGTCAATTTGTGATGGCATGCTCTTAATAGCGTAGCCTTGCGTCATATGTAATTACCCCTTATTTCTCCTATCTATTGTTCATATCAAATCTATTGGGTGATATGAAACCCAGTGGAATTTGTAGTGTGTACATTTTGCACAATGGAAATACCCTCATTACTAAATAAAATCACTAGTAAAACATTGTATTATTGAAACCCAAATAGCAAAGTTCATACTATGATAAGGAATAAGGCTAGCATATTAAACATAGATTTTTGAATGGCTGTATTATAGTGGGTAGTAGTATATAAGTGGTGCTAATTTAGGTTGATTTATTATATGGAGTCTTAAATTAATACCATACTTTATTCCCAATTAAAAAGGGAAAAGCTTGGATCTATCACATAAAAGTATGATTTTATAGACAAACAAAATCAAAGAACATGCAGCCGCGCCATTTTAATTAAAGCTTAGGCGCCAACTAAAAATTATCTCAGGCGCTGCAGCACCGCTTTGCAAATATTTTTGTTGCTGCAGCGCTGCTTTTCAGTGGGTTGGATTTTGTCTTTACAATTATAAATCTACTACCAATCCAAAATAACTTTTTTGTTTATCCTATTGAGACTAGTGCTTAGAAATATGATTAATAATTAGATTAACATTTTGGGGACTCAAAAATAGTGCTGCGGCGCCATGGCATCTAAAATATTTGCAAGGCGGCGCTGCACCGCCTGGAGCTTTTTTTGGGTGGCGCTTTATGTATGATAGAGATGGCGCAGCGGCGCATGTCATTGGGTATTCTGCAGTAATGATCTAAAATATACTGCCAATTGAATATATATAAATTTTATATTCTAAATTTATGACAATGAGGTTGCAGTAATTCTATTCTGTGAGCTCTGTCATGATTGGCATAATTGATTTTATACTGCTAATTTATGAAGTTGGCTGCTGTAATCCTAATCCGTGAGATCTGTCATAATTGGCATCATTGCTTGGTCAAAATTTCCAACATATCCCCCCACTTGACCAAACACTACTTTCTTTCTTTCCAAGATGAAATCAACCAACACCAACAACAACATGCGCCAAGCCTACAACAAAATGATGTCTTCAATGGACAAAGCGGAGCGGCGCACTTTTCAAAAAATGCCGCGCTCAGTTTGTATTGCTTTCTTAAATTTAATTTGGGCCAGTGACTCCCAGTTTTGCAAACAGGACTGCACAACCACTGTGGCGGCCTCTGAGCGTAGTAACACGCCAAACTCTAGTACCGGGGATTTCCATGATGAGGACTCCATGTTTGAGGAGCCTCTTCCTGTCAGCAGTGCGCCCCCAGTGGCAATCTTTCTGTGCTTAGCACCCCTTTCCTCAACGCCTTCATTCTATTGGCGCACCTCCCCCTACCCCATCTGCAATGCTCTGCGCCCGCCGCAACTCCAAAAATGTGGTGGTGAACTACCCTGACCTTCTTAGCAAGTTTGGGATCTGCCATCACAAGGAGACAATGTACAGCTTTGTACAGACTCTACATTCTGACAAAGATGCAATGACCCCAATTTGGGCAGGGGAGTTATACCACAGCTGGTACAATGCCTCCCGTTTGGCCGCTGAGGTGCGTCTAGGGCTGCAGTCAGCTACCCTGGCCCCCAGTGAGATTTCTGCGCAACATGCTCATATGATTGCTGTCTGCAATGAGTATATTGATGAGGTGGCTTGGGTTTGGGCTCTTGAGCTTGCAGCAGATCCCAGCTTCCACCAGACCTTGGACTTGCCCATCCAAGCCAACACCAACCATTGCTTCTCCACCATGTTCAAGGTGTATCTCCAAGCCATTACCACTGGCAATGCTTCCCTTTACCTTCCTTTGGCTGCCGCAACTTGCTACTTTATGTGGTATCCTCCCAAAAGTTGCCAGCCTGGCCAGCCCAGGTACACTGGTTGTTGCTTGGAGCATTACTTCTCCCTGGCTTACCAACTCCGCGCCCCCTACCCCTATCATATTCCTACATGAAAGATGTGTTGATGGACTGCTTCATCATAGGTGCTGCGTTCTCCACTTGTGGTGGCTGGGGTTGGTTGGTGCCAGTCATTCAAATCCGCCTTCCCCTTTGCAACTGATTGTCAATGTCCCGCAACTCCCAGTTGGCCTGGGCCCAAATGCTGGTGATCCTGGCTCACATGCACCAGCACCTGCACAACAACTGCTACATGATGCCCACCCATGAGCTCCCAGGGATTACTATCCAGTGCACCGCCAAGCATCCCCGCTCCGCCAACTGTCAGTCCTCTCCTCCTGCCACGTCTTCTGCTCAGCAGCATGGAGGCGCCTGCAACACAAGGGACTAATTCCACACAGCCTGCCTTTTATTGCAATAAACTTGCTTTGCCTATCCTCTCTTTTATTGTTTCTATTATTTTTTAGTTCTTATTTTTTATTATATTAAGCTTTTAAATGTTGTAGTTATCCTCTAAATTTAGTGCTTATAGAAATATTGTTGATTAGTGGAGTTTTTATGTTGGGGATTAAAATCTTGCGCCGCTGCGGCACTAAATTTAAAAGTAAGACACCACTGCGGCATAAAATATGTTTGCAAGACGGCGCAGTGGCGCCCAAGACTATCCCAAGTTGGCGTCGCGGTGCTTTTTAATTGTTTAAGGCGGTGCAGCAGCGTTTAAAGCTGGGTAGTTTTGCAGTTGAATTTGCAAAGTTTTGGTAGCCTTATTTTGATAACAGACTTTTTATTTTGATTCGAGATAGCATTTTTGTGGTGCATTTTTTTGTGATGGCATATTTTAGGGTATTATTTAAGTGTTTTTATAATTAAAAAATCTTATTTGGATAACACTCTTTTTATTTTGATTCAAGATGGCATTTCTGTGATGCAGATTTTCAAGATGCTGTATTAGAAACCAATATGTAAAAAATAACTATTTAATAATTTTTATTAAGTTTTTTTTTAATTTTGCTGATATAAATCCCGACGTCATCTTGAAAAATTTTGAGATGGCACCTTTCAATCTGGCATTTTTGAATTGACGTATTGCACCTCTTTTGCCCACTTTCACCTGGTTTTTGCTCATATGTGTCTTCTTTTTTTGCTATTGATTCATCTCCCTTTAAATTATACTCTAAGAAAATATTAGAGTAGAGTTTCTTTTTGCTTACTGCTTTTATAAGCTGCCTGCGCTACTCCTTACCTTGCTTTAGCAGAACTTTGGGTTGTTACAGCTAAGCTGTTACCCTATATTTTTATCTATATTATCCCCAGTGTCAAGAATTTCATTTCAATACTAGTATTGAAAAACCATGGATTAAATCCTGGTCCTCAGGGAATGCTGTTAATTAACCAGGATGAACGGGGACCCACCAACCTGCCGGATCACAGACTTGAGTTGATGAGTTACTATGCAACATTCCAGCTTAGTAAGGGAGATTCCCTGAATGACAATCAGATTGCTGCCAATTTTGTGCCACCAAGAATCCAGACCTATTCAGAGGTTGTTTCTTGCTTAAAGGGGGTTAAAAAAGAGCCTACTTCTAGCTCTGCCAATGATCATCAGCGGCTGCCAGTCTTCTTGTCAGGATACCAGGAGTACCGTGGAGCTCCAGAAGGTGAGGGAGGAGTCAAAGAAGGTACTGGCATGGCCCACCAGATGATGGGACCTAACTTTACCAGGTAGGAAAGGGCCTTCCTAGCCACAGCCCAAGGTCCAGCTGCTGGCAAGGCAGAGTTGATCAATTCCATGAGCACAAGGTAAAGAACTCCCAGGAATTGACTACTCTGGCCAGAGGCATCAGAAGTGGGGGGGTTGAGATGGTTGGTTTGGGTGTTGGGGGCGGTTCCATGGGGACCAAGTAGGCGGCAGGATATGTTGTACTTCCTGTTGAAGATCAAAGGGTAGATAGTGATTGCTTTGCCGTCTCAGAAAATTTGGTAGGATTCCTTGGGAGCGTTTGGGCGGGTGTACCACTGCAAGTCTTCCAATGTCCAGGGTTTGTGGTCAGGATTGGCGGGATACTCAGTGAAATGCACAGGGCCAAATGGAGCGTTGGGTGGATGGTAGTAGTCAAAGGCTTTGGTTTTATCAACTGGAGTCTGACTATCTATCCCAGTGGATGGATACTGGTGCTTAGGTGATTGCAGATGGAAGAGTATCAAAAATAGGTATGAAAACAGATTGGTGAACCAAAGGTTCATGACAACTTTATTTGGTAAGGATGACAATACATAACTTTTTCAAGTGCTTCTGGTTTATATACTTACTCACATGCAGGTGCCTCTGGTTATTCTTCTGATGCTATCTGTGTGGCAAGGCTTGGCATTTCAGATTCTGCTGTTTGGTTGGCTGCTTCATGGTCATTTTTGGGGTTTTCAGGAACAGTTGTTTGGCTTTTTGGTGGTCCATCTTGGCTTGGCTGGCCATTGGTTCTAGCAGGTTTGGCTTCTGGGGTTATGGGTTTTTTTCCAATTTGATCATCATTTTGGGACTGGCTTGACTGGCTCTCTTGAGCCCAAAGAACTTGATTAAAAAAGGGGTCCCCAATTGGGGACCCCAAATTACTTAATGGAGGATGGGCTTGGTCTGGGTTTACTGGGCAGCTAAAAATAGCCTGCCCAGCCAAACCCACCAAGGCTTGGCATAGCTTTTGGGGCCCAGAACAGCCCCCACAGCTACCACCAGGGCAGGAATAGTTCCCGTACCTGGATTTGCTTTGAAAAGCAAAAATCCAGGTGCAGGCAAATCTCCTCCGCCCGCTAGCCCCGCTTGGTGGCTAGGAGCGGGTTTGATTCCCGCCCAGGGCTTCAAAACTGTTAATTTTGTAATACTTCTGTCCAGAATGGGTAATACAATTTGACTGCTCAGGTGATGTGGTGAGCAGTAGTGGTGGAACAAAGCATTATCACTTCTGTTAACCAGAGCAGGCACAACCTGGATCCACTGCCCTCAAGACTCTAAGCCAAGATCCATGCCCTGTCAGTGCCTTGTCTGCAAACATGAACCCTGCAAAAATTAAAAAGGCAAAACACCATGATATAAAAGCCCTAGCAGTATGGTGTTGACCATATTGTCATTTTTGATAATAAAGTTTTGTGAACCTTTGGTTTGAACAAATCCTACCTTGTCTAGTCTGAGTGATCTTTCATTTCAACTCCAGCCAAGTAGACAATCAGGCAACCACCCCTCCAGAGACCAACCTGCCAACCCTCCTCAGGCACTATACCGTCCCCCCTGGAGTCTCTTTTGGACCTGTGCATTTTACCAAATACCCGCCCAACTCCTCCTACTTGGAGTACATCTTGGAGAGCATCCTTATTGACAACCCCTTGGAAAGAACTAGAGATACTAAATACATTGAATGCAAAGGAAAAATGATTGCAGTGCCACCCTTATTGTTCAAAGACAAGTACAATTATCTGCCTGCTTACTTTGTTCCCATGACTCTGCCCTTAACCTTGCGACCCAACTTCCCAATGGAGACCCCCACCGCGGCCGAGACTACGTCCATCCAGCTGTTTGGAGTACTTTATATTACTCTTACATGTTTGGTGAATTCTATGGTGCCAAACTCTGGTCCCTGGTCCTTGCTTGGGCAATCCCTATCTTATGTTATGAATTTAGCTCCTATATTGTGGTGGGCACTCCCTACTGACCCAGTGGTTCCTCCACCCAGGTCAACCAATGAATCTACCTATGCCTGGCTTCCTGAAATTATGACAATCTTTTACAACTATGGTAACCTGGGCCCCAAGATGTTGTTAACTCTTGAGGCTACTTGTATGCTTTTTACTGTGATAATCACTTATTACACCCATAAGGAAATTATCTCCCTGATACTCTCATAGATGAAGAACCAACCCACCAAAGAACTGAAAGACTCTGAACTTGGTGCAGAGCCCCAGAACCCAGCCACATCACAAGTACAAAATGTTATAGTAAACAAGACCACAACCAAGGTAAACATGCCCCAGATGGGCAAGCTCACCTTAAAAGAAGCTTGTTGTACCATGCCCTTCTTCTGCCTCCATTTTAAATACAATGCTAATGTATATCCCAAAAACACCAAAAAGGTCCTGTAGTGGCCGCCATACTGTCAGGAGACACACTAGATTGGTTTGTAAAAGCCACCACCAAAGATTTCAAATTTTGCCACAACTACTTGAGATTTGAGGCCAAACTCATGAGCACTGGTGATGACCAAGACACCAGACACCGTGCTTTGACCACCTTGCTAGAGATCAAACAGGGACATCACACCATTCAGGAATACATTAATGACTTCTTGAAGTTGGAAGCCCACACCCAGTTAGAGGACAAACTTGCCGCTATTGTTATGGTTAAATGGCAAGAAGCACTATTCAAGGAAAGTTAATAAGGGTACAATAGACTGATCATCAGTTACTTTAGAAGCATTAGGCCAAATTGGGAGGAGAGTGAAAGCATTTGAGATCCTCTGGTAGTTTAGCAGAACAAATTTGTTGAAACAGAAGCCAGTAAAATCATTATAAGTGTAAAATCAGAATACAGATTAGACAGAGAGAAAATATAAGGGGTAGACCAAGTAATAGCCAAGGAGTCTGTGGCCAGTTGTACAACTGCTGGCGCCAAATTATCAACCACTAGGGCCAAAAGGCCCAAATGTTTAAGCATTTTTGTAAAGCTTTCTTTATTTCTCTGGGTGAGTAAAGTATCTAGAAGCAAGTTTCTAGTGTGTGGGTTGGGGGATTTTTAAGGGAATTTGGGTTGGGGGATAGAGGGTTTGCAGCTTCTGATTGGTTAGTGCAAATATTTTCTTCAGTTGATGGTTCAATGATGAGATTTGACTGAATGACGTTATAACCTGAAAAAATTGGCAGCCAGTGGTTCAAGTGTCATATTATTTTGACAATGAATAGTGTGTAACTAATTTATCTTAGTTAGCTGGCAGGAAAGAGGGAAGATCCAGAATTTTGAGGGGAATCTGAGCAAATCCAGATTAAACCCATCTTTTGTCTATGACAATGTTTAAATTGTCTAACATTTTCAAGGGTTTAGCAGCATTTTGATGTTGGCTCCTAGTCTTACAAGGCTGTGTTATCCCCATCATTTGATGTTCTACTAATAATAGCTATCATCTTCAGAGGAGGAGTGAACACTGCCCTCCAAGACCTACTAAAGCACTACTTGCCCACACTGAGCCTAGAAGAGTTGCTACCCCTATGCAAAGATCTGATCCTAAACCAGAAAATCCTGAATTTGGCCCCTGTCTACTTTGGCAGAGCTGCAACACCAAGCCAAACAGGAATGTCCCCTAAGGAACTACAACTCCATTATTGAGATGGGTTATGTTTCTACTACCACAAGGTGGGACATCTTACCAGAGTGTGCCCTAATAATAATACCTCTTACATATCCTTGATGCAAATAAATACATCTTCCCAATCTTAAAAATTCATCCAAGTGACAATAGACATTCTAGGCAACAAGCACCAGGTAGAGGCTTTTATTGATACAGGAGCCAATGAAATCTTCATTGAATCCAGTCAGGAAAAATAACCAGGTTTTATGGCTTCCAAGAACAGCTTACAAGTGACCATGGGAAATAGCTCTTGAGACATTGGGTATGAATGTGAGCAAGAGCTCCCCCTGAAATTTGAACAGAACATGTACCCATTGTTGTTGATTCTCCTTCCAGAACTACCCCACCCTTTGATACTGGGTGACTCCTAGTCTGATAGACATGGCCTGATCCTGAACTATTTTGAACAGACTGCTACGTTGGGATAACATGAATCTTGTGACACTTTTCCCTTTGATATGAGCCCCAGCAGAACGTTGCCCAACAAACTCTTAACCATAAAGATAGAACCTACCGTTGGGATACTACCTACTCTCCTACAGAAATGGTACCATATGTTCAGCAAAGAAGAAGCCAACAAAATACCCAGATATTCAATCTAAGACCACACAATAGACCTGTTGCCAGGGACCCAACCACATCATGGACCAATTTATAGCTATAGTCATCACAAAAAAGTGGCCTTGAAAGTGTTTCTAGAAGACATGGAAAATAAGGGCTTTATTCAAGTGTCCAAGGCCCCCTGCTCATTACCCATGCTGTTTGTAGGGAAGAAAGACAGAGGAATGTTCCCTTGTGTAAACTACTAAAAACTGAACAACATTACATGAAGAACTGGTGCCTCATCCCCAAAGCTGACAACCTGTGTGATGTCCTGATAGGTGCCCAGGTGTATTAAAAAACCGACCTTAGAGATGTGTTCAATCAAATCCAAATCAAGTAAGGTGACAAATAAAAGTCAGCATTCAAAACCAGATATGGCCTAAATAAATATCTGGTGATGCTATTCAGCCTGTGCAATGCCCCAGCACTTTCCAAAGGATGATCAACACTGTCCTAGGTGAATACATCAATCAATTTTGTGTTTTATATTTGGACAACATCCTCATCTACAGCAAGTCATATGAAGATCACCTTCAACACCTGGACCTTATACTAGAAAAACACTCTCAGGCTAACCTATACGTTAAGCTTAATAAGTGTGAATTCTTCCAGCCCAAAGTCAAATTCATGGGTTATGTGGTCAAAACTGGTGTATTTGCAATGACACAAGATAAGGTAGATGTAGTGACACCCTGCCCACACCCAAGTGCAGAAAAGAGGTATGAAGTTTTTTGGGCTAGGAAAATTACTGTTGTGATTACATTTAAAAAATTATGATTACCCTGCCTCTGACCTGCCTTTGCTCTGACAAGGTCCTGTTTGTCTGGACCCCAGAATGTACCACTGCCTTTGAAGTCTTTAATCTTGCTTTCACCTCTGACCCTGTCCTGGCCATGCCTGATCCATCCAAGCCATTTGTATTGAAACCAACACGTCTGACTTTGCAGCAGGTGGGGTCCTCCTCCAGGAAGGAGGGGATGGTATGCTACATCTTGTAGCATATTAATCTAAGAAGATGCTGCCTGTGGAAGTAAACTATACTATTTAAAACAAGGAGATAATCATCATAATAAAGACCCTGAAACACAGATGCAGGTACCTATGTGGTGCTGAATTCCCAGTGAAGGCTCTGACCAACCACGAGAATTTGGTTTAATTTTTCAAATTCAGACAGTTGAACCAAAGACAGGCCAGGTGTTCTTTAGAATTGGCTGACTACACCCTGACAATTGACTATAAACCCAGGAAAGTCAACATAGTACCTGAAACACTGAGCAGAAGAGCAGATATGATTCCTACCAGAGCTGAGACCAAGGACCACAACACCCACATACTCCTCAACCCCGCCAGCCTAGGCATCCAACTGATGTACATGAAGATCATGGCACACAAAGCCAACATAATTGAGACGCAGAAACTAGAAAAATAGTCAATGAAACTTATTGCCAGCTTGAATTTAAACCCAGATAGCCCCTGGCAAAACAAGGATTCTCCTTGAAAGGAACCACTCTGCTACTACATAACTGGATTTATGTACTAGAAGGTGAGATAAGAATCAAGGTGCTTATAGACTGCCAAAACTCAGAGATGGCCAGTCACCCTGGCAGACTCAAGACACTCAGAGGAATAAAGAGGAACTACACCTTGTAAAAATTAGACAAATAAGTGGCTGCCTACATTGAAGGTTGCAAAATGTGAAAGAGGACCAAGACCTGTAGAACCAAACCCAAAAGACTGCTGAGCCTCCTAGACATACCCACATGACCCTGGCAATTGCTCTCAATGGATTATATTGTAGAACTTCCGCTTTTAAACTTGTTCAACACCATCCTAGTCACAGTAGATAGATTCACCAAGATGTCCTACTTTGTTCCTACCACCTCTCACTGTTCCACCACAGAGACAGCTAGACATTTCCATGATTGCACCCTAACCCAAAACAGCACCCCAGCAGAAATAATTACCAACAAAGGCCCCAGTTCACCTCCAACTACTGAACCCAAGTGATGAAGGACCTAGGATTAAAGCGTTGTACATCTACCTTGTACTACCCACAGACTGAAAACCGGACAAAAAAGTGAACCAAATACTTGATCAATACCTATAATACTATGCCAACGCCAACCAAGATAACTGGAACAATATGCTACTCATGGTGCAGCATGCCTACAATAGCAAAGACCATGTGTCAGGGCCCAAGGGCTCCCAACTCTGATCTATTTAAACTCTAGTCTAAATGAAGTACTTTATTTATTATTCAGACCAAGAATGATCACAATGGGGGAAAAGGGAACTAGGTTCTTTTTATACAATTTGCATTGTTCTTTGAGGTTCTTCTGTATCATTACTGAAGGTCCTTAGCTCTCTATCTGGGGGGTCATGCTAAAAGTTTGAGACATCAACTGACTAATTCTAATCATATTTCTTTGGCCAGATTTGAACTTCGCGCTTTGCCTCATTTGATCATCTAAAAATACTTTGGCAAGATTTTACTCATCTGGGGCTTTTGTTTGAGCGTAAGAACGTCCAAAACTGATCACTGGAAGCTGAGATATGATTGGATTTGCCCACTCACTAATTGTTGCATGTCTTGATTTGAAGTCCAATCTTGCAACCATTTTGGAACATGTTGACAGGGTTTTTGAACTTGGCTCTTTAAATTGCCATAACTTTTGATCTAGGATACCTGGGGAGATCATCCAGGTGACTTTCTGACGGTAAGAGGTAGTTTTATTGATCCAAGTTTTTAAAACGTGACTTTCTAATGTTACCATGCCATGGCGGTCCATGACACCACACATCTACTGGAATGTCCCCTTGCAAAGCCAAATACAGGTTTGATCCATATTGGGATCCCAATATTGGGAGTAAGGAGGTAAGCATGTCAGTAAAAAATCTGGATTGAACAAAAACACAACACCCAAGAAACATATCTTAAGAATCTTGCACGCACTGTCCAGACTTATAAGGCTTTTGCTGACAAAAAGAGGATTTCTGATAAACCCTTGAAGATAGGCAATGAAGTTTACCTAAACTCCCAAAACATGCATTTAAATTTTCCCTGCTGAAATCTAGCCCATAGAAGGGGTGGACCATACAGGATCATTAATCTAGTAGGATAAGTAGCATTTAAACTAGAGCTACCTCCCTCATGAAAAATACACAACTTCTTCCACCGCGCGCTACTATTCAAGAAGGAAGGAAACTTCCTACCCCACCAGAAACTCATGAACAGCTCCCTCCCATCTAAGTAGGAATTTCCAAGGAATATTAAGTTGAGTATGGCCATGGAGACCACACCCACTACAAGACCTTCTAGTACTACGTCAAGTGAAAGGGATATCTGCCAGAGGAGAGCACCTGGAAACCACTAAATAATCTACCCAACACCCAATTAGCCATCCAACAATACCTTGATAAGAAGGCTAATAAGGAAGGGAGTTCCAGGAAAGAAGGGGATGCTGTCAAGAATGACATTTCAATACTAGTATTGAAAATCCAGGAATCAGATCCTGGTCCTAAGGGAACACCTTTCATCAACCAGGATGGACGGGGACCCACCAACCTGCCGGGTCACAGACTTGAGTTAAATTATTCTGCAACTTGTTGGCTTAGTAAGAAAGATTCCCCAAATGGAGATCAGATTGCTGCCAGCTGCGTGCCACCAAGAATCCAGACCTACACAGAGGTTGTTGCTTGTCAAAAAGAGGTTAAAAAGGCCTGAAATTAAACCTGCCAATAAGCACCAGCTACTGCCAGTCCCCAGTGCAAAACTGGCAATACAATTGGCCAACTTAAGAAGCACAAAGAATAGAAGCAGCAGAATGAAGCATTGTCACTTCTGTATACCAGAGCCAGCCAACCCAGAATTTACTGTCCTTGAAGCCCTGCCCAATTGCTAACTCCCTAACTGCAAATTGCCTGTGGGCCTGAATTCCAAAAAATTTGGAAAAGCAAAAACTGATGGTATAAAAACCCCTGCTATGATGAGAATGGCGGTATTGTCATTCTGATAATAAATTCAAATGGATCTTTGGTTCACACAAACTCTATCATATTTAGTTATTGTCTTATACAATATATATACTGCTCTTGTAGGCTCTAAAGCTCCCACCAGTTTTCTGTTAATCCCATGGCCCCTCTGCCTGTGTTATTTTGTCTAGAAGGAGCACCCTTTGGACCTGTTTATTTCATCAATTACTCTCTAAATCTAGCCTAATCCAAACTTACCCTAGAAAAATCTTGATTGTAAACTCTTTGGCAAGAACTAGAGGCCCAAAAGCCTTCAACTGTGAGGGAATTTGATACACAGTGCAGCTCCAGCTCTTCCACAATAATTATAATTATCTGCCTGCCTACCTAGTATCTATGACTCCACCTCTGACCCTGTGGCCTGACCACCTGCAAGATTATATTGATGCCTCCGATACCACTTCTACCCAGCTTTTCAGAGTATTATATGTACCTCTTACTGGCTTGGTGGACTCCATGGTCCCCAATTCAGGCCCTTGTTTTCTTCTTTGTCAATCATTCTCCAATATTATCAAGTTAGGCCCTATCCTGGGCGGGCCCTGCCCTCTGTTCTGGCAGTCCTTCTTCCCGTTTCAAATAGCTTCCCAATCAGCAGCTGAATCCATGACAGCCCTGCTGGGTAGATCTTCTATATGAACCTATTGTATTTATGTCTTCTTGAGATACTGACACAGAGGAAGCACACCTAACTTTGGAGGAACTGTCTCAAGGTACCACCATTTGTGATTGACAGTTTTTAAGAAGGTTAACCAAAAATAATTGTCCTATGTTTGACCTACCCTCTGCTTACCCCCTATTCTTTAATCTCCTAAAGGCACTAGGAATGGGATAATAGATGTAACAACTCATTGTACAAGGCGTTAACACAGCCAAGTATGAGGACTCAATATACTTGGCAGTATATATGTCAATAAATGTGGTGGAATTAGAGGGCTCTAGTAGGGGCCAGGACTGAGTGTAAGAAGAAACTAGTTGTGACTATTCATCATAATACATATTGTTGGTGTTTCCCAGAATAGGCCCATAATAATTGGAATTGAATTGGTGGCCCCCAAACCCAAGGTAAGCTGTGAGAACAGCAAAGAAGGTGAAGAGATTCATCTTATGATCCCAGGAAGGGAAAACTAAACTTAGAGTTATTTTATAGGCTCTGTTGAAGGTAATATTTAAAGTGATATTAAAGAGGATCAATTATCTCAGTGATAGCACAATCTATCATTGGGAGGAGGTCATTTATTTATAGTGTCTCTCACTGTGCAAAGTTTTGCAAGTGGGAGTGAAAATAAGAGATTGGAAAGCCCAAAAGTTTGGATTGTGAGGGTTGTAGTTTGGCTTTTAGAATAGGGACAAACTTTTGTTCACCTGCTATTGGTGGTTGGATGGGCAATTCTTGGTTAGAGCCAATAGATTATGGCTTGGCTACTGCCAGGAAGAGAATTGGGCTTAGGGTGACCTCAGTTTTTATTTTTAACTTGGGTGGCATCTCTTGACAAGAGTTTGGCCCCATCTTCATGCACCCAAATTAACTTACTTAATGTGGGGGCATGAATTTGGGTTTTTATGAGCTTGTCAGTGCCTTCTTCTTTGGGGTGATTACTAATCTGAACAGCAGTTCATCCAAATTGAGATTTGGGGAAATTGCTTTTTTGATTTCCCAATTTGGCTATTTCCCCAGGGAGTGGAGGTGAACTGACCATCTGGTGCAGGTGGGCAGGAGGCAGCTGGCTAACTGACTGACTGGCTGGAAAGGTGGCAGTGAGTGTCTGCACAGTAATGACAGACACCTACATGGTGGTGACGGGCAGGTGCGCATGGGATGGCTGGCTGTTTGGCTGGCAGGGCAGGTGGCAGTGGGCCTCTGTGCGGTGGTGGTAAACACCTGTGTGGTGGCAGTGGGTGCCTTCTTGGTGATTAAAATATTCTCACTCACATTAAGCTCTGTTTGGATACTTAATGTGTTTGTATCATACATCTTGCTTATTTGAGGCTTTTTTTGAATAACCTGTGGCCTAGATAGTAGAATATTTTTCTGTTCTTGCCATATTAGAGTCAATTTGATAACATAAATACTGGGTTCAGGAATATTCCTGACATAGCTAAGACTCAAAAATGTCTTCAGAAACACTATTATTGGGAAACCTGTGCCTGCTCATACCTGATGTTATTGAAAACTACCATGGCTGTCAGCTTCAGCACCTGTGTACCATAGCACATGGATTCAAGATGGTGCCATGAAGTACACCTTCCATACTGTCAACATTGATGCTGTAGGGCCTCTCCCTTGTTCTAGATTGGGGTGTAGATTTATATTGATTGCTGCAGATAATTTCAGCAAGTGAGTTGAAACCCAACTTACCAAGGGCATCACAGCAAAGGCTACTGCTGCATTCCTCCTAGAGATCATTTTTTTATAGAAATTAATGTCTACAAAGTTGTTCTCTAATAATTGTCTCAACTTCAATGCTTGCCCAGTTACAAATGTGATTGAGGAAGTAGAGACCCATCAACTCTTCTATGTGCTTTACAATTCCTCTACCAATTGTATGGTGAGACCAGCCAAATCTACTTTAGTATCCAGCATAAGGAAGCTATTGTACTCAGATGCTGCCAGCCAGGATCTTTATCTACCCGCTGCTTTGTTTCCATGCTGCCTTGGTTGCCACAGAGCAGCTGGGTACTCTATTTCTGCCATGTTGTATGGGAGAGAAGCTAGCATCCCCTCAATCTTAGGGATCTCTCTCCTGGATTCTGACTCTGTGTCTAATCCTGAGGATCATATCAAAGAACTAGCCAACTGCATCACTGATACTCATGATGCAGATTATGTCTCTGCTTATAAGACTAAGACTCTAAAGCTCACCCCTGACAACTACAAGTATGCCCTCTTACCAGAAGTCTGCTTAGGGGATCTTTTCCTCTATTTTTAACACTAAGTGGGAGGCCAAGCTCATTTATTGGACTCTTTGTGTATTTGTCCTTGGAGGTCACCTTCAAGTGTGGCTCTGACTACGCTGTCAAGTTGTTATCCTCTGGTTTCATTGTTACATGTGTACATGATAAGTTTATCCCCAGGCATACCCTGTAGGACAACTTAGATGGGGGGTGATGCCATGAATAATCATGCTCACATGGGTATGATTTTGCATTTATTTTTGGTGCTCTCCCAAAGTTCTTTTGTATCTGCCCTTAAGCCATGTTTAAAGGATAAATCCAATATTAAGTCTTTCCAGGGCCTCAAGATGATACCTGGATTTATCTCAGAAGACTAACCGCCCAGCTTAGTACAGATCCAACCCTATGTTTAGGATTTATCTGGTTTATTCCTTGACCACACCTAATATAACACTCAATAAGAAGTTCAACTGGTTTGGCATATTTATCCAGGCTTTGTAAAAATGAGGTGCTGCCAGCAATGGCAAGGCAACCTATGGAGGAGAGGTTGAGTAAATGGGAGAGGAATATATTTTTTTTGAACAATAGGATTGTCTTTTTAATATAAAGGTGGTGTGACTTGATTCCAATAATGTTCAAGGATCTCATATGAGTGGGGGTGATAGTTTGGCCAGTTGTCATGTTAATGGACTATAACTTCACTAAAGGAGAGATTGAGGATCATTAAAGTGGAATTTTATGGAGTTAAAATATATTTGATTTCCAAAATAATCCAGCAACAGTGATTTAAATAGCAAATCTAGTGTGATAATAAATACTATTACAAATGGAATCATTTTATTTATTTATTTATTATTAGAGGTGCTGCAACATCTTTGATTACTCCCTCTTGGTAAATTAATTCCCTGAGTGACTCTCCAAATGATTCCCAAACTAATCATTAAGTTGGTGGCACTCTTATCATTTGCCCATCTATTACGGGGATCAAATGTTTTGAGTCCTAAGAGGAACACTACTTGGACAAGCCCCATGACTGCCATGATGTACATGGACAACATACAGCTTCTCATTATACTATATAATACTCTAAAGCTGTAACTAATAAAGTATCATTCTCTTCTTAATTTCCCCCTTTATCTTGTTCACTATACTTCAGAGAAATATATGTTCAACAGAGGTATTAATAATTTATCACACTATTAGCAGAGCATCTGGTACTGACTGTTACAAAAATAACATGGTTGAAGCCCTGGGTGGGAATCAAACCCGCTCCTAGCCACCAAGCAGGGCTAGTGGGTGGGGGAGATTTGCCTGCACCTTGATTTTTGCTTTTCAAAGCAAATCCAGGTGCAGGAACCATTCCTGCCCTGGTGGTAGCTGTGGGGGCTGTTCTGGGCCCCAAAAGCTATGCCAAACCTTAGTGGGTTTGGCTGGGCCTGGGCAGGCTAATTTTAGCTATCCAGTAACCCCAGTTCAAGCCCACCCTCCATTAAGTAATTTGGGGTCCCCAATTGGGGACCCCTTTTTCAATCAATTTCTTTGGCCTCAGGAAAGCCTGTCAAGCCAGTCCAAAAATGGTGGTTGAATTGGGAAAAAACCCCATAACCCCAGAAGTTAAACCTGCCAGAACCAATGGTCATCCAATACAAGATGGACCACCAAAAAATCAAACAACTGGGTCATTATTTTAGGGATTAGGCCATTTTCTAATACACATGCTGCCCAAGTTGCAGCATAACACAGTTCAATTTTGAAAAAATCAAATTACAAATGTTTATATTTAAAATAGTAATAACTCAACAAAAAGTTAATATTTTTTCACACTGTAAGCTATCAAAATGAAGCTAAGAATCTTATCTTTTCATTTATTTTAAAATATCAATATATAATATTGAATATTAAAGCAAAAGCAATTTAAAAGAGCATATGTCAGATTTTATTATATTATTTTGATAATGAAATAAAATAGATTGCTTAAAGCTTAAAAAAGTTAATTTTTCATTAATTAATATATGCTTTTTATTTAACGGAATTAAAGATAAGATTAAGAGCATTATTTCTGCATTTTATTCTATTTAAAAGGCTTAATTATTTAGGATTTTATGGTAGTTTGAAGTTAGGACGTTAATTTATTTGCTGTTTAGATGAATTTTGAGGTTCAAGTGAACTGTGAACCTCAAATTAAGCATTTTTTAAATACAATTCTTTAATATTTTATCATTTTAAAAATATGCAGAACAGTTATAATTAAGTTAATACATCATTTTAATTGATTTGCATAGATTACAAAGAGGATATGATGTAATTTGATGCTTAGCTGATACACATATATCACTTGTGCATGAAAACTGGAGATTTCATTTATTCTAGACATATAAATTCAAGTTGAAATTGTAAATAAAGCTATCACATCATTTCTTTCAGAATGGTGTCATAAGGCTTGGTATATAAGAGCTAAAGCACCACCTAAGGTTTACTTCAAACCATCTTCACAAAAAGATATAATTCCTGCAACCAGCACTCTTTTGCAAGGCATCTCTACAAAGCATCTCTTTATCAGCAATCACAAATCCAATATTATGGAATCTGTTAACTTTACTTCTGCCATGAAGCCATTTTCCTAACTGGGAGCATCAACAAAAAGAGAAAGAATTGCTATGCTAAAGAAAGCATTCCTCTTTGTTTCTGGAGGCAATATTAATTCCTTCATCAATCACTTCCTCACTCAAACTGAGTTTGGAAAAACAGAGTTCATTCCTTCAATTCAAAATCAGAAACTAAATGGGATAATTGAAAACTTAAAGGATCTTCTGAAATCTGTTCCTCAAAAGCATCTCCCAGCCTTGAGATCTCTGGTTACCTCCAGTTACTCTTTAAAAGAGCTTACTGATATAGGATTTAATATAACCAAAAGTGAGTTTGAATACTCAAGAAAAATAAATAAAAATAAAAATGTAAGCTTAAACAAAAAAAGCCAAAAATATAATAACTATTCATTAAAAAAAAGAAATAATCAAAAAAATAATTAAAAAACTACTGGAAATTATTTTGAAACAAGCCAGTTTACAAAAAAAGCACCAGAAAAAATTTATTAAGACATTGAAAAAGAAATGAATGAATATTCAACTGAAATAAAATATTCTCTATTAAAAACAAAAAAAGAAATATATGAAAATATGAAAATGAAAAATGAAATTTCAATATCACTTTCAACTTATTATAAATTAATACCAAAAAATATAACAAAGAGTAAAAAAAACTGACATGTGTAATATTTGTACCTTAAAATCATCCTTAGAAAAAAGAAAAGAAGAATGTGAAAGTAAAAACTTATTATTGCCATAATCTATAAACAGTGACTTAAAAGCTATTAATCAGCACCAAGACTGTTATGCTCATCAAAATATGGAATATAAGAAAGATATCAATAAATTAGATAATGAATCATGTATTATAGTCATAGATTTTAAGGAGAATTTAAAAGTTGTTGGTGGTCCAATTGAAACCAATAACTGTTTTTATTCCAAAAGACCTAAATCTTTATTGGGGTTTGCATTGGTATTTAAAGAAAACAATAAAGTTAAATATGAATACCATGATTTTTTATCTCAAATATTGTCTCATGATTCTTTGTTTTCAGGTGAATGTCTAATAAGTCTTCTTAAATCAGATAAGTTAAAAAATAAATAATATCAAAGTATGGACTGATAATGGAAACCATTTTAGATCCTAAGAATTCTTATATTATCTATTTAAAGAGGCACCACAATACATTAAAGAGTCTATTAAATACAATAGGTTTATAGAATGTCATGGGAAAAGTATTGTTGATGGTCACTTTGGTGTAATATCAAAAACATTAAAAGAGAAAGAAAATCAGCTTTATATTAAGAATATAAATGATAATAAAAATATTTTTGAGCAAGAAGAAAAAAGAAAAGAATTATATAAATCAGTGCTATCAGGCTCAAATATTTCTCAAAAGTCATTCTTTTATATTTATGAGAGAAAAGTTAGGCCTATAAGGAGAGAGCTCAGTTAAAAATCTGCGCATTAATATTTCATATTTGATGAAAGATGGGAAGTTGTATACTTCACCTTTAACATTTGAAAGTTTCTCAGAATATTCTGAGATAACTTATCATTTGAAATCACGTGATGATACCAGAGAAACAAAAATATCAGAAGATGCTAGTGGTGTATTAGGGCAAGTTCATGAAGTAGGGCAGCTTACTAGAGGGTGTATTTTAAATAGAGTTATCAGTCTTTCAAAAACAACAACCTTTTTTGAAACAAACTAAGAATATTTATGATGAGCCAAAGATAGGATGATAGCATTTATAGCTTTGGGGCTGCTATTACTCTCTCATGCAACTCATCATAAATATTTTTAGCTTGTAGTATTTAGTAGCACTTAAGATATTTCCAGCAATATTATAAGGTGCAATTTTCAATTCTAAAATTGATAAATTATTTTTTAAAAAAATATCTAATCCCAAGATCAATTAAAGATTTGACATTGATTGTATTTTAATCTTTCTGAATAAGTTGAATATGAATAATGCAATTAAGTTATAAAATAATCAGCCCAGCGCTTAGGCATAACAAGAAAAATAATGACCCAACTGTTCCTGAAAACCCCAAAAATGACCATGGAGCAGCCAAACAAACAGCAGAACCTGAGATTTCAAGCCTTGCCACACAGATAGCACCAGAAGAATGCCCAGAGGCACTTGCATGTGAGTAAGTATATAAATCAGAAGCACCTGAAAAAGTTCTGTATTGTTATCCTTACCAAATAAAGCTGTTATGAACCTTTGGTTCACCAATCTGTTTCCATACATATTTTTGATACTCTTTCATCTGCATACACCCAAGCGTCAGCACCCACCCACTGGGATAGATAGCCAGACTCCAGTTGACAAAACCAAATCCTTTGACTACTGCCATCCACCCAATGCTCTATTTGGCCCTAGGAATTTCACTGAGTATTCCCCAAATCCTGATCACAAACCCTGGACCTTGGAAGGCTTGCAGTGGTACACCCGTCCAAACGCACCCAAGGAACCCTACCAAATTGTCTGTGACGGCAAAGCAATCACCATATACCCTTTGATCTTCAACGGAAAATACAACAATCCTGCTGCCTACCCAGTCCCCATGGAACCGCCCCCAACACCCAAACCAACCATCTCAACCCCACCTGTGACAGAAATCACTGGATAATATGAAGCTATTTCTAAATGATGGGGAATTACCACCCAAATCCACATAGAATTGATTATTAACCACCAACACAACTTCAGATATTTTTTTGTGAAATTTCCAATTGTAACTCCAGGATTAGGTAGAACCAGTAGTCCTAACCAGAGTAAACTAAGATAAATGACCTGGGAAAGCATCAATGCATCTTCAGCGTAGAATTCTGGGCATTGGGAAGGGACACAATTTTCAGTTTCAAGAATAGGGGGAGGAGCTACAAAATTGGCTGGCATTAAATTGACATTTGGTGGTGCCAACAACAAAGTTCCAGATGCTGGGCCCCATTTTCCTGAAATGATTTGGTTCAGAATCAGATTGTACAGGATATACCGCAACAACCCAATCACAGGATGCATTTTTAAAATCAAAAATTAGAAATTGGGATAATTGATTTTTATTGAGTAAATTTAGGAGGACTCGACTCTTAGAGTTGAAACAGGGAAAACTATTCAATATATATCAGAAAAATTGACTAAGCAATACTACCTGAGTCTTGACCTCCTATTCCTTCCACATTGTCAAGTAAGTATCTGGTCCAGGTTGCAAAGAACCCTTGTGTGACTAGTTTCTGACGACCATACTGATTAACAAGCTCATATCAGGTGAGCCTCATATTATGTCAATTTATCAACGTCAGTTTGAAAGGGGGAGTTGGTTTCAGCTGGTGAACTGGAGCAGCTGTGACCCATTTACAATCAACCATTTGGTTTTAATCCGTTAACTTGGTCAATTTTGATACAGGTTTCCCAGCCTTCCAAGCCTTCTTACTTGGACAGACAATACCTGGCATTATGGAACCTACTGTGACACCACCCACTTCTGATGCCGCTGTCCAGAATAGTCAATTCCTGGGAGTGCTTTACCTGGCACTCACAGGATTGATTGACTCTGCCTTGCCAGCAACTGGGCCCTGGGCTGTAGCTGGGAAGGCCCTTTTCTACCTGGTAAAGTTAGATCCCATCATCTGGTGGGCCATGCCAGTACCTGCTTCATCTCCTCCCTCACCTGCTGGAGCTCCACACTACTCTTGGTATCCTGACACTGACCAAAGTTGTGGGAATTTGGCAGGAGAAGCCCCACCAGGAAAATATTTTATGGAGCCTGTCTGCCAGGCCAGGGTTCAAAGCAGATGTGCTGGGACCACCTCTGGGGCATTATGTTCCTGGAGAGTTGGTTTGAAATCCCCTACCCATGGATTTTCTGGGATGTTCATGGAGCTTGTATGCCAGAACCATTTCATCAACAATTTCTAAAGATGCTTGGAACAATGTCAGGCATCAGTTCATGAAGGTAAGGGGATTGGGATAATATGGGGTTTTAGGGCACAGGGTTGGTGGTATCCATGATCCTTGGGAGGCTTCTTATTGTGATGAACCTTAAAGGGTAAACAAGATATCTTTGTTGGTAGTTGTCAGGGATCCAGTCTTGGGCAGCCGGCCTGTCATTTTCAGAGGTAACTTGGGCCAGGTTTTTTGTGGGCAATGCCCACCACAAGAGGGGAGCTAACTTTAAAAGGTAGGAGGCCAACTTTCCCACCAAAGACCACGGGCCAGCAGCTGGGATTATAGTGTCAATTGCCCCTGTGAGGGTGATATACACAATCCCAAACAGCTTGCCCAGATGGTCAGTTGGGAGGTCAGGCAAATAAGGGGGCATAGGTTTTGGGGTCACAGGCGGTTCCAAGACAGGTCGTAAGCAGGGAGATAGTTGAATTTCTCTCTGAACAACTTGGGTGTTGAAAATATCCACGGGCCTTGTCAGTTGTATTTAACTGTGGATTGTATGCGGGCCAGGGGATCAAGTTTGAGTATCTTTTCTGGGGTGTATTCCTTGTATTCTGTCAGGGAATTTCCCCCTGACTACATTAATGGTATAGGTAACTTTGTGACAAATACCAAAACAAAGAAAGCCTGAAATTAATTATTTTACACTAAGAATAATTCTGGGGTTGACCCAGACAGGGATCAAACCCAAAACCCTAAGGACAATGCAACAGTTAGTTCAATGAAGATGGTTCAAATTACATTACCTATTTATAATAATTATATTAATTCAACAATGATTTCCAACTTTGGCTTTGCTTCTGTAATTGTTAATAAGCCACAGAGAGACGTCATTTACCGCTCAAACGATGATTGGCTGTATCTATCTTGGTTTTTGCTCTTGAAACCACTCTTAACACCTCAGCATCAAGCGCCATATTTGATCTGCTCTCTTGAATCCATTATCTACTGCTTAATTGTATCTCAACTTGTGGCTTTTCCTGAATGTTACTTGTCCAACTATATAATTTTATATAGAGTATTGCCAGTGATTGTTGTACATTTGAAACAGGTATTAATTTCAGTCTTGAAATCAATAAAATTCCCTGGAAAATCCTCTCATTTCCAATGATCCTCTTATTTTACTCCAGCCTCAACTTTAAAGGTATTTAAGTGAGCCAAACTTACTATTATTACTTGTTTCAACAATAAAAATTTATCCTACACCTTTCTACTCTTCCATTTTCTGATAAACACATTTTTGAAGCCATGAGAGGAATTCTATTCCTATCTTGGTTTCTAGCTTACTTCTTGCCAGTGGTATTGGCCTTGGAAAACACAACACCTACAACTGGCTAGTACAACTCCTCTCCAGATGACGCCCACCAAAAGGAATCCCTTGCCCATGGATGGTTCAAATACCCTTCTGGACATTAGGGACGTAAATTCCACTATGGTTGCTCATTTACTACACCGCCTACTGAACCTACTCTGGTTAGACCTTATGCCTCCTTTTACCTCTTGACGTATTTGGTGGGTTACTATCTACTTGGTTGTTTCAGTTCTATGTTCAGAAGATTTGCTTACCTAGGGCATCTAGGACATCTCGCAATGGTCATGGTTCCTATTGGCTTGGTAATAGCAGGTTTGAATGTAGGGGCTTTAGCCCATCAGCTAGGGAACTTGTTTCCTGCCAAGTGGGTCCCTGATATATTCAGACTTCAGAGGGTAGTCGGTAAAGTGGATGGGTCCAAAGGGTACACCAGGAGGACAGAAAACAGTGGGCGGCAAGGCAGGTGGGCCAGGAGATCTCAAACTGAATTTGTAGACATCAAATACAAAATAAGGCAATAGCTGTATGAGCCAAATTAACATAACCTTTATTCAAAAATGGCAATAAGTTTGGAGCGCGGGGTCATTGGGTCTATATAGTACCCCCCTCCAAACTTAACATTTTCCATGGGGGGTTCATCAGGGCATTGGGAAGGCCAGGGCCGGGGGAACTGGGCGCTTGGGTCCAAGGGCGGCAAAATGGCACTCGGCCCGGGAGTTCTTTCATTGGTCAGGAATCTTGATTTGGCTACCTGATTATCTTGCTTTAGTGTCAAGGTCATGGGACCGGGTTACGGGCCCGTGCCTCTTTCCTGGGTTGGCTCTTGATTGGTTGCTGGTGTAGACTTTGAGTTTATGAAGCTAATAGTTGTCAAATCAGTACCTCCATTAGGTGCTGTAATTAATCCTCCATTTGGCGTGATGATTTCTTTGGTTTGTCTCTTTTTACTGCATGGGTCAATACACTTGGTATTAGCTTGTGGGGGCTCAATCCTAGAAAAACGCGGGTGGGCAGTCCCGCAGTCCCACGGTCCACAGGCCCGGCGGCCCAAAAGAATTCAGATTTGGGGTTCAATTCCTGCTCCCGGGCCCAGGTTTCTAGAGAGGAAGAATTGTCAATCCTGACAGTAGCCAGGATCCAGTAAGTGTTGACTACATTTCATCTTTGAAGATACAGTTCAGCTAGGGGGTTGGCTAATAAGTTGTCCAGAAAAGTCAGCTTGAGGCTTATGTTAGAGCTCATTGCTTAGGGTAAATCATGGTGCTGGAGATTGGGGTTTTAAGGCAGGGGTCTGGTTAAAGTTTAGGCTAACTATAGTTTTGATTGGTGTTGTTGGGATGGATTAGGTAGTTTAATTTTCCTTTATACACTGGGCTAATGAGTGGGTTGGTGGATAGCTTAGACTTATAATAAATGTGAGAATTAAGAATATAAAATATTTAGCTTAGGAAACTGAAGTTGGCTGGCGTTGCTGGAGCAATGCTAAGGGTGGGGAAAGGAATGGGGTTGGAACTATTTTGATAAAGGAAGGTTCTTTAGTGAGATAGGAACATGTACCAATGCTTTTAAAACCAAACATGGAGCTTTCATTCGTTTCTGGGTGGCAACATAATCAGAAGGCTGCCCAGTTGCGTGGCAAGTTTGGAATAAACAGCTGGGATGCATTCCGATTAATCACCATTTCTTAGGGGAGATGTGATTGGCTGGGCAGACCAATCTTGTTGCAGTAGGGTTTGAATTTTGGGTAAAGGTTACAAGGGCACAAGGTATGGCTTGGAGAAATACTTTGAAGGATTAATTTATAACCACTCTAGCTGAGGATCTTCTTAATGGCGAATTTGGTGAAACTTCGGGCTCAACCCCTGGTTTGGCAACCGAAAAATGCATAAAATTATTTTTAATTGCGATTCAAATAAGCATTTAGTTTGGGTTTATTTAGGCTGGCAGGAAAATGTTGTGGATGTAGAATGGGTCTCAATTGCCATCTAGAATGGGATCACGTGACAAGCTACAAGTGGAGTTGAACATGATATTATCAAGCCACGCATAGACACACGTTCTTAGCCTTGATTCAAGTTTATTACCAACATGAAATCTGCTGCCTCTAGATGCGACAGGTGCTCAGCAAAGCACCTGCGCTGCAACCGAAGCTTCCCAGAGTGCGATACCTGCGCCGCCATCCCGGGTGCAGAGTGTACCTACCACCGCAAAGTCCAGCGGCCGCGTGGAGACAAGCCCCAATACAAGGACCACGTCGCTGTTATCCACTTCCTGAAGCGCAAAGTCATTCTACGCCAAGTCCAGGATAAATCCAGCGACATGGCCATCATCCTAACTACGCCATCAAGGACATTGATGCTGGGCCTAATCTCTTCCCTGCAGTATCCCAACATCCACACAATCAATTCCAAGATGTTCCTTGTAGCTACCATCCGCCAATGCACCGGCCTGTCTCGGCGCTCACAGCCCGAGGCCCTGGCTCCCGCATTGGCCACTCACGAACTGGCACGGCTCCTTCCAACAGCAGAGGACGCCTTCTTCAAGCACGTCAACGTGTTCCTGGCACTGTTTACCAGAGACATGTTTTATTCCAAACCTCGCTCCTCAATACTGAAGAAGGCCATTGTCCTATGCGGCCTGCACTGGTGCGGCAACGAACCCCACATCCAACGTGCCAAGGACACCCTCCTGAAACACATTGACCAAGAAATCACCCCCACCAAGCTCCCCCTAACCCTCGACGCCCTCCAGACACTCATTGTACTCCTAGTTGGCCTTTACGGGACACGCTGGAATCTGCGCCGGCTGACCTTTCTCAACTCACAGACCCTCTGCATAGCATATGCCATTGGCCTGCACATGCCATACAAGCACCACTCCCTCGAGCGCACACTAGCAAGCAACAGCCTCCTCTACTACTTCAACTACTCCAGCATCACAAAGGCCCCCGTCCCCACCCAGCTCCTGCCCCACCCCACCCCAGTCGCCTCAGACCCCACCCTGACTTACGCGCGCGCGCTCTGGTCCATTAACCGCATCTTCCCCTTCCTCCTGGCCGTCAAATACGTGATCGTTGAGGTGGCGGACCCAAAGACCGACGTGGAAAGGGACCTGGCCTTCCTCAACAAGAAGCTGCAGAGGTTCACCCTCGACTTCATGACCAAGCTCCACTCCCAGATAAACCCCCCGCTGATCCCCATATTCAGCTTCTACCACGCCTACTTCTTCTTCTTCATAGCCACCCTGCGCCTGTACCGCTCCACTTCCACATTCATGCCGCTCTCCATCCCTCCCCCCGACCCCTCTGCCATCCGCACCGCCCTTGACTGCTGCCTGTGTGCTGTCCGCTGGGCCATCCACATTCAATCCGAGTTCACCCACTGGCACTACCTTGGCAAGCTCTCCCAATGCCTCACGTTTCTGTTCCGCAACCAAGCCCATCTAACCCCTCTGGAACTGGAACTGATGAAAGCAGCTGTCATCCACTTCAACTCCCACAACTCAACTCCTCACCAAGGCTTCTTTGTCTACACAGCCAGCATGCTGAACAAAATTATCCACTTCAATCCATAAATTCTCAACCACACGCTCCTCCTAGTCTTTTATTCGCATCTACGAAAATCTATTGGCTAAAATTTACTCTTCCAATCCCCCATAAAGTCTAAACCAAAATTTATTTTTAATCATAAAGAAACCAAGCTTGCATCTGCCAAAGATGCTAGAAAAGATGAAACTGTTATTTAATAAAATTTTACTTTAGTTCTCCCTTTCACCATACTGCAAAATCAAATAAGACGAATTTAAACATTTTTAAATCCGCATATATTTATCCTGCTTTAAGGATATAACCAACATATTATGCCAATTTAAATTCTTATCAGCCCACCCTATATATCTCCACACAACATATCTAAAACTATAAATCAACCCCTAACCCTACCCAACCTCATTAAGAGGAGAAATGTCCAACTTTAAACACTCGACTATTCTAAACCCCACCACCCTTCCATGGACCAAACACGGCATAAAATCCAAGAATAAGTTTACAACCTAAACATTCCCTACCCTCCTTATCCAGCCAAGCTGCAGGGGTTAAACCCCCAAAAGGGTTATGACTCGCTGATTTAAGCGCCATACCTCAACTGCCCATCCATCCATGACTTCTAAATGGTATCACCAGCAGCCCCCATACGTCTGCACCAGTTTCCATATCCCGTCTAACGGCCCGAAGAAACTTATAACCCGTATACCCGAACCCCAGAGAGGAAATACGCCAACCTAGCCAAGTTCCTAGAGCTCAACTATCCACTTTAGACTTACCTTGAGAACCCAGCTTGGGCTGACTAGGATTAAGTGAGTAGAGAATCCCTGCCACCCGACCTCGGAGAAGTAGAAACTAACATAATAAGCACCCCATCACATACATCACTAAACCGCCGAGCTCTTGGGGGAAGTTGCTCAGGTTACCATTCAGCTAACACACCCCCAAAGGGAACCCAACTATCATCATTATAATCAGAAGTGATCAGCCTTTCCAAGGGTCAAGTAACCATAGCATAGAATTAGAAGAAGGTGGTTACATCAGGTAAGAACCCCCAACTATCCTACCCATAGAAGCTGTTGGGGGACCAGAGCAGTTGCCAAGCTCAAAAGCATCTCCAAACCTATCCCCAAGTCAACTGTGCTGGATCAGCAGAGTTACTGTTGCAACTGAACTTATTATAGTTCAGTATTAAATTAGGGAAGACAACATTCCAATCAAAAGGACAAGAATAGGAATAATATGATGTTTATTTAGGAGCTGTAAAGTTACACCTTCCTCTTGGGCTTCCACTTTGACCCTCACCATAATGCTTGGAGAGCTCTGCCAAACTACTACTGGATATTCATCCAAAGATTTCCTTAAAAAGCCCAAGGCAAGCCCTCCCACTATTACTTGCAGAATTATTTCAAAGATGCCCCACCTAACTGTCAGAAATATTCCTGACAACAACTTGTCAAAAGACAAAATTGCTGTCATTATTACATAAAAAGCCCCAAAGAATATCTGAAGCAGTTCCCCCTGATTGGGGAAACTGCCACAAAACAAAAAGTTAAAGAAAAAGAATTTAGAATTCTAATTCTTTAACTTTCAGTTTTTATAGGCCAAACACGGACCAGGCGCCCGCCGGCCACACACCAGCCAGCCAGCGGCAGGCAGCACCCCCCACAGCGGGGCCATCCACCCCTGCCAAATGGGGAGATTGCCAAATTTGGAAACCAAAAAAGGCAATTTCTCCAACACCCAACTTGGGGGGAACTGCTGCCCAAATTTGGAATCTACCAAATTCAGATGGGGTTGACAAGCAGCCCTGCCAAACAATTAATACAGCAGCTGCAGAAACTGAATTTGTATGCATGAAAGCATCCAAATATTCACCAAATCAAGGCAAAACATGGATTGTAGTTCATTAGCTGCAAACTGGGAGAATTGGGGAGCAGGTTAAGAGGAAATAAAACCAAGCTCTCAACCACAATAAAATTGTGGTTTCAGCAACAGACAAAAGGGTGTCCCCAACAATTCCTGGGAGGCCAAAGGGGGGAAGGAATCAACTGAACACCAAAAGCAACAGAAAAAGCCAAATGGCCAAATTAGACTAACAAATTTCAAACTTTATTAGAGTAAAAAATAATGATAAAGCAAGGTCTTTTACAACTCTTGCATTCATTTAAGGGATGGGATAGGATTAGGGTGGCAGATTGAATGTCACAAACTGATTGGCTAATGATATGAGCAGATACAAATGCATTTCTTGAGGCAGGAAGATCTTGGCAAATTTTGAATGGACTTAGTAAAAAGGAAAACTGAACCAACTAAAATCAGGAATATGCTTTGGATGCAATTACCACTGCTCCCGGCCGCTCTTGCACATGATATTTAACCAGAGGTGTCTCTTAGGTGGGTTAGGTGGGGCATTTTCAGAATGATTCCAAAATATTAAATTGATGGCTTTTCTTGGGCTTTTTCAGTGACCTTTTGGATAAATATTCAAACATAATTTGATAGAAATTCCCAAGCATTTGGCAGGAATTGAAGTGGAGGCCTAAGGGGGAGGTGTAACTTTACACAAACACCCTCCAATCCCATTCCCAAAAGGGAATTTCAGACAATACCAAGTGTTTGGGGTTCCCTGTTCAATGTTTTTTACTATTTATGCCCCACCAAGGCTTAGTGTATATAATAAAGCCAATTCACTTGATGATAGTTTGTGCTATCATTGAGTGAAATTATCCCTCAATAGTATCACATAAATCAAAACAGACTTAAGCCACAAGAAATCAAGACACTAAGCTTTGTTGACCCTTCCCCAGGACTAAAGGAGATGAACCACCTTATCTTCTTGGTTGTCCTCACAGCCTGCCTTGGGATTGGGGGCCACCAACACTATCAACCACACAGGCTATTTAAAGATCCTACCAATGAGTACTTTTACAAGGAGCCAAGGCAGCTCAACTCCTCCAATTGTACTCCTGGCCCACACTAGTTTTGCCCCAATCAACTCAGTCCATAACCATCTACACCATGGTGTACTATGTACTTACATATTTTACCAGTAATTTCAGCCAATTTAACATCCACGCTAAAGTGTTTTGATGGGTAATGACAGTTTACCCCACTGTAACAGCGCTCACAGGGTTCCAAGTTGCAAACTTGGGACTGTACCTTGCTAGAGTACTCCCCCAATTGTTGGGTTTTACACCCACCCACCCAAGGGACACCGCTGATTAAATATCATGTGCACAGGTGGCCAGGAGCAGTGTTATGTGCATCCAAGACTGGTCCCTCAATTCTAGTTGAGTCAGTTTTCCTCTGATTATGTCCATTAAAGTCTGTCCATATTTCCCTGCTCAAGAAATGCATCCATATCCCTCATGCCGCTAGCCAACTTGTTTGGGATGCCCAACCTCTTGCCCCAAACCCATCCCTACTTTAAGCAGCTGTGATAGCTGTAAAAGACCCTGGTCATCACCCTCTGATCTAACGCTGCTCAAAATTGGTTAGCAGCTCTGGTTATTTGGTTTGATTGGCTGCTTTGCAGCGTTTGGTTGATCCCTCCCCTGACCTCCCAGGAATGATTAGTGGCAACTGGTTGGCTGATGCATAGAACATGATATTACCACAGCTGAGACCACAGCCATATTGCTCCATGGTCTGCCCCAACCCTCACTACCAGCAGGTACAAACTTTGTGGGCAGATCACTCAGGTTAGATACAGTAAGCGTTTGTGGACCAGCAGTTAATAGCACCTCTTATTTAAGAATTTCTGTCAAGCCTGGAGCAGGGGCCCTGGCTTATATACCCTTATCACCAGGCTTTGAGTATAGGGATATGGGGCAGTAGGGTTGGGTATATGGAGGTTGTATGGCCTGGCTGGCTTGAGTCTGGGGTGGCGGAATGGCACCCACCTGGGAGGCCCAGCATTGGTGGGCTTTACAAGATGGACTATAGGATCCTTTCTCATCAAATTCTATCCTGGGGGCTGTTGGTTAGTATCTGAACCAGCGCGGCCAGCTGGCAGTATTCTTAGCTATTCTTGTTGGCTGCCTCCCCCAGGAGAAACACCAATGAGATAATAACAGAGGATGCTGCCTTCACATAAGTGTGGTGTTGTGCGCTGGCCTAGTGGTATTGTTCAATGGGCTGGTGGTGGCTCTTTTTTTGCAGGGGGGATACTGGAGAAACTTTAGGGGGATACAAGCTGCAAAAACAACAGGCAGCTGGGTGCCTGGTCTCCTGGGCAGCCAGGCAGCAGGTTAGGCAGGCCAGAGGTTGACTTGTGACCAGTGTTTTGATCCATAGGAAGGTGACATCTGACGTTCATGACACTGAAGGCTGTCTATGCTATTCTTATGATTACTATGATGAATGATAAGGATACCAACCAAGCAGAAAAAGTTGGAAGGGTTAACAAATCTATGCAAGGCATTGGTTTCCTACTACCCTAAGAAGCATAAACCTGGATACTGGCAAGCCATCTCTGTTGCTCTTTCCATCATTATCTTGGCTCTTTCCAAAATAAGTTCTTCTTTTAATTATATCTATTCTTACTCTAAGCTTAGAATTTCTATCTTCTCCCTATTATTTAATTATTTCAGGTATATATTACAGATTCCAGTTTATAGATAGTGATGAGGAGCGCCTTTTGGAGAAGCTTCAAATATAGAATCAAGAAAGAAGAGAAGTATATTTTATTGGATAATACTTTAGACTTATATAGCTTTAGCTATGATGGAGATTTAGTTGGATCAAACCTAGGGGTTGGCTATGTGTGGGATGGGTTCAAGTCACTGGATACTTGGACAGTCATGTGATATTGCTTGGTTGCCATTTCTGGTATTTCAAACTTTATATTGGGAGGGCACCAAAAGGGCAATGACTGGATGTTAAGTGAGTTGGCGGTAGTCAGAATACTTGTACATCCAGATCCTTGACACACACCTCCTTAAGGGGTTACTCTGGTACATCAGGAGGGGGCTCTGTCTTGACGGCTGTTGCCTAATATTCCTGGAGTTGTTTGCTAGTTGGTACCAGTCAGGTCAAGTGTTCTCCTTTACTAAGGCAGAGACAGATTCTGTGGTATTTCTTGACAACAGGGTTTTTGGCACCTTGGAATTTCACCAGGTAAGTGTTCCTGTCTGGTTGGTATCTGATGATTCTTCCTGGTCCCCTGTGTACTGAGTCTAGTTTCTTTCTGTTCCTGGCTAAGACCCAGACGGGGGAGTTGATGGGGAGTGGCTCCTAGTAGAGGTTAACTTTTATGTTTTGAGCCTTTTTATTTTTGCTATTTTAGCTTTGAGGCGTATGTGTTGAGAGTTAGTACTTTTTCTACTGTGGGGGGTTTCCCCAGGGGTATCTTTCCATATGATTGATTGTTTTGGGTGACTATCTCTGGTTTGTATTCATGTTAGTTCAAACGGTGAGTAGCCTGTCCCTTGATAGGTGCGTACCCGCAATACTAATAATGCATGTTTCATGTATAGTGGCCATGTGTCTTTGGCTTTACCATCCATTATTTTCTCAAGGGTTCTGATAAGGCTGCTGTTAGGCGTTCAACTCTGCCATTAGCCTGTGGCCTGTAGGGCAAGGTTGTGGAATGTTTAATGTTTTTGGATTTTAAATTGTTTTTTACTATGTGACCTGATAACTCTGTTGCTCTATCAGTTATGATGTAGTCTGGAGTGCTGTAGTCAGCTATGATTGGTTTGTTAATGAATTGGTTTATTGTTTCTGATTTGTGGTCCTTTGTTGCCCAGAAGATGGGCCAGTGCATGGCAAAGTTGATAGCTACAATTAAGAAGCATTGGTTTGTCTTTGTTTCTGGGAAGGGGCCCACTACGTCCAGTCCCCAAACCTTGAATGGTTCAGGGTCAGGTACTGAATTAACCATTGGCTGGGGAGCCTTTGTGCTGGTGTATTTATTGCATACTGTGCACTTTTTCAGAAAATCAACTATATCTTGTTTGATATTAGGCCACCATACTATCTCTTTTAATGTGAGGTATAGGTTGTTAGCCTTTGTATGTCCTAGGTGGCGGTGATGTCTTAATATGGTGTCAACTCTTTGTGCAAGTGGGATGTAAGGGACATGTTTATTGTTAATGATTCAGTATGAAGTGCCATTTGATACATGGAAATACTTTTTGTTCCTTACTAATGTATCATGTGTCAGTTGATGTGTTGAGGGGTCTTTCCCTTTGGTTTTATACTCAGTGTTGTACAGGTTTGGCCAGTCAGGGTCCAGGTGGTCAGGGTGATCCTCTCTAGGCTGACATAGTCTAGAGAGAGCATCAGCTGTGACCAGATCTGCCCCTTTTTGTATTGGATGTCCAAATTAGTCTTCTCCAGCAGGGATATCCATTTGGCTTGCTGCCATGCAAGTGTGTTCTGAGTTTTGAAATAGATTAAGGATTTATGGTCAGTTAGTACTTGGACGTTCAAATGTCCTTCTAGATAACATCTCCATTTCTTGCATGCGTGATATATTGCTAGCAATTCCTTATTGTGCATTGGGTATCTATGCTCAGTGTTGGTCAGTTTTCTGCTTTTGTAACATACTAGCAGGAAGTCTTGCTGCCCTGGTTGGCAAATGCGCAGGACTGCGCCAATAGCAGTGTCACTGGCATCTGACTCAAGCTTGTAGCACCCGTTGTTATTAGGTATTTCAAGATTGGTGCTTCAATCAAAGCTTGTTTTAATAGTTGGAAATTCTTATCACATTCTGGTGTCCAGATGAATTTCTTTTTGGCATTACCCTTGGTTAAGTCATTGATTGGTGTGGTTATTTTTCTGCAGTCTTTGATGTATTTCCTTAGGTAAGCTACCATTCCAAGAAAGCATCTAACTTGTTTAAAAGAGGTGGGGTGTTGCATGTTACTTATGGCTTTTATTTTGTCTGGATCTGCTTTGATGCCACTGTCAGAGACAATGTGGCCCAAGAACAGGGGTTCCTTTTCCATAAATTGGCACTTGCTAGGCTTGGCGTAGAGTTTGTGCTTTGCAAGTCAATTGAGTGTCTCACAGAAATGTGTGAGGTGCTCCTCTTTTGTTTTTGATAATATGATGATATCATCAAGGTAGCATAATGTATTTGAGAGACTGTTTAGTGCTTGGTTCATCATGGTGACAAATGTTGCGGGAGCGTTGATCATCCCAAAGTTCATTACCCTACATTCAAAGGATCCAAATTGTGTATGGAATGTGGTTTTTGGTATGTCCTTTTCTTTTACTTCAACTTGGTTATAACCTGAGGTGAGGTCAATTTTAGAGAAAAAAATTGGCTCTAGAGAGTCTTGCAAACAGATCCTCTATGAGTGGAAGGGGATATTTATTCTTTACTGTGCTTGCATTTAGTGCTCTGTAGTCAGTTACTAGAAAAAGAGTGCCTTCCTTTTTCTTTACAAAGAACACTGCTGCCCTCCACAGGGATTCAAATGGGCAAATTAATCCTTTGGCTAGGTTGTCCTTGATATGGGTTTTGAGGGTTTGGGTCTCAATGGGGAGAGTCTGTAGAGAGGTGCAGGTTTAGGCATGGCTTTACATAGGTTAATGTCATGTTTGACCTCCTGCTTGGGTGGTAACTCTATGAGTTCTTCTTTGAATACACGAGTGTATTCATTTAGGAGTGCCGCGAGTTCTGGGCATTGTTCTTTTGTGTTTGTATGTTGTTGAACTCAGTGTACCTTATTATGTGGAGGGTACTATCTTTGGTTAGATGTTATGAGTCATCTTGTTTTATGACCTGGACAAATACTGTGTCTCTTAGAATGAGGTTGTTGGGTTCTTTGAGGATATTAAAATTGACTCTGTTGCATTTGATGGTCATGGTTTTTGTTTTCCAACATATGCTGGGGTTCACTCATGTGAACCAGGCCATGCCTGCTATAATGTTGTAGTTTATGTTGTTCATGACAAGTCTTTTGATGGACGTTTTTATGCCTTGGAGGTCAATTCTGAAGGGAGTTGTTTTGCCTTTGAGTAGAACCTTTGATTTGTCTGCTATTCTGGTGTATTTGAAGTTGGATTTGACAACTGGTATTTTGTATTTGATTACAAATGGTTTGCTAACCATGGTGTATTTTTCACCAGAGTCAAATAATATTTTATATGTATGAGATTTATAAGTGCATGGGTAGAAAAGAATTTGTGAGCAATCTTTAATTTTTAAGTTCATAAGAATGGAGAATTGCGGGACACGTGGGATGCGCGCAGCAAAGTTCATGTCTTGGTACAGTTTCTTGTCAAGTTGGGGGGAGACAGGGGCACTTAAGCCTATTCCCCCTTCTTTTTCCTGTTCCTCTGTTTTGAGACCTTTGAGGTCAGAGAATGTGGGGTCAGATTAATAGCAGGTTGCTGTTTCAGCATGATTTACTTTGGCCGTGTACTCTTTCTTGGGACAGGAGCAGTTTGTGCTTTGGCTGCAATTGCCATTGTTGCAATCAGAGTTGTCATTGCTATGATTGATGTTTTGGCGTTTGTTGAAATTAGAGTTTTATCTGCCATTGCTGTTTGAGGAGCAATTGTTGTTGCATGCAGCATATTCCATGTTTGTGTGTTTTTCTGTGCGCTTGGCTTCTGCAATGAGTGCAGGCATGGAGGTGTTAGCCTCTGTATGAATGAGGACAGCAACAGAGGGTTTCATTCTGTTGATGAATGAGGCTCTGGTATGTACGTTGTCAGCTTGCGTTGGATTTTGGATTTTGCAGTGTATTTTCTCAAATTCATTGGCGCAGGCTGTGATAGTGGTCTTCTGAGGAAGATTGCTGAGCTGTATTGCAATGTCTTGGAGGGATTTGGTGATGCAGAAAATGTGTGTGATGTCTGCTTTGAACTCTTCCCAGTTGTTAAGCTGGTTTTCAGTTTGTGAGCCAACCCAGGTGGCAAACCAGTTAGCTGCGGCCTTGTACAGGCATTTGCTGGCTTCCTGGACCCATTTTTTGTGGAGGATGCAGCTGGCGCAGAGTTTAGCGGCTGAGTGGTCTAGCCAGTTGATGACTTTTTCTTTTTTTACCAAAGAAATTGTTGATACCAATGTACTTGGTATTGGTAACTTCCCCTGTGATAGGCAGTTGTGTGTTTGTTTGTGGTTGGAGAGAGCAACTGTATTGAATTATCTTGGTGCATGCTTTGGGCATGACCAGACTTTCAAATATGGTGCATCCACTAGGTATATCTTTTTCAATGTTGTGAGCGCAGAAGTACGTCTTCCAGGTCTCCTGGGATGTGGCCTGGTTGAATATGTGAGCAAAGGTGGGCGGGTTCTGGTCAGTCATTTTCTCTTTCATGGGTGTGGTCAAAAAACCGTAGCTGCTACCAGTGATGAGGAGCACCTTTCAGGGAAGCTTCAAATATGGAATTGAGAAAGAAGATAGGTATCTTTTATTAGATAATACTTTAGATTTATATAGCTTTAGCTGTGGCAGAGATTTAGTTAGATCAAACCTAGGGGTTGATCAGTGCGGGATGGGTTTGAGTCACTGGATACTTGGACAGTCATGTGATATTGCTTGGTTACAATTCTTGGTATGTTAAACTATATATTTGGAGGGTACCAAATTGGGCAATGACTGGATGTTAAGTGAGTTGGCAGTAGCCAGAATACTTGTACATCCAGATCCTTGACAACACTATAGCTAAACAGGATCTATTCTAGATCCTGTCAGGAACTGTCCACCAACTATGAGCTCATCCAGTTGGAAGAGCCACAGAGGAGGATTAATTTGGCAGGGCCATATAGACCACTGCTCCTTCATAATTTATGAGGTTGTGTGGCTCAAGGGGATAATTTACTCAGGTGCAGAGTCATATATTTAATAAGACTGATAACTTTCAAGAAGAATAAAATTGGATACCAAGGAGACAACAGGGGGATAAGCTGTCAGTAGCAGCAGCATTTACCACCTGTGTAATTGGAGGAGAATTCAGAGGAGAGGTGGACATGAACCATTATGAAGTAGGCTTTCTATCTATGAAGGAATTGTGTGGGATGAACTGCTTGTTGTTGTGTATGCCCCAGGGCTGAAGTCCTTTGTATTTTTCTAATGGAATGTTAGGTAAAGAGAGCTTGGTGTAAAAAGAGTAGATGTCACTACTTTTTGTTTATGTAGTATCAATGGCTGGCAAGGGGGCAGGTTTCTCAAGGACTTGGGATTAAAAGAGTAATATAAGATGGATTTGCTACTATAAAATAGGGAATAGGTTTGCTGAACCAAAGGCTCATAAAAATCTTTATTAGAAAATGACAACTGTTAATTGGGAGAATTTTTTTATAGAGGGGAGCTAAACTAACTAAGCTCAGCTCCCATCCTGAAGAAAAGTGCCATCAATATGTCACCCAGTGAAACAATGAGATGGTTGCTCAAATGGGAGTCCATAAGGACATGGAGGGAGACATCTGGGAAAGGTAGGCATTCAATCCCATCAACAGTATATCAGTCAGCAACCAGGGGATGCAGCCAGGGCCAAACACTAGAGGCAAGATAAGTTCTTGAGGAGTGGATCGATCTTCCTCAAGGGGAGGGTAGAAAGTCAGAGCCACTTCAGGAAGGGAACCTTCAGAAACCAATTGTGCAAAGATGATGTCACAGTAGTGAAATTTTTGGCTGGGATTGATTTCCCTAATAAGAAGCGCCACACAAAAAGAAAGGCTGAAAAACCTTTAAAATCAGGGGATGACCTCAATCAGGTTATTGATAAAAAGTGAGTATTGGCTGCTCCTATGAAAGAGGTTATAGGGCCTGTAAGATTTGCCCCTGAGAATTTTGCTGCATTAAAATTTAGATATTTTCACCCTTTATGCAATAAGAGTTGACTGTCTAATCACCCAAAGGAACCAAATTATGACATCATAAATTATGGTTTTGAAAAGTTGGCAAAGGAGATGAAAACTTTTTCACTAACTAATCAGAGACTAGCGCAGGTTTGGAAGACCCTCTTAACATCCCCCTACCCAAAGCTGAAAACTTGTTTTCAGATATTCTTACCTACCTGCAATAAAGACTATCTCTATTCTCATTAAACTTGTAAAAATGGCCAAGTATATGGGGCACCAAGTCCCCCATTAATTTCTACTCCAGCCTCCTCTTGTCTTGGTTGGAAAAAGTGTCTGTTAAAATGCATGTCTCTCTAACTTCATTTGTAAAGTAATCATCACTTTTCTGTTTCTCATTTGTGTTTTTTACTTGCAGTGTCCATGCTCATTTTTGCAGCTCATTTTATGCCTCCCCTTTGCAGATTTATTGGTTTAAAGTTTCAGTGTACCTTTATTTTGGCAGCCTTGATGGTAGTGTAAGGATTATACCCTCACCAATTTCATTTCCACTATGAAATGATTTACACAACTTTGATAGGAGATCTCTGTATCATTAGAAGTAAGCCTTTTCATCAGGTATTTCCAAGTGGACAGTAGGTCCCAAGATCACCCTGGGAGGACATCCAGAATTTACAGGATATTAGAAGAATCTTACATCACTGATTGGACTAAAGAAGATAAACTCCATCACAGGCCTGGGGAGGTATTCAGAGCCAAGAACAGTACAGGAACTAAGGTAAAGAATAAAGACTTCACCAGAGGAAGCAACATATTGAATTTCACCAGAGATTTAGGGGACTTTTTTGTGAATGGATGGATTGAAGCTTGCAAAATAGATGGGATGCAGGGGTGCCACAAAGGATCTGGGCTCTTAAATAAGCCAGAGGGAAACTAGATACCAAGGAAGCTGGGAGGTAAGCTTTGTGTATAGAAAAATAAAACCCAAAGTTGAAACAGACATGTAAAGCAAAAAATAAATTTCAAACTTTAAGTAAGTAATTATAAAGAACACTAACTTAAACTTAAGTTTGTAATCAACTTCAAAAAGAAAAAGAAGGCAAACAGTGTTGTGGTACACTAACACTTACACTAGGAGGACAAAAAGGACTTCCAGAAGCAACCAAAGGGATACTTAAGATAAGATAGTCTAGTTTTTAAAACTAAAAGTTTAAGGCAATTAAGGACTCTAAGATAAAACCCCAAAAACAGTTAACTTAAAGATTTTAAAAGCTTTATTATAAGAATTGACAAGCAGGGACTCATAGCAGACCTTCTTTTTTATTTGAGGGAAACATTTCAACCTGAGGCAAAACACAAATGATGGAGCCCCCTGATTAGCTGACAACTAAAATTTTCAGCCCTGTGTCAGGGGGGCTGGAATTTTTTGGTGAAATTTCAAGAGTGGATTCTGATTAGCTGGGAGTGAATATTTGAGTTTTTGAAGCTGACACTAGAAAATCTGGGTTTAATTAAGGTGTGTTGTGGGAAGCTTCAGATTGGCTGTGCCTAGCTTGCTTCAAAAGAGGGCAGGCTAGGTCAGCAAGTAGTCCAAACTAATTAAGCTTTTCTCCATGGTTGTGTAAGGTAATTGGGGTAGTGTGTGGGAATTTTGGGAGGGTTAATATAATAAAAATCTCTTGTTAATTGTATGGGCCAGATCTCCTAGAGAAATCAAATCTTTGGCGGGGGTTTGAGGAAATTTTTTGATTGTCTTGGTAACAAGTCCTTATCTAGGGCCAAAGGGGAAGCAACTTTACAAATTAGGGATTTTATGATCAGAAGCTGTGCCTCCAGACTCTTCAGGCTTGTCTGTTATAGGATTTTTCTAGGCTATTAGAACTTGGCAAATAATTGGAGCTTCTTATGAATTATGCTGTTCCAAAATCTCTGGGAAGGCTTTAGCTGGATTCTGTTTCCTGAATATGGGGGTTGAATTGAGAGATAACTGGTTTCTTCCTCAATAATTAGAGAGCATTTGGGGGCACCTTCTACATTGGGAGGACCTTTTGGCCAGGGGGGAAGTCAGCTAAATTAGGAACAGACTCAGGCAGAAGCCCTATAGCTGGGCCCAAGTTGATACCTAAATTTAGTCCTTGAGGGCTTTCCACAGCAGCCATTAATTTCACTGGGTTGACCCCTTTGAGCTGAGCCCAATTATTTAATCTTTTTAGGTCTTTTACTGGGTTTAGAAGAGTTTTAAGCCCAAATAAAGCCCAAAGACTCATATTAATTTATTTAAGGGTCCCAGGTTTGAACTGAGTCCTGTGCTGCTAGGCAGCTGCAAGGGGGAGGCCTCAAGGGCAGTTTGAGCCCCATTTTGCAGCTTTCTGCACTTGTAGAGGCCATATGCAACTGACAGGGTGTTTTTATTGGTGGAGTGAGCTTTGAAAAGCATCTTGAATTTAGAACTTTTCACAACCTTTTTTCTGCTAATTTGCCACATTTGTATTGCAGATTTGAAATTATGATGCATTTTTCATTCTAGCTATGTTTTTTTATATTTTTGTACATTTTTAGCTTCAAATGTAAAACTATTTTAGGTGTTTTTTTTTAAAAATGTTGTAATTTAAATTATTTATGTTTTATTTCTTTTGTCACAGACATAGTTTTCCTATATGTGGTCAAGAAAAAGTGTTGCCACCCAGGAAAACCCACCCAGAAGCCCTACCTGCTTGCAGCAAACATAGACTTGAATCTAATAATCAATTAAAAGTGGGTGATGGCAAAGGAAATTGGGTCCAAATAGGTTGCAGATATCATTTGTGTCATGGATAAAGACATCTTGATTGGCATCACTCAATCCAAGAAAACCCAACAAAAATGAGCTTTCAGTCAGAAAACACTAATAAATACTTAAACTAACTGGAATTAAGCAATTGACAAGAAATGGGGTGTGGCCAAGCAGGTACACCTTCAAACGGGACCCAAAAAGCTGCCAGTTAAGGCCCAAAAACCCAAAAACTAAGTAATTTGGTGTTTTTTTGGCCCAAAAATCAATTTATGGTGTCAAATATTTTTTGGTCAATCCTGGAGGCCTGGTGACAAAAATCCCCCTGGCATATCAGCATTATTCTAAAGCTCAATATCACTTGAAAATTTACCAGAACTACTGCAGTAGCTCAATAAACATCATAACTTACCACTAGTTTTACAGTTTTAAGTTTTATAAATTTTACAGAATATGAAGCTTCTCCTTGTGTACATGTCTGTGAGATATCTTGCTGGCTTTTGTGTTGATTTTATAATGTCTGCAGCCTCTGCTATGTTATTTGACGCTCCAGATCTCAAAATTGAGGAAATTGTCAAACCAATTTGCAAGATTCTCTACTTGCAAAATTCAGGGAATGTTTCCCAATCTCTGTTTTTTTTGTTGTCTGTTTTTAGTTATATTAGTCTGCACTTTACCAATGCCTTTTCTTGGAGGTTTTTACCTGCACATTTCAACTTTATGATTTTTACTAATTCTCAATTCTTTGAGCATTTGGTATTTTATACCTCATTTCATGAACACTTCCAAATTTTGCGGCAACTCCACCATTACAATTTGCCCAAATTTTCTTGGAAGCTTTGCTTGGGTGACAAACTGTGACCTCCTAGGAGGTCAGGTAACAGCTTAAAAAAACATCATTAATGGTGTTTGTAGGCTGAGAATGGGCAGGAAGATATTCCAATAATTATTTTTTTGTAAACTGATTTTCAGTCAAATTTGATCCAGCTATAATTTTCTTTATATATAATTTTTTTAATTTTACAATAAATCAAAAAACTAAATGTAGTCTATTTACTAATAAAGTTTATTCTTCACACATATAATTATTTTTAATGCTTTAACTGTGCTGCTTTAGCAGAGTTACAAGGGGGAATAATTGGAGACTAGATAATATTCTTTATTGAAGGATAATTGTTATATAGTCATTGTGAGTCGTGGATAACAGGAACATGATAGCATTGATCACACGGTGGGATGGTGAAGGGGGTGACCTGATCCTGGTAATGAGTCAAGTGCCAAAACAAGGTATCCACTGTAGGGGATCATCTTTTGGTCTTGTTGCTGGATTTGGAAATTTGAGTCAACTTCTGCATTTGACTATGGGTTGCTGGGAAGTTGGATTGCAGGTCTTGAACCCATTTGGTTGAAATTTTTCCAGGAGGCTGACCCTGTTTTTTTGACATCAATTATATTTTTTTGTATTTAAGATAATTAATTTTAAATATTTAACTTTTTAAAAAGGCTGATTTTATTTTATTTTCTAGCTGTAAAATTTAATTTAAATATTGAAAGTTTCAAAGAATAACTTTTATAAAAAATACTTTCTTTATTATGTATGTTTGTATTTTTTATTATTGCAAAGTAAAAAATTTACATATGGAGAAAGTTATAGTTGGATCAAATTTTTCTGAAAATCAGTTGACAGAAAAATAAATGACAGATATCTTCCTGCCCTGCTGAGAAAGTAACAAACACAATGAGGCTACCTAATAAAGATGCCTCCAAAGGGTGAATGTGGTTATGAACTGTTGCCTTCTTGGGGCCCTCTACTATGATAATTCAATTAATACATTACTAATACAAAGAACAGTTTAAAAGATGGTGTATACAGTTAGACTTCCTAAGAATATGATGCATGAATCAACTGTTGGGTGTTGCTTTAAAGTGTGAATTAAATTTTCCTGGGGGTTGGTCTCTTTGAGACGTTCTTTTGTCTGTGATTTAGATAAGTGTTAGTTCTTTATAACTACATTGATCAAAGAGTCAAAAGACAATAAAGATATTTGAGGCAAGCATGTTATGCACACACTGGAGTCCTTTGGGGTAGTGCACCAAGGTCTCAACACACTTGATCATGAGGGAAACCTGTTGAGTGGTACTGCAACTCAGGCTTGTGGGTCTAATCCCTGATGTTATTGTCCAATAGTGATCTGTCACCCTGAGGGTCTACTCACTGTGGTAGAAAAAAACTTAAATAAGCACCCAAAGGCTTTAAGTAACAATAGTTTTTAATAAACTATCTTAGCTGTTTAATATTTTCACTTCAAATAAAATATTTTTCCTTGTGATTCACTTATTTCAATACACTCTTATAGGATTCATAATAACAAGATTATTAGACCCTGCATTTTCCACTTCAAAATCCTAAGAATAATCTTCCTTCTCCTGTTGAAATGATTCCTGAAATTTGCAATATTGAGTGTGAACCCATCTATGCTACTGACTCCCTGACTGTGAGTCATGCTGTGAATGTCGCCATTCACCATATCTTGATTTTGCCTTTGATGGGTTATTTTGAGAACAAATTCCTCTCTTTTGCTTTTGTCCTTCAAAATGAGGCTGGCTCCAAATTGGGAAATTTAATTGTTTTTTTTCTGATTCTGCGCAACTCACTTGTCTCACTCATGCTTGTGGCAAGTGATCCTACCGTCCATGTACTGTTTTTTGGTAAAGCTACACAGTATATATTCCCAATCTTAATACCCAATAAAATTTAAGTTCTATTCAAATTTTTGTCTTTGTGTTTCCATGTACTTTGGCGCCTCTCTAGCCACGTCTAGCAGATATTATTCAATCAGGGCCACAAGGTAATTGCATAGCCTTCCCTGCCATTCTAACTGAGACTTAGTACAAATCCAATCCTAAGGTTAGGATTTCCTGTTGTGACTCTGTGCCGCGCCTCAGATCACAACAAAAATGGTGCTCACTACAGGGGCTGTAAGCCCCTTGGTTATCCCTTTTGCAACCACGTTTTAGGACCTTTGCCTCCTCCCAAAAAAGAGCCAACTTTGCCTGAAATTACCAGTCCTCCTATTGAAGAAGACATCACCAACCTGCCTATTGTACCTACAATGAGAACCCCAGGAATAGTCCCTGCCTAGTGACCTACCCTTTGGGTACCCCTGACTTGGAACAAGTCATGATGGTAGCCCTTGGGTTAGCCCATGATGGAGCCATCCCTTGCCTCCAGCTTCAGTTCAGCCAAGCAGAATACTACAAATTGATTGTAGCTGTCAGGAATCCAGTCATAGGTAGAGAAATTGGGCGGCTTGGGGTGTGGTGCGGCCGAGCCGGCGGGTAAGGCCCACCATAGAATGGGTGCTAACTTGATAATGTAAGATATAGATTGCATGAGTAAGGACCAGGGTCTAGAGTTGGGGACCATGGAATCCACCAATCCTGTCAAAGTAATGTAGAGTACTCCAAAAAGTTGGATAGAGGTGGTGTTGGCTACGGCAGTAGGTCCAGAGGGTGGTCTGGTCTAGGGATTACAGGTGGGGTCATGGGGACAAAATACACTGTCAGGTAATTGTACTTGTCTTTGAACAATCTGGGCGGCCTAATGTACCACTTTCCTTCTCAACCTATTGTTTTGGTTTCTCTAGTTCTTGCCAGGGGGTTGGCAAGGAGTATGTTTTCCAAGTTGAACTTGGTGTAGGCTGGGTTTGGAGGGTACTCAGTAAAGTGCACAGGTCCAAAGGGGGCTCCCAGGGGACGGTATAATGCCTGGGGCGGTTTGGCAGGTTGGTCTCTGGAAGGGTTGGTTGCCTGGTTGTCTACTAGGCCAGAGTTAAGGTGGAAGATCACTAAGACTAGATAGGGTAAGATTTGTTCAAACCAAAGGTTCATAAAACTTTATTATCAAAAATGACAATGTGGTCTTCACCATACTGCCAGGGTTTTTATACCATAGGATTTTGTTTCTTCAATTTTTGCAGGGTTCAGGTTCACAGACAAGGCACTGGCAGGGCATGGATCTTGGCTTAGAGTCTTGAGGGCGGCAGATCCAGGTTGTGCCTGCTCTGGAAGATAGAAGTGGCAATGCTTCATTCCGCCGCCACTGTTCACTATGTCACCTGAGTAGTTCAATTGTACTACCCATTCTGGATGGAAGGCTGGCAGTTGCTGGTGGTCATTGGCAGAGTTAATAATAGGTTTTGTTTTAACCTCCTTAAGGCAAGCTACAACCTCTGCATAGGTCTGGATCTTTGGTGGCTCAAGGTTGGCATCAATCTGGTGACCATTTGGAGAATTGTCCTTGGGAGACTGGCAGGTCTTGGAGTAATTTGTCAACTTGGGTTTGCAATTTAACAGGTGGGCGGTTTCCTGTCCACTTTGTGTGACTTGAGATGTCTTTGAAGGGTCAGGGTTTGATTCAAGGGTTTCCAATATTGATTTTGAAACTCCAGTATTAGCGCTTGGCAGGTTGGCAGTAGGTTCTTCCCCAACCTCTGTTATCCAGGTTACATCTCCTTTGCAGGTATGGGTCTTCATTGGCACCAGTTTGGCGGCAGACAGGCAATTATTTAGGGAATCCTCCGTAGTAGGCCGGCAGGTTGCGGAGTAATTTAACAATTTGAGCCTGTGACTTAACGGATTGACAGGTCCTGGACTGTCCTGGAGGATTTGATCCGCCTTCAGGGAACTGGGGTTAAACTCTTGGGTTTTAAATACAAGTATTAAAATGTCATTAATTACAGTAGCACCACAATTTCCCCAGCATCTCCTCTTGGCAGCTGGCTCTGCTGAACATTTACTGTCCTCCTTTGTACAACTCACCTTAGCCCATCATCAAATGGTGTTAGGGCTCTACATTCAGGAGATTTCATCTCTACAAGCCACTGTCACTCATCACTGGGATCAGTTTGCGGCCTACCAGCAGTAGATCAACTCCCTGTTTTCCTTAGTATCAGAAAATCAGCGTAACTCTGTCACCTACCAATCCTTCTTGGTCAATTCCATTAAAAAATGTTCCAGTCCATCCCTGAGTACGTCAGAGAGCGTCTACATGAGTTTCACCAGTTGGAACAACCCTGGCACACCCAAGTAGATTCCACTCTGAATGCCTATCTCACCAATTTTGAACAACTTGTGCAGCAACTCAACAAGTTCAGTGCTTACTCCTTTGACCAATTACAACAAGTAGCAGCACTTTCTGCAAACTTGGCAAGGAATTCAATCAAGAAAGGGCTACTACTGCCGCTACCATTTCCAAACTCCAGACTAAAGTAAATGAACTGTCTACCACCAAACAAGATGCCCCTCCTTCTCCTCCATCTGATGAGTTAGCAGATAGAGAGCAGAGACTATGGGATGAGATTCAAGAATTAATAACGTCCACCCATAGTCAGGATTGCCCTACTGAAGCCCCTCAGCCTGATCCTCAAGTGCTTGCTCTGACAACTCAAGTTGCTGACTTACAACAAGAGGTCACTACCTTACATGAGATGATGGCGTCTGTTGTTAGTCCAACTGGGGTTGCTGATGAAGATGGCTGTTGCCCTGGCTTGTCAGGAGCTCTCTGCATTAACTGTGCTAGAGAGTTGATAGCTCTAGGTAATGAGGTGGACCATCTGAAACAAGAACACTCTGAGCTTGATAAAGACATACAAGAAATGAGTAATTTAATCAATTCAGTGAATTACAGGTATGTTCCTTGCCTTTTAGTGGGTCTGTCTCTTACCTCCCAACTGGTTGAACTGTCCTCACTAGTAACTGCACAGGGCCAGCGCCTAGATGTTACTGAGTGGCAGACCACCTTAGCTAATAATACGGGTACCTGCACTGCTGAAACCTTGACTACTCTTGAGGAAAGTGTTCACCAGTTGTGGGCCAGGCAGCCCCTCACCAAATCCAAAGAAGAATCCCCCCTGCATAAATGTACTCAATAGCAACAATGGTGGCCTGACACCAGAAGCACATTTTAAGCCTATCTTTAAGCAATTCTTCAACCCCAAAACCTCAACCATTGCAGCTTTCCTAAATATCTATGCAACTGCAATGAGAAGAGCCTTAGATGAGGTTAAGAAGGAACACATTATAACCTGTCTGCACCCAACCTATCAAGAGGTGGTAGTGCCAGAGCTGCCCACCATTGAGACCTGGGAGGATATGAAGCAGCTTCTGATTGACAAATTTGGCAGTGACCTTAGTTTAGAAGTGAAGAAGGACGCCTTCATGCAAATTGCTTTCAAACCAAAGGGGACCCTAGCTGAATTAGCAGATAGATTCTACATGGAGGGACAGCAACTGATTACAATCTACCAGCTGACCACACATGAAGCATACATGACTTGCGCTCAAGCCCTCAAGGTTAACCAGCTCCTGTGTCTTCACTTCAAGGCTCATAAAGCCATGCTTTCTTTTATGAAGAGCATAAAGACACTGTTACAGGATATGTGTCTTACCCATTATGGGGCAGTTGTGTGGGAGAATTGTACCATCTCTACCTCTGGTTTGTCTTCACGTGGCCCGCATATCTTCACCATGAGCCCGCAGAATCCTCCTCAACGCCAGGGTTGCCATAACTGTGGGCAGATAGATCATCATTCCCAAGTCTGCACCAATCCTTGGGTTAAAGGAGCTGATCCCAAAGAGCAGGCAGGAAAAGAACAGTCAACCTAGAGGCAGAGACACTCTCAGTTGACAATTCTTCCAAGTCTCCTTCAATTACCCCCTTCATTGATGACTCTGAGCCTGCTGACACTGAGGCTCCTCCCATTCTTCTGATATTCCACGGTATCTATGATGACTCTGACATGGACAATTCTGATATGGAAGATCCCAATGCCTATGGATATTCAGTCCTTGCCATCCCCAAAACTATTACAGTCCCCTATAAGCTATGCTCTGGGAAAACTACAATGATCTCCAAGCCTCAGCCTGAAGCCAAAGAGGTTGTCTCTTGCCCATACCTCACTCAAGCCAAGAAATCTCCTGTACTAGTAGAATCCTCTGAAGAAGCGGCTTAAGTAGCTGACACTGTTTTCAAGAATGTTTCAGTTTCACTTACTCTTCAGACTTTCTACAAGGAGTTTCCAGGATTGAGATGCATGATTGAGAAGTAGGACAAGGAGCTAGCTGAAGCCCAAGATATCCTGGCTGTCCTCCCGCCCTTTGGTTGTACTACTACTTGTGTAGAGATATTCATCCAAAAGGTGAAGATTAAGGCTTTCTTGGATACAAGATCTCCAGTTAATGTCATCTCCTCAAAGCTTGTCAAGAAGCTTAAACTTGCCCCCAACCTCAATTACCACCAGTCTTATAGCACAGCTGGATTATTCATGACTTGTGCTATAGGGGCATACTCTATTCTCCCAATGCAGTTTGGCAAGCTACTTTTAGCAGCGTCTGCTGTGGTCCTGGGGAATAAGAGATACAATCTTCTAGTTGGTACCCAATTCCTTAGAGAATACAATGGGATCATCAATTTAAAAGACAGCTACCTCTCCATTTTAGGGTATGAAGTCTTTCTAATCTCTGAGGAGCCTTTCAAAGTTCCTGGAAAACGCCTCAAGACGTGTGCCTTGGAGTACCCCACAGGTGTCTTCATGCTAAAGTACCAAACCCATTCCTCCAACATGAAGTGTTCTCCTATGGCTTGCCCTGCGTTGGAAGGGATTCCTATCTTGGCCACTTTTGCTGTGACTATTCTGCCTGGGTTTCAAACTATCCTAGACTCCCAAATATTGTTGAGCTGCCCAAGCGTACATTCCTAGAGTTTTACTCTCCTCCCTTGCTAGGACACAACAAACCCTATCTCTGTCCAGGAATCTTGGATGTCTCTCATAAAGACCCTGTTCAATTTCTGGTTGCCAACTTAACTGATCTCCCCATACATGTGTCTAGGGGGCAGGTTTTTGGGTATGGAAAGTTGTTGAATGCCCCTAACGTCCTATCACTACATCTCTTTGGTACGTTCCAGGACTTTAATCTACCTGAGTACAAACCCTAAGTCCTATCCTTGTTCACTATGCAAGACTTTCTGCAACTATCACCAGTTCAACAGAAGGAGGTGCAGGATTTTCTATACCAGTTTTCAGATATCTTTGCTAAAGACAGCACTGATTATGATCTAGCCAAAGGTGTCATTCACCAGATTGATACTGGTGATGCCCCCCTTCTGTGCTAAGCCTTATTGCTGCAGCTGTGTGGAGAATGCTCAGGTGTCTAAAGAGCTCAAATAACTTCTAGACGCTGGACTGCTTTCTCCTTCCCAGAGTCCATGGGCCTCCCCCTTGCTCATATTGAAAAAGAAGGATGGAGGTCATCATATTGTGATGGACTACCAACAATTGAACTCTTGTACCAAAAAGGACTCCTACCCCTTACCACGCATTGATGATGCTCTCTGCTGCCTTGGAGGTTCCAAGCTCTTTTCTGCTATGGACCTAGCCTCTGGGTACTGGCAAGTTTATCTCTCTCCCAAGGATAGACAGAAGGCTGTGCTCATCACTTCTGAGGAATTGTTTGAGCCTACACAAAATGCTGCAGGGACTCTGCAATGCCGGCTACTTTACAATAAGCCATGGACTCCATCCTCTGTGATTTGAAGCTCTCTTGTGTCCTAGTGTTCTTAGATGATATAACAGTCTTTAGTGCTACCTTTACCAACTACCTGGCTCATCTCAAGGAAGTGTTCATAAAGATTTGAGAATCTGGTCTTAAGTTAAAACCATCTAAGTGTGCCTTCTTCAAGGAACGCCTTGAATTCTTGAGACATGAGGTGACTCAGACAGGAATTTGCCCCATGACTGAGAAAGTTGAGGCCATTGAAAAAATTCTTTCACCCATCAACCTACAACAAGTTTAAGTCTTTATGGGCATGAAGGGATACTACAGACAATTCATCCCAATTTTTCTGACACTAGCAAACCCTTGGCCCAGCTGCTGCATAGTGTCTCTTTCAAATGGACTTCCAGCCAGCAACAAGCCTTTGAGACTCTCAAACAAAATCTCAAGAGAGGCTCCCATCCTAGTATATCCTGATTAAAATAAGAAATTCAACTTATTGTTGAAACAGCAGGCTTGGCCTGTCAGCAAGGCTCCAAGCAAGCAGTTTTGTGACCCGCAATACAATTACCCGGCCACTCAAAGCCAGACTAGGAAGTCAACTCAAATTACCAAATCCAACAACATGAACAGATGATTATCCTTTATGGTGGATACCTTGTTTTGGCACTTGACTCATTACCAGGATCAAGCCACCCCCTTCATCATCCAGCCATGTGATCAACACAATCATGTTCCTGTTATCCTTGATTCATAATGACTATATAATCACTATCTCTCAATAAAGATTATTATCTATCTTCTAAATATTCTTTCCCTTGTAACTCTGCTAAAACAGCACAGTTACAAAATTGTTAGCACAGGTAGGTTATCCATCCTACCTTATCTTGAAAAATTATGCCTGTTGCCCACACACGCCGCAGCCAACAAATCCTTGACAGAATCATGTCTGGCCTCCTTCTGGACTGGAACCCGTACACTTCTGGTACCAAGATACCCTATGGCTTTGTCCTATACCAGAACACGGTGATTCCACTACTCATCTTCAACACCATGTCTGCACAAGGATTCTTTCAGGCTCCCTCCTATTCCGCAACCAACCAACAAAAGCACCATGTCTGCCTACATAGACCAAAGATTGCAAAGCGCTGCCTTGGAACCCTTTGCTGGGGCCAACAATGACAACGCTGCTGCATGGGTCCAGTCCGCCCAGAACAAACTGGCCCAGATGGAATGCCCACAATAATTTTGGATTTCAGAAATCTTCATTGGCCTGACCCACGACAAGGGCACCTGGTGCAACAAGTGGCATGAAGAGCACACCAACAAGAACTGGGATACCTTCAAGCAAGACTTCTTGGCAAGATTTGTGCTTAAGGACACAGCGCTCATGATCATACACCAAGTAAAGAACCTAGCCCAGACAGGCACCGTGAAAGAACTCACCCGCGCCTACAAGGAACTCTGGCTTTGTGCACCAGCTGACATGGCATCTGACACCCCAGCTATACACCTCATGTACTATGATGCCCTTAAGTCACATTTAATGAGACACATGAACCTGGACCAAGTGCCCAACCTACAAAGCCTGTACTGCAAAGTGGAGAAAGCAGAACAAATACCCAACACCCTCCATAAGGCACAAACTGGAAAACAAGAGAGACCCAAGGATTCCCACACAGGCAGGCGCTCCACTCAACCACCCCCTGGAAGCAACGGGAATAATACCAACCATAAACCCACAAGCTCAAACAGACACAAGAATGGAAACAATGGCCAGTCAAATTGTACTAATTTATGTATCACTGCCACGCAAGGCAATCAAGATGAGGGAAAAGCCCAGGGAGAGCATTAAGCAAGCCAAGCTCACCCCACACAACTCCTGACTTGCCAAATGATTAGTACCAACCCAAGGACGTAGACCAATGCCCAATGTGTGAGAGAGGGGGGCTAAACTAATAAAGTTTGGCTCCAATCCTGGTGAAACAAACCACCAGGATGCCGCCCAGTGGAGAACTGGGACAGCTGCTCAAAGAGGGGACCACAGAGAGGACACAGGGGATAACTGAAGGAAGTAGGCATTCAGTCCCATCAGCACCAGCCCAGTGAGCAACCAGGGCGTACAAGTGGGGGCGTGAGGAAACAACACAGGAGTGCGCAAGGGCACCAAATCCCTCTTCCCAGAATCAGGAAGGGAGGGCATTGGAAACCCCTCACTTGCAGAAGCAAAGGGAGCATGGTTGATATCATCCAAATCTAGGTCATCACAAGTCAAACTCTTCACCACAGCCTCCCCAGAGAACAGAAGGCCATTTGGAAGATTTAGGAGGCTAGAGGGGTCCTCACCCACAAGCCAAGCAGAAGAAGCAATTTTAGACCATAAGTCTGGCAAAGTCAACCATAAGAGTAACACAAATGGGGCCAAAGAAAAAACAACAAATTTTAGGACAGGGAGTATCATAATAAAGATCTCCGTAAAATTTGGGTAAGGTTGATGGAATTTTCAAGTTTTAAAACAATAAAAAATGGTCCAGCAAGTGTAGCCACAAGAAAAACCAAAGGAGAAGCAGCAGTTAGGACTTAGGAGGCTTGGTGATGAGCTTGGATGCCTTCTAACAGTGAAAAAAAAGCAAATTTGAAAACAGATAAATTAAGTAAAGTTCAAGATAACAATAGTAATTATATTTAAAATTAACTAAAATTTTAGGTTCAAAAGTTGATTTTAAAAGCAAAAACAACAATAGACAGTGCCTATACGCTAGCGCCTCTTCCAAGGATGTCTGGCAAGGTGCCGGGTTTGAAGCAGGTCAAGGAAAGGTAAGTTTAACAGAAATGACTAACACTTTAATTGTATAGATGACAAGGACTTGAAACTCAGTTTCAATCCAAACAAATGATCAAAAATGAAAGTGCAACAACCAAAAACTTTAATGAATTTGAGAATTGACAAGCAGGGGACCCAAAATCCCCTGGCGTTGTTAAAAGGGGAGTGGGTTGTTGGGAGATGGTCACATGATTGAGTTGACTTACATTTGATTGGCTGGGTGACAAAATTTGTTGACCAAAGTCAGGGGTACTGGAAAGTTTCAGAGTAATTTCTACGGATCCACCTGATTGGCTGGGGGACACCTCAACCAACTCAGGTTCATTTGACTCTCTGGCCATAGATGTGGCCCCATTTGATTGGGCGTTCCTGATTGTTTTTAAGAGCAGGCAATACCAAGCTAATAAGTAGTCCAAATTAACCAGCGTTTCTTCCCAAGCCAAGCCAAGCCAGGGCAGCCAAAGCCGGGGGTTCTGCAGGGTATGCCAACACAAACATTTCATCCACAGTGTGAGCTAAATCATTGAGTGAATTAAGTGGTTTTGCTGGACTTTGAGTGGTCTTTTTTGTGCAACAAGTAAAGACATTCCTATCCAAAGCCAAAGGGGGCAGTGGATTTACACAATGATTCAAGTACCCTCAGAGGACCTGGTACTGTACACCATTGCCAGACATCCCAATAAACTGATGTCCTATCCTTTCTGTTTTTGAAGTTACACAGGTTTGGCACTCCTGGACTTTGGCGTGGACCAAACCCTAGTCAATAGCAGCTTTGTAGATAAGTTCAAGCTAGCCAATAATCCTTTGCAGATTAAAAACATGGTCCTGGCCAATGAACATCACATTGTTGTGACAAGGGAAACCACCCCCTTCTCCATCATGCTTGAGAACCTACATTCCACCATACAAGGTCCTCTCATTGAATTCCCAAAGTTTGACATTGTACTGGGGTTAGATTGGTTACAAATGAACAACCCCCATGTAGACTGGACAACCTCAGTACTGACCATCAAACAAGAAGGCGTCAATCACCAGATCTACCCTGACTCAGTGGACCAGCTCCTGCGTGACCACGTCTTTGTGTGCATCACAGAGACCCTGGACAAAAAGGAAAACCTAAAGGCAATTGAAGGGACTCCTGCCAGTACAAAATCATACACTTCAAAGATCACCAGGATACCTCCACGCCTCAGGATTACAAAATTGTGGCCCACCATCAAAAAATCTTCAAGGAAGCTCTACTAGGATTGCCACCAGAGAAACACATTCAACACTCCATCCAACTCAAGGGAGCTGTACCCCAATTGCGCCCTATCTATAGGCTGACACCAAACAAAGACAACACCCTATGCGCCTACCTCAAGGCAGTGTTGGAGAAAGGAATTATCTGCCCCTCACAGTCTCCTTTTGGGGCCGCTGTACTCTTTGTGGCCAAGAAGGATGGTAACTTACGTCTGGTCACAGACTACCAAGCCCTAAACAAAGTTATCATCAAGAATTGTTACCCACTACCACTGATTGACAATCTATTTGACGCCTTGGGAGGAGCCACAGTCTTCTCAAAGATTGATCTGACTGCAGGCTACAACCTGATTCACATTAGGGAGGAAGATATCCCCAAAACAGCCTTCTGCACTAAATACGGCTCATACAAATGTGTGGTGCTAAACTTTGACATGATCAACGCCCCTTCCACCTTTGTGACCTTCATGAACAAAGTGTTTGCACTACACATAGGCAAGCATGCCCTAGTCTACCTAGACAGCATCATTGTCTACAGTCCCTTGGTAGAACAACACCACAGGACCTAGAGGCAGTCTTTACTACCCTGGCACAACACAAACTGTTGGCCAAACCCTCTAAGTACCAGTTCTTCCGTGAGCAACTACCCTTCTTGGGACACATAGTCTCAAAGGACGGCATCAAACCCAACAATCAAAAGATACAGGCCTTCTTCAAGATGCCTGCCACCCAAGGATAAGTCAGAACTCCACACCTTCTTGGGGATGGTGGCCTATGTACGCCACTTCATATCTGACTGTGGCGTTTTGACTGCCCCCTTATCTGCCATAACAGGCGCCAAATCCAAGTTTGTGTGGACCCCAAATGTGATCTCTGCTTTAGACACCTCAAGGAGAAGCTCACAACAGCTCTCATCCTGCAATACCCCAAACATGACAGGGAATGCCAAATGGAAACCAACGCCTCAGATGCATCCATTAGGGGAGTACTACAAATCAAAAATAATGATGGTGACTTCCTGCCTGTAGCTTATGAATCATGAAAGTTGACAGATGGCAAGTGTTAATACCCTATCCACGACAAGGAAATGCTGGCCATTATACACTGCCTAGTCAAATGGCGTTGCTATCTAGAACAGCAGGAAGAATTCACAGCATTGACTGACCACAAGTCGCTCATATGCTTCAAAACCCAAGCAAATCTATCTTGCCGCCAAGCCCGCTGGATGGAGCTCTTGGAGAGATTCAATATGCTCATACAGTACAAAACTGGTCCCGAGCTTGCTATGGCAGACGCCCTCTCACGCCTATATGTCTATGCCACAAGAGGGGGAAATGGACTTGACCCAGACTGGCCCCTCTTGGTACTACAAACAAAGGATGAGGGTTTCCCCCTGGTACAACTGACAGCACAAAGGAAACAGTTATCAAAAACAAACACCTATTTGCTGACATGTACAGGACCCTGCACAGAAAAATGTCTGTTAGCACTACCATTCCTTATATCCCCACACACCAGCAAGTAGACACCATCTTACACTATCACAGAGACCTCAGACACACCAAGAGCCAAAATCTATATGAGTTCCTTAAGCACAAGGCCTGGTGGCCAACCCTATATTGTGACGTTCAGGAAGTCCTAGACTAATGTGAGGTATGCAAAAAGTTTGCCAAAAGCAAAACCCCTCCAAATTCAGTACTGTCCATCCACACACAACTACCCTTCAAGGTGTGGGCCCTCAACGTTGTTGGCCTCATTCCAGGGAAACACAATGATAAGAAATACAGCATCACTGCCATAGACTTTGCTACAAGATGGCCAGTAGCCCAAGCAGTAAAGGTGTACACTGGCAACAACGTAAAACAATTCATTAGAAAAGAGATAATCAGCAAGTTTGGAAAGCCAGAACTCCTGATAACTGAAGGAGGGAAAGAATTGACCTCCAAAAACGCCAACATATACCTCACTAAAAATGGTGTCAAACATACCGTAACAACACCATACCACCCACAGGTCAATGGTTGTGTAGAACAGCTTAATAGCAGCCTTGTGCAAGCCTTATCCAAACTCACTGCTGTGAGAAACAAAGACTGGTATAAGCAGCTATCAACTGCACTACTTGTGTGCCAAACCCAAGTGAACAGATTCACTGGAAAAAGCCCTTTTGAATTGGTATACAGCACACAGCCAAATATCATTCAAGCATTAACAGGACCCAAACTGGAAATCCCAAGTAAAGTCCCCCCACACTCAGACCCTCAAGTTATAGAGGCCAACAGCAAGCAAACAGAAAAGGAAAATGAACATATGCAAAAAATCTTTGTCCCCATCCAAGGTAGACATGAAGTTGGGGATAAAGCTTGGGTCATGAATGTTGATAAAAGCAAACTACAACCCAAGAAAGTTAACCCAGCAATCATTCTAAAGGTAAACAACAATAACACTTACCTTGTGCAAGGACTAAGGAAACACAAACAAGACAAGACCCTACACCATGATTGCCTGAGACCCTGCAAAGCAAGACAAAAACAATGCAAAACCGCCCTGCCTGCCACAGAACAACAATTAGTCCAGTATGGCACCCGGGCTCCTGACAACCTCCCTGACAACCTACCCCCAGAGGAGGCCAACCTTCAGTCAGGGGGGTGTTGGAACAGCAGGCTTGACCCGCCAGCAAGGTTCCAAGAGAGCAGATTTGTGACCTGCAATCTGATTACCCGGCCACTCAAAGCCAGACTAGGAAGTCAACTTAAATTACTAAATCCAACAACATGAACAGAAGATGATCCTCCCTGGTGGATACCTCATTTTGGAGCTTGACTTATTACCAGGATCAAGCCACCCCCTTCACCATCCAGCCATGTGATCAACACAATCATGTTCCTGTTATCCTTGATTCACAATGACTATATAATCACTATCTCTCAATTAAGATTATTATCTAGCTTCTAAATATTTTCCCCTTGTAACTCTGCTAAAACAGCACAGTTATGACACTATAAACTGATGCTAGTGACCTGGTCATTGGAGCTATCTTGGCTCAATCAAATGATGAAAGTATGAATCAGCATGTAGCTTATACCTCTTGTGTTCTGAATAAGTATGAGAAGAACTACAGTGTAGCAGAGAAAGAGTGCCTTGCTGTGCTGCATGCTGTCAAGAAGTTCTGCCATTATGTGTATGGCACCCATTTCACTGTGGTTACTGATCACGCTTTGCTCAAACAGTTACAATAACTTAAGAAACCAGAAGGACAACTAGCTAGATGGGATCTCTGCTTACAAGAGAACAACTTCACTGTGCTGCATTGCACCAGGATTCAACATCAGAATGCTGATGGACTGTCCAGAATGCCCATCCTTGCTCTACACCCTGCTGAGGCTGAAAGGTTGTACAAACTAATTAGATATCCTTCTTTGTGGGGGAATGAGACAGAAGAAGTTTGAGTCACCCTTTATAAATTATCTGAAGACACACTCATTTGTGATATTCAGCTTTTTAAGAAAGTAAAAGAACAATACTTGCCTTATGTAAGGCCCTGTCTGCGCCTTTTGGTGGTGCTTCAAGCCTTTAAGGAGACAGGACACGGAGGCGTCGCCAAAACTTATGCCTGGCTCCAGAAGAACTACTTCTGGGAAAATCTTTGCCTGCTGATATCAGGTGTTATTGCTAGTTGCCATGATTGCCAGCTCTAACAACCTTGAGCTGCCGCTCATGAGTTCAAGCTAGTCCCCCCTCAACACCCATTTTACACTATCAGTATCGACGCTGTAGGACCTCTCCCTTGCCCCTGATCTGGTTGCTCTTTATCCTAATTGCTGCTGATAATTCCAGCAAGTGGGTAGAAGCTTGCCCTACTAAGGACATCACTGCCAAAACAACCGCCGCCTTTCTGCTACAAGATGTATTCTTTTGCCACAGTTGTCCTCAAGTGTTGTTGTCTGACAATGGGACTAACTTCAATGCCAAGTTAGTAACCTCTGTTGTTATAGCCTTGGGGTCTCACCAGTCTTTCTCTGCCCCATATAATTCTTCTATCAATGGGGCGGTTGAGCGCATAAATTCAACTCTGGTTTCTATCATGAGGAAAATCACTTATTCTGACGCTGACAACTGGGATCTATACTTACCTGCTGCTCTCTTTGCCTATTGACTTAGCAAACATTGTGTCACCAGGTACTCCCCTTTTGCTATGTTGTATGGTTGTGAAGCTACCACTCTGTTGCTCTTGGGCCCCCCTACTCTCCTCTGATAAGGCCATAAACCCTGATGACCATATCAAAGATCTTGTCAACTGAATCATTGATATTCAGGCCTCTGCCTACATGTCTGCATATAAGACCAAGATGCTTGAGCTCTCTCCAGACAATGCTGGACAATCTCCCATACCTTAGTTCAACATTGGGGACCACTTTCTTTACTATCAGCATAGAGTAGGAGGACGTGCTCATAAATAAGACTCATTGTGGATTGGGCCCTTAGAAGTGACCTTCAAACAAGGATCAGAGTATACTATAAAACTCCTCTCTAGTGGTCAACTGTTTGCTTGCATGCATGCCAAGTTCCTCCACAAGTACCACCCCCTAAGGCCAATCTAGAGGGGGGCAATGTTGTGAATGCTGCCATTCACCATGTCTCAATTTTGCCTTTGATGGGTTATTTTGAGGACAAATCCCTCTCTTTTGCTTTTGCCCTTCAAAATGAGGCTGGCTCCAAATTGGGAAATTTAATTGTTTTTTTTCTGATTCTGCGCAACTCACTTGTCTCACTCATGCTTGTGGCAAGTGATCCTACCGTCCATGTACTGTTTTGTGATAAAGCTACACAGTATATATTCCCAATCTTTATACCCAATAAAATTTAAGTTCTATTCAAATTTTTGTCTTTGTGTCTCCACGTGCTTTGGCGCCTCTCTAGCCACGTCTAGCAGATATTATATAATCAGGGTCACAAAGTAATTGCATAGCTTTTCCTGCCATTCTAACCAAGACTTAGTATAAATCTAATCCTAAGGTTAAGATTTCCTGTTGTGACTCTGTGCTGCGCCTCAGATAACAACAAGTCAAATAAAAGTCTTTCTCTTGTAGCTTGCATTATAATATGCTGCAACTCACTGTGACGGTCCACATGTTTGGTGGTTTGCAGGTGGGGCTAATGTTGGCCAAGTAAAAGTTTGGTTGTTTGTTGGAGGTAGAGGCCTAGTAAGGAATGATGGCTACTAGGGAAGGTAATGACTAGCTAGTAGGTGTAGAGACTACTAGAGGCAGATGTTGTCTCTACCCAGCAGGAGATATTGGCAGCTGCAGGCTAGAGGTCCTCACCCAGCAGGGAACTGTGGCTGCTAGGGGTGAGGAATAAGATAGCTTAGCTGGGAAGTTTAGCTGCTTGGGGTGGGGAGTGGTACAGCCTGATGGGTAGTGTGTGCTGCTCAGGCTGGAGGATTTTTAGACCCTGGTAGGTAACACGGGCTGTCAGGGTAGAAGTGTATGTCAGCATGATAGGAGACTTGCCTACCAGGGCTATAAGTTTTGGACCCCTGGTGGGTAGCGCGGGCTGCCAGTGAGGGGAAGAGCTCTGAGGGCTCTACATACCCTGATACACTTACAGGAGGTCTGTGAGCAAGCATCCTACCTAACAGACTGGTAGGGTGTCCTTGTTTATGCCCCCATGGGAGCTTTGGGGAGAACCCAAAGTGAGCATTGGAGGGCATAGGTATGCTCAGAGGTGTCACCAAGGCAGTTGCTTGGGGAAGCAGCTGCAGAACTTGTTGTGATCAGGCCTCTGGGAAGTAAAGCTGATTACTTTGCAACTGAAAGCCCAGATTTAATCACCTGGATGAGTAAAAACAACAGCATAGATGTTGATGACCTATGGTTGAATGACCTAAGTGGATTGCCACTTGGAAGGGCCCAGTCAAACGCCAGTTCAATGTATACTCATGCCTGGGTCTACAGGTTCTGGTAACAGGGACTGAGATAAAGAACCAAGGTGGTTCACAGAATCAGCAGAGAAGACTAGTAAGAAGGACTGTTTGATCACAGTGAAGACTAGTTGAGGGAATGCTGGTTCATATTAAAGTTTGGAACAAAATTTTTCATTGTGCAGGTGGAACCAAGGTGGTCTCTAGTGAGGATGGGCTGAAGGACTGAAAGATCAAGATGCAGGAGTAGCTGATCATGATGCAGGAGTAGTTGGAAGACTGGTGATGGAAATAAGCTGTTTGAAGACTGAAAGGAGCTGTTTGTGGACTGGGATGGACTGATTGCTAGTTAAGCTGAAGAGCTGGAAGATGTGGTTGAAGAGCAGGCTGAAGAACCAGAAGATGACGGTGAAGAACTGGTGGTCCAGAGAAATGAGCTGAGATTTTGCCAAGTTGATTTGCCAAGGATAGATGAAGTGGAACGTTTTCCTTGTATTTTACAATATTTGTAAATATATGGGGAAAACTTGAAGAGGTCCAAAAAGAAATTTTTTAGTAGTATTCTACTATTTAAATTACTTTAGGTTGAATGCAGGGAAGATTGGTGCTGGAAAAATGGACCAGTTAACGCCTTGGTGCGCAAAGAGTTATCAATTTGAGCAGTTTAAGCAATTGAAATTGATTTCCTAGTTGGATTCCGGTGGAACTTCAAAAATGGTCTATTTCTGCGCTCTACATTCATTGTTTGAGTTTGAGAAGGTTTCCTGATGAATATGATTGGTTGGGAGCCAAAAGCTTAAAGTATAAGCAAGAAAAAAGTGAATTAATACTTTAAGATTTTGAGGAAATAAGTATGTAAGATCAAGTTATTATAGGAAAAAGTGAGCAGCAATGGTTTAATCTTTTGAAGAAAGCCATTTTGAAGGCAGAACTGTTTGGAAAAAGAAACTATAAGAAGGAATCTAGCTGGAAAGCTACAAGGTCTTTCCAGGTCTTTGATGGAGTCTTTTACTGATCTTTTAAGTTTCTGCTGAAAGGTTTTTGGAAGCCTTTTGATTGCCAGAAGGAGCTTGGTTGGACTTATACAAGTGGAATAACAAGGACACTAGAGATTTAAAGAGAGCTGAAGCCCAAGATAACAGAGCAGGAGCCCAAGAATAAGGAGCTAGATCCTAAGCGCAGCACAGGAGTCTAATTCTAAGGCACAGAAGTCCAAGTCTAAGGAGCAGAAGTCAAAGACTAAGGTGCAGGAGTCTAAGACCAAGTACAAGTTTTCCAAGATGTTGTTGGAGGACTCCAAATATTGGCAAACCCATATTATTTCCCTGACCCACCAGGCCATATACCAGAAGGTTCCTAAGAGAATCTTCCTTCTGATAGTGAATAAAAGCCCATTTTGACCCCTATACATATTTATGAGATACATTTTCCCTTACTAGAGAATAAAACCCCTTCCAGCCAGTCCCTGGCTATGACCCAGGACACACTTTGGGGACTGGTGGACAGGAACCCCACACTCACTTTATTCCCTTTTTAAAGTTTATCACTTGTTGCAACCAAGATTAAATCCTTGCCTGCTAATGTATCTTACAATACACAGGGGGAGCTTGATGAGTTACCCCATGATGTGTCTAACAACATGGATTGATTTGATGGCAATATCAAATGGCAGGCACTATGTCCTAATTAGAAACACTACCAATTTGAAATTCTGATTCCGCATAATTTATTCCACAGTTCCAAACCTTATATGGAACCTGCCCCTGTGCCACCTTCTTGTGGCCTTGTGGCTTTCCCCATATAGTATATTAGTGTCAGGGAACCAACCCTGATCTTCCAGCTTGCTAGCGTTTGGGAACTGGTGGGTTGCAGACTGGGTGGGCAGGGCCCACCAAAGGATTTGCACTAACTTAACAAGGTAGGACATTGACTTGCCTACCCATGATTGTAGTCTGGCAGCAGGGAAAATAGTATATATTACTCCCATGAGATTAATATAAACAATCCCAAATAGCTTATTGGTATGGTCCAGGGGAAGCTCAGCGGCAGATGTAGACATTGGTTTAGGAGCAACAGGTGGTTCCATGTCTAATTGTTAGGCAGGAATTAAGTTGTGTTTTTCTCTGAACAGGTGGGGTTTGGGAACATACCAAGGTCCTTTCCGGTTGTATCTGGTGAACTCTGTAGATCTGGCCAAGGGATCCCAGGCTAATATGTTGTCTGTGATATAGTCCTTGTACTTGGGATTTAAGGGGTAATCTGTGAAATAAAAATGACTAAATAGAGCACCTGGCAGACAGTATGTAGCTGGTAGAATGGCAGGAGGGTCAGATGATTTTTGAGTTAACTGGCAGATGACAAGAATAAAATACGGCAATAATTAAGGAAACCAATATCTCATAATCTTTATTTTAAAATGATGATGGGGATTGATCTTGGCCTGACAGGTACTTATACTGTGCTGCCAGGCTTCATTTACTGGTTGGGTTTTCTGAGCTTGGGCAGTTTGGCATTGGGGTCTTAGAGAGCAGTATGGCGCTTGGCACTGGTGGGTTGCCATTGGCTGCTTCATGATGAGAAGACTTTGAATCCTTCTGTTTGAAAACTTGGGCGTTGGGTGCCTCTTCAGGTTCAGTGCCACTTCCTGGGCTTTGGGAAAGTTTGGAATAACTCTCATTGGGGAACTTGTGCATTTAACCAAGAAAAATGCCAGTGTCAGGTGTTGGCACCTTGGGAAAATTCCCGGCATCTTGCACTGGCAGTTTGCTTGTAGAACCCTGCGTGGTGGTTAAGGGTTTGGGTCCTGGCGGGTTGACAGCAACTTAACCAATTGGTAATGGAATATTGGGTTCCCAGCCTTTGAATATGGAGGTCTGCAAGGGGATCTGTCCAGGGTTGGACTCTGGTTATATAATTTGGGATTATTGTGCTTCCACATTGTCATTCTTGACAATTATTCATAATAAAAACCAATAAACATCATCTTGTTCTTTTTCTTGTCCTTTCTATTGGACTGTTGTCTTCCTCAATCAAATACTGAACTATCATTTATTCAGTTGTAAAAGTGGTAGCAGTTGTAGGTCTACAACCTACATATAAGAAAATTCCCCCAATAAAGTACAGAGTACAGGCTGTATGGCTACTCCACATCAGGAAACCTTCCTCTCTGTTCCTGATGGGGACATCCTCAAGGGATACATTGTATACCAGGACAAGTTAGTACTCACCAGCGTCTATAACTGACTCTTCCTGGGACAACATAAAGTTAGTGTCACCCTGTCACAGTTGGACTTTTCCTAACATATGATGAATCTCCAACTAGAATCCTTTGAGGGTGGTTTCAAAGGAGCTGACATTGTCAGTTGGCTCCACGCTACCAAAACCTGCCTCTGTATCTGTCAAGTACTTGAGCCCATGTGGGTTGCTACTGCATCTGGGCGCCTCACAGGGCCTGCCACTGTGTGATTCACTAACTGGGCCAGTCAAGAAATAGATGTCACTTGGGCATTGTTCAGGGACACCACAAAGTTCTGCTAAAGTGAAACCTTTTCCCCCATTGTGGTGGGTACTCCCCTCCTGGCCATTAAACAGACTGGGTCTGTCCCTGAATATCTTGCCACCCCAGAAGCCGTGACCAACAGAAACACCATGCTGCTTACCTTGATAATTAATGGGCTTAAACCCCATATCTGTAATAAGGTTCCCGTAGGTCAATGCACTTTCATTGATGACTGCTACAAGGCCATAGTGGAGGCCAATAATCAGGCTTCCATGGGCTTCTGCCGTTCCAATGATGCACCACCCCAACCTTTTCTCATACCTGGCAGCGCACACAACCAAGTAGTTTGCCACCAGTCACGCCAACAGGAAAATGGGGTTAAGCGCCCATGGGAGGGGGAGCTCCAACTAGAGCATATTGAGGATCTGTGAAAATCCTGGGGGTTGTAGATACAAGAGGCTCTGCACCCCTGCTTTGACTCACACTCCCAAGCTCTTTGCTAAAAATTCCTGCAACTACAACTTGCACAAGGTAGAGACTTTAGATGTGTTCCAAGTTCACAGTGATAAGCTTTTTGTAAGCTCTTGACCATAATGGTACAAGTTTGTAAACTAAAGCGTGCAAAGCATTCAGGTTAAGATACAAAAGGTACAAAAAGGTAGAAACTGTCTGTGATAAATTCTTACAGAATCCTGCTAAGAACTTATACTGGGTTACAAAAGGAGTGCTATAATTTAAGAACCCTAAACAAAGAAGATAAAACAAAACATTTTATAGTGAGCAATTAGTAACTAAGGGAATTTCAATATTGGGATATTCTCCATCAGTGAACTGGTACATGTAACTATTAAAAGATTCCTTAGGGGAAAATAATGGATACAACAAGCCTAAGGCTTGTTGTTTTACAACTTCCATTTATTTAAGAAAAGAAAAGAAAAGAAGAAACTTAGAATGAATTAATAAAAATATAAATTCCTAAAAATTAATACCTGAAGTTAAAAATTGATAAAGATTTAAGGTAAGAAATCAATTATTATTTTGGCTTAAAGCCTACTCTTCACAAGCTCTTTATTATATAGGCAAGTATTTTCAGTTGAAAAAGGATAGACATAGGAGAAAAAGCCAAGAAAAAGGAGCAAATGGAGACATCTACAAGAGGAACCTGGAGGAGAAGGGGAAACAGAAGCCAGTATGGACCGCAGATCAGCAACATGAAAACTGGGGAGAGCGGCAACAACATAATCAGGAGTTTCAAAAGGTAAAGTAGAATTAAAAATCTTCTAACTTTGAAGTAGAAATATATAAGCTAATATAACAGCTAGGAATAAGAAAGACAACAACATCTCAAACACAAATTAGTGTAAAAACAAGGTTACTAACTTAGAATACTTAATTATTAACTTTTTTAACTTAATTTTTCAAATATTTAAAATAAGAGAAAGATCAAATCAAAGCAAAAACAATAAAAATAATCTAAAAAGCCTGCCCTTTGGGGCAGGGCATGACATTACCCCTTCCAGATCTAAGCTCAGGATGTGCTTGGATATAAGAGATGAGGGCCTCAGGACAGTTGGCAAGGTTGAACAAAGGCTCCCAAGAACTCTCTTTGACAGAATATCCTTTCCAAAGAACCAGGTATTGGAGCTTACAAAGTGATATTGATGGTTGATAATAGACTCAACCTCATATTCAGGAGTTCCTTCAACCATGTGAGGAGGAGGTGCTTCATTGTTCTGATGAGAAGGGGGAGGAATAGTCTGGAGCTTTAGAAGGGAAGTGTCACAGATCCTGAATGGATTAGACATTAAGTCGTCCACTTAGGGATCAAGCAACAGAACAATCACACAATTGCTTCTTCTCAACATGGTTTTAATAAGGTTAAATACATTTAAAACGCTCATAAAACAGGTGTTTAAATTGTCTATTGAATGCGCTTCAGACACAGGCTTTACTTCCAAGGTTAATTATAGAACAACATAGATAGGGCCACATACCTCCATAAGGAAAGCTGAGTGAAATTGGTTGTTCCATTGCATGGGACTTTCTACTGTGCCTGTCTGCTCTCCTCCATTAGAAAAGTCCTTCTGTCTGTGCCTCCTTTCCCCTGGTGGAAATTCCCCCACCTTATACTATATAAGTACCTCAATATCAAATAAAGCACTAGTTTTGTCATTATATCTTTATATTCTTCTGTCCTACAAAAGGCTGCCACTATACCATCTACAGGTATAGTATTAAGAAATAGGTTCCTGACTAACTGTTTGTAGAAATTAGCACCCTTTACTGCTACAAATATGACAGGAAGCATGAAAGACGTCATGGATGAGATACCCTGGAGGTAGTTGAATGTGGTATTCTACCTTTCTAACCCTTTCAGTTACAAGAAAAGGCCCTATGAATTGGAACCAAGCTTACAGGAGGGTCATCTGGTAGGAAAATTCTTTGTATTTAGATATACAAGGTTGTTGACTTGGATGCTCTTTCCTTCCCAACGGTGACAGTTGGCCTGGACCTTGTAAACCTCAATAGCCTTATAGAGATTCTCCTTTAAGGAATTCTGAATGAGTTGTGGTTAGACCAGAAACTCCTTGGATGATGGGGAAAGGACAGAGGAGATAACAGAAGGGACAAAGTCAGGAGTATAGCCTAAATTTGTCATGAACACGGTCAGCTTGGTAGAGGAATGGGGAGTAGCATTGTAGGAATACTGGGCTAAAGGTAAGTGGGAAGCCCAATTGTCTTATTGTTTGTTGGAAAAACAGCAAAGGAAACGTTCTAGTGTCTGGTTTGTACGTTGGTTTTCCCATCAGACTGGGGATGGTAGGAAGTGCTAAGAGAGGTGAACTCCTAGCTGGGTCATAAACTCCTTCCAGAACAGGGAAAGGAATTGTGGTCCACAATCAGAAACAATATCTCTTGGAGTGCCGTGGTGGATAAAGACATGTTCAACAAAGAGGGAAGCAGTCTACTTTACAGTAATGTTGGAATTACAAGGAGAAAAAAACCTGCTTTGAGAATCTGCCTACAATGACCAGTATGGCGTCAAAACCCTCCAACTTAGGAAGCTAGACAATGTAATCCAAGGAGACAGACTGCCAAGGACCCTCAGGGACTGGAAGGGGACATAGAAGACTCACAGATTTCTGGGTGGAATGCTTGCTTCTCTGGAAAACAAGGCAACTACTGACATAAGACTTGACAAAATTGGACATATTTGGCCACCAGAAGTGATTGCAGAGTTTAGAAAGTGTCTTTTTATAGCCAGAGTGGCCTGCAGCAAGAGAATCATGAAAAATGATGGTTAGTAGCTGTTGAAGGTCCAGAGAGGAGACTACCAAAAGGTTGTTGAAGTATAACACACCATATAGCAGATAGAAGGAAGGGTTTGTGACCGTCTTATTGCTTGTAAGAGCGTCAATAATCTGGGACAAGGCCTTGTTAGAAAGCTGGGATTTGTGGATTTGCTTCAGTATGTCAGGAGTTGTGGTGCAGATAATGTTGAATTTGAGGAAACTCTTGGGAGGAAGGACAATCTTGGTGTTGAGGATTTTGTAGTCTTTGTTAATGTTGAACAGTAGCAGGTGGCAACTAAGTGCGTTGGGGAGGGTATTAAGTATACCCCTCTTGTATATGAGTTTGAAACAGAAATTTGATAGTTCCAATACCCATCTAGCGTGCCTTTGGGAGATGCAATGTGACTCAGTGAAGTAAAACAAGTTCTTGTGATATATGCAAATGAGGAATGTTTTATTGAGTCCCTCAAGGTAGCAACGTCAATGCTTGAGTGTTTTGATGATTGTGAGAAGTTCCTTGTTGTGTATGGGGTAGTTTTGTTCAGCTGGAAAGTGTTTTTGAGAGAAGTATACAACAGGGTCTTGCATCTCCCCCAAGCTGAAGGAGAAAACAACCAACAGCATAGTTGGTGGCATCAGTCTTGACTGAGAAGAGTTTGGAAGGATTAGGCATCAGGAAAACGGGAGTGGAGAAAAATAAAGCCTTGATAGAATCAAAAGCAAGCTGGGCCTCAGGTGTCCAGACAAAAGGAATGAAAGGAGAAGTAAAGGCAGTGAGAGGCAAAACTAGAAAAGAAAATTTTTCCAAAAACTTACAGCAATAGTTTGCCAATTCAAGGAAACCACAAAATTGTGAGCAAGTCTTGGGGACAGGCCATTTCTGGATAGCATTCACCTTTCTAGGAGAGACAGCAAAAACCGTTTTGAGTGACAACATATCCAAGGAAATTGACCTCAGTGCAGAAGAATTAGCGCTTTGAAGATTTTGCAAATAGGTTGTATTCTTGAAGTCTATGGAGGACCTGGATGACGTGGGCAACATGATCAGAGAGGGAGGAGGGGTATATGAGAATATTGTCAAGAGAAACAACAACAAACTTGTTAAGGAAGGGAAGAAGAGCCTCATTTAATAAGGCCTGAAAGGTTGAAAGAGAATGACATAATCCAAAGGGCATTACATTATACTAATACAACCCAAATAGGGTACAGAACACAGTCTTTCATTTGTGCCCAGGGGGAGAATCTGACCTGATTGAAAACAATTCAGAGGTCAATTTTAGTATATGCATAGCTGCCAGAAAGACAATTAGTCAAAGTCTCAGCAGAAGGAATAGGGCATCTATCCTTGATTGTGATCTTGTTGAGTGCTCTATAGTCAACAAAAGGGCGCTTGGAGCCATTTGATTTACTGACAAAGAAGATGGGGGAAGAACATAGAGGCATGGATTGTGATATGAAACCTTTAGAGAGTTTCTCATTGATATAGTCCTTTAGTAGGGTGTTGTCTGAGTCAGAGAGGGGAATAACCCTTCCCCAGGGAGGAGTGGTGCCTGGTTTAAGGTTTATCTGAATATTGTAGGGTCTATGAGAGGTAGCAAGTTACATTCTTCTTCACTAAAGAAATCCTTGAAGTCAGAGTAACAATAAGGTAATTGTCATGCTTTTTGCATTACAGCACCATAATTATTTGGGATTATAGGGAACAGGACATTAACTTGAATACAGTCATATGTGAGGATATGAGTAGTATTATATCAGAAGAGCCAGGATTGAATGGAACCAGGCTTATTGTCCAACAATGGCTTCTGATTGTGCAGAAGCACTTAAGGATTAGGATAAAGGTCAACCAGATTCAAGATATATCAAAGACAGTTAAAGATTAAAGCTTATCTTTATTGTAAGTGATTCATTTTTCTTATACCTTCTGCAAAGGTTAATCCCTGGGCTGCTAGCAATGTCTTATAAGACATTCTAACACGCCCCTAATTTGGGTAATTATTAATCTAGGTTTGGTGCTTATTGCACGTCAACCAATAGAATATCTTCATCTTTACCCAGCACAGGTGATCCTTGCTGGCATGGGATAATTTAGTTACTTCAGGATTATTTCCTACTTTTCTGACATACTGCAAGCTTAATGCTTATTAATGTGAGAAATATTTGAATTCAAGGTTATGGGGAATTGAACTGAGCGCCTCAGTGCTCAATGTAAAAGTAAAGTAGCACCTTGGCGCTTGCAATATTTGCCAGCCAGCGCTTGCAATATTTTTCAGTTGGCTCTTGACGTAAAAGTAGCTTGGCACTTTGGTGCCTAATCCAGTTGCTAGGCGGCGCTGCGGCGCCTGTGTCCTTTCCCAAGTGGCGCAACAACAAATCATGTATCACTTAAGTGCCGCAGCAGCGCTTATCATTGGCTAATTTAAGGTTCAGGTCAGCAGGCTACTGCTGATCCAATATGCATATGATTTATACTATCAATTTATGTTATTTGGTAGCTACAATTCATATCTGCGAGCTCCGTCATAATTGGCATCACTGTTTTTTATACTACTAATTTATGGATTTAGTTGTAGCAATCCCAATCCATGGGCTTTGTAATAATTGGCATCATTGCTTGATCAAAATTCCCAACAATACATTTTTAGACTGAGATTATACATTTATCTCAACAGGTTTAAAAACTACTGTATAGATTCATCAAAATTCATTTGAACGTTTGATTTTATTTCTTTTAATTGATAAAATTTTTTACTTGCTCCTATTTTTCATGATTCCCTAATCCAAGGTGAACTTCTTTCAGGTGATTTATATTCACTATTCATTGCTTTTTTGTTTACATATTTGTTCATGTTAATTTGAATTATTCTTTGGATTTCTGTGGGGTTTCTTTGAATGACAGGGGCTACCAAGGATTGGTAACCCCATATGCACCATGTGGTGTATATGCTGTCACCTTGACAACTTCTTCCCCAATCCTTGATGTGACTAAAATAAGGTAAATAAAAAATAAAACAGCTTACTAATTCTTTCCTCTGCAGCCCCTTCAGCCACAGGCGCCCCTTCAGCAAACTTCATGAGCGTTGGATGCTCTTTATTGATTTTCCTTGGTTTTATCTTCCTTATCTTTCTTGCAATTTTGTTTTCCCTTTGAGGTTCTTCATTTGATAAAATTTTCTCCATTCTTAAAGCGCTTCTGCTTCTTGTTTGTTCTTCATTTTCTTTGTTTGATTTTGTTTCTATTTCAGCATTTTCATTTCCTTCACCTTGAATTGTGCTTCTTCATTCCTTTTATTTCTGTTTATTTTCTTTAAAATTTCATTTTCTTCTATCAATTTGATCTTTTGATTTTTTCTTCTGTTACTTTTCAAGAACTCTCACAAGCTGTAACTTGCTTTGCTGAAATTTAAACTCTGAAGAATTTCCCTTTGTAAATTTAAAACTGTTTCCTTATATTCATCTTTGATAATTGTCCCCAAACTATTCTTTGCAACTTATTTTGTTGGACCAAAGCCCTTCCTTCATTTCCCAATTGCTTCACTGCTATTTTCTTAATATTTTCTAGAAGTTCAATAACCTTTTGAAGAGCTGACTCTAAACCATTGGTAAGGTTATAGATATTAGACAAGTTGTTTGAAATACATCCTAAATAATGGTTTTATAGTACTACCATCAACCCCTAATCATGAAATTATAGATAATAGTAAATTTTATTGACAATTATTGCAAATAATACAAATAACTTGTAATTATGCAAAAAAATAGCATAACACACTAAAAAATACACCATAATTGCATTAAACTAGCCATCTGAATTATTATATGTAGACTATATTTTTCCAATATGTAACTTTTTTTATTTAAAAACTAGTATTTTATTGATATCTCACATTGAATTGTGAATATCTTATTGAATATTAACTATACTAGGTCTTATTGCTAGCCATTTAAATTCTTCATTATGTGCATAACTCAATGCATTTAATATAATGAATTTCATTGTAAAGGTGGCATTTTTCATTTTAATTTTTTATAATTGGACTGTGTCTATATTAGGGAGCCATTAACAATTATTACAAATATTGATACATAGTGCATTTTACAGCCTGCATATTTACCTATTGATAATGATTCTGTGAAATTTTTATTGGATTTTGTGAGTTAGTAATAATACTATGGATCAATCAATCACTGTTTATGACCATTAATTGACACATTTTTTTGCTGTGATGATTGTGTATTTTCTGATAAGTATGTGCTGGTATCCCATTGGTTAGTTTTACACCCTATTGCATAGGTAATAGAAAATCAAGTCACCACCCTGAGACCAGATGCTGTTGGGGTGGTAACCTTTTTTCATATTATCTTTGCAATAGGATGTGAAAGCAACCAATTGAATACTAGTGTATAAATTTTAGAAAATGCACTATTGCCACAGCAAGGAAAATCAGCCAATTAATGGTAATAAATGTTAATTTATTAATCCATTACATTATTATTACCTTGAAAAATCCAAATAAAAAGTTTACAGAATTATTACCAATAGGTAAATATACAGGCTGTAAAATGCACTATGTATCAATATTTGTACTAAGCGTCAATGGCTCTCTAGTATAAACATAGTTCATTTATATAAATTACAATGAAAAAGTGTTGTTTACAATAGATTTTATTAAAAAGAATGCCTTGAGCTATGTACATAATATCTAAGTATCAGAATTTAACATATTCCTGCAATATTCTGATATAAAATTTATATTTGTGGTCCTCAATTTATTATTGCTAATAAAAATATTCATGCATTGAAGGTAGTACTATAAAATCCAGTTTTTTATGTAATTCAAACAACATGTCAAATATCTACAGCCTTATCAACAAATTAGAGTCAGCCCTCAAAAAGGTTGTTGAGCTCAAACATAACATCAGGGAAATTGTAGTAAATCAGCTGGGAAATGAGGGAAGGGCTTTGGTCCAGCAAAACAAAATCGCAAAAAATAGCCTGGGGAAAATAGTCAAAGAAGAACACAAGGAAATAGTTTTAAATCTACAAAAGGAAATACACAAACATTTAAATTTTGACAATGAAAGTTACAGCTTGTGGGAATTTGCAAAAAAAACAACAGAAAGAATACTCAAAATTTCAAATTTATTGAAGGAACTATAATTCCAAAGGAAATTAACACTAATGAAGAGGAAACTAATCAAATGAAAACAGATAAAAACAAAGCACAATCAAGAAGCAGAAGCGCCACAAGAAATAATTAAAATTTACCAAATGAAGATCTAGAGGAAGCACAAGTAGCACAGAAAATAAGGAAGATCAAGCCCAGGAAATCAAATGAAGAACAGCCAACGCTCATGAAGTTTGCTGAAGGGGCGCCAGTGGCTGACAGGGCAGCAGGGGAAACAATCAATAAGTTATTTTATGTTTTAATTATATTTAATTTAGTTATAACTAGGAATAGGGACAAGGTTGCTGAAGTGGCGGCCTTTACGCCCAATTGGTTTTACAGGGGTTACCAATAACTGGTAGCCCCTGTAAAGCAAATAAATAAAAATGAAATCAATAAAATAGTTCAAAATAACATCAATTAATATGAAACAAAAGAAGCAATTAATAGGGAATTAAAAGCGCCAGAAGGAAGTTCAACTTGGGTCAGAGAAGCCTATGAAGTAGGCACAAGTATCAATTTCAAAGGAATGATGGATATCCAAATTAATGTCAACATGAATTTCAACAAATATATCTTTGAATAATTTGAACAATTTCAATTTTTAACTATGAACTCATATGAAATAAACCTAGAAAAAGTCAATTTCAAGTTCTACAAGAAAACATCAAAGTTGCAATCTTCAATAACTTAATAAAATCAATATCAAATCAAATAGGTGATGTATTTTTAGTCAATAGGATAAAATATTTATTCATATCTTTTGCAGAGGCATGGATGGCAGATGCCTCCAAAATGCCTGACTCACCTTTAATCAAATTTTAAAAAAATTCTATACAAATAAATTGGTTATTATATACAATAAATTCTGCTTATTTCCGGAAATCTATACCTCACAGCAACTTCATCTTGCTGTTTACCTTGGGGTAGTACTACACTGCATTATGAAGGCCAACATGAAGAAGCTGGAGGACGTCCCCCTTCAAATGGACGTCTGTCGGCTGACACAGGACAAAATGAAGATGCTGCAGAGCTACAAAACAGTAGAGCATGTCCTATATGACTGTTTTACTTTAGCCTTGTTGAATGGATATACAATACATCCTGAGAACCAACTCCTAATCAATTCTCTTTCAAAACTACCTTTTATAAGATGCTCAGCCACCACCAGGGTGCTGAGCGCCACCCCTCTAGCAATTGTTGCCAGAGTTGTCCACCATATACAGAAGAGTATGTGGTCCTAATTTAATGAATTAGCAGAAGTTTTAATTTTGGGGTATAATACCCCAAAATAATCACATTCCCCTTTGCAATTTGCATCCCCTTAATAAATTATCTTCCCTTGCAATTTATCTTTTATTTTTATTTTAATTTTTCAATCTTATTTTTATTTCAAATTTTAATATTTAAATTTAAAAATAACATATCTAAATATATTATAATACAGTAGTTATAGTACGCAAACACATGAAATAATAAAACATGATTTAAAAATTTGTTTATTTAGTTGCTTGTCAAGTACAGTGTCAGGATACCAAGAGTACCATGGAGCTCCAGCAGATGAGGGGGGAGTTGTAGCAGGTACTGGCGTGACCCACCAGATGATGGGGCATAACTTTACCAGATAGGAAAGGGCCTTCCCAGCCACAGCTCAAGGCCCAGCCGCTGGCAAGGCAGAGTCAATCAATCCTGTGAGCGCCAGGTAAATCACTCCCAGGAATTGACTACTCTGGACAGTGGCATCAGAGGTGAATGGTGTTGAGATGGTTGGTTGGGGTGTTGGGGGCGGTTCCATGGGACCATGTAGGCAGCAGGATTGTTGTAGTTCCCATTGAAGATCAAAGGGTATATGGTGATTGCTTTGCTGTCACAGACAATTTGGTAGGGTTCCTTGGGTGCATTTGGGCAGGTGTACCACTGCAAGACTTCCAAGGTCCAGGGTTTGTGGTCAGGATTTGGGGGATGCTCAGTAAAATGCACAGGGTCAAACAGAGCATCAGGAGGGCATTATTAGTCAAAGGATTTGGTTTTGTAAACTGGAGCCTGGCTATCCATCCCAGTGGGTACTGACGCTTGGGTGTATGCAGATGAAAGAGTATCAAAAATATGTATGGAAAAAGATTGGTGAACCAAAGGTTCATAACAACTTTATTTGGTAAGGATGACAATGCAGAACTTTTTCAAGTGCTTCTGATGTATATACTTACTCACATGCAGGTGCCTCTGGGCATTCTTCTGGTGCTATCTGTGTGACAAGGCTTGGCATCTCAGGTTCTGATGTTTGGTTGGCTGCTTCATGGTCATTTTTGAGGTTTTCAGGAACAGTTGTTTGGCTTTTTGGTGGTCTATATTGGCTTGGCTGGCCATTGGTTCTGGCAGGTTTGGATTCTGGGGCTATGGGGGTTTTTCCAATTCAATCACAATTTTTGGAATGGCTTGACAGGCTTTTCTGAGCCCAAGGAACTTGATTGAAAAAGGGATCCCCAATTGGGGACCCCAAATTACTTAATGGAGGGTGGTCTTGATCTGGGTTTACTGGGCAACTAAAAATAGCCTGTCCAGGCCCAGCCAAACCCACCAAGGCTTGGGTGTAGCTTTTGGGGCCCAGAACAAGCCCCTCAGCTGCCACCAGGGCAGGTGTTGTGTTTGGATCCTGGGGACAACATCCAGGAGGACACAGCGGGAAATCTTTAAAACAAAAGATTTGAGGTTCAAAGCTTAATTTCTTGGAATACAAGATATGAAATTCCTTTTGGCAAAAAAAAAGAAAAAGCTTGAAAAATATTAAAGCCAACAAAAAATGTGGAGAAACTTGTCTTTATTAGGAGAAATGATTCTACTTAAATAGTAGACAAAGGTCAATGATCACTCATTAGGTAGACAGAGTGGCAGGAGGGGTCACGTTGGGATGAGGTCATACCAGGATCAGTCATGGACAGGTATGATAATCCAAAATGGGTGGATATCAAACCAGACCCATTTGCAGAAGGCAAAGAATTCCCGAAACCAAAAGCAAAACCGACTAAATCTTTACACATATCAATATTTGAAGGCCATATCAAAATGGCATTAATGGTGCAATTTACAACATCTCCCCCCACAAGATTGGACACAGGGAGTTGATATTTGCGGAGGAATTTGGAGTGTACTTGGGCAAAAGGACAGCCGGAGGACAATAGCTTCACAGTGTATTTGACACCCTTCTTGTAGGTGACTTCATGAGGTCTAACCCAGGGGAAGTATAGCTTATGTGCATGCCCTCTAGTACAATTTTGATAATAGAGGGCTAGGTCACCTACTTGGTACTCAGGGAGCAAGGCTCTGGAAGCATTAGAGGGCATGAGTTCCAGGGCTTTGACCTTGTAAGCAGTAGAGTAGGTGATAGCTTGGATGTCAATGATCTGGTTAGTCAATTCTTTGACATGAGCTTTGGGATTAGTAGAGGCGTCAACCTCCATCAATGGGGGTCCCAAGATTGAGGGGGTAGTGGCTTCTTGTCCATACAGCATGGCAAAGGGGGGCTGATCAGTCACTTGGTGTCTGCTGAGTCTATACACAAAGAGGGCAGCAGGGAGGAGCATATCCCAGTTAGTGGCGTCAGAGAGTGTAAGCTTCTGCATGATGGACACAAGGGTGGAGTTTGCTTGTTCCACAGTCCCGTTGGTGGATGGGTTATATGGTGCAGAGAAGGATTGATATGTACCCATAGTTTATACAATGGACATTATGAGGTGAGCATTAAAGTTGGTCACATTGTCAGAAAGTAGGACTTGAGGGCAGCCATGATGGTAGAAGATGTCTTGAAAAACGAAACTAGCTGTGGTCAGGGCGGGTATATCTTTGGTTGCTCTGGCTTTAATCTATTTGCTAAAGTAGTTGACGGCTACCAAGATGAATTGATACCCAAACCTAGAAAGCAAGAGAGGGCCAACAGCGTCAATACTCACAGTGTGAAAGGCATGCTTAGGGAGAACAAGCTTAGCTGATGTTGTGAAGGTTGGGGGTGTTGGATCTGACAAGAATGACAGGAGGCAAAGACATCAGGAATTAGGAGGCGTATTATCAGGAATCCATCCGCTTGGAAACATACCACCCAAAAGGTGTATGGCTGTGGATGGATTCAACCCTGTGATTAGAGAACCAATTGGAATAAGACCATCCCCATATGGAACAATTCTCCAATAAAATGGTATTGACCCAAAAGGGGATTGAACCTTCCCAACATGAAGTAAGCTCTAAGATAACTTAGAAGGAAAAAAAAGAAGCCAAGGGATGAAATAAGGAAGAAGCGGGCAGAATGACCCCCATGACCTGTGGTTCTTCTGTGATGGGGGGATTCTGTGACAATGGAATGGCAGTGTACCATACGCCTGGTACTACTCAGTGCCACAACTTGTCCAGGTAATTAAGAGGAGATGAACCAGAATCTGCTCTGGTTCCAAAAGATATGCTTGCAGTAAGGGACTGGATAAGGAGCAACCAAACCAATCATTTATACCCAAATGGTCCCCATTGGGAAGACTTGGGTAGCATCATGGTGTTTGATTTCAGGACTGGAGAGCAGGCAAAATAATAAATCTACTAGGTAAGGAAATTGACTTTATTAACTGAAAAATCAAACACTCTGACAAATAGAGCCTTTTTATAGACTGTCAAGAGCTGTTTAAATTGTAGTTCCCAGGGGAATTGGAGAAAATAATGGGGAAATTGGGGAAGGAAACTTGGCAGGGGGAGCTTTGATTTAACTTTAAAAAAGATAATTTCAAAAATATAATAACTTACCCCTGCTGAGCCTTCTCCAAACAGCTAGGTGTAATTTACCCCAGCTGTTGGAGAAGCAACAGATTGGGGGGCTTCTGGTGTGCAACTGCAACACCAGAAGAGGATAAACCATTATTTAATTAATTAATGTCAAGTACAGAGCTTAATGGCTCTTTAACGTTATCATGGTTTGAAGCAAAACCAACTTCAAAATCTCCTGGCCCCGTTGCATCCTCTGATTGGCTGCAGGCAGCCATCTTGTGTATTGGCAAAGGTAAGTTTGAATTCAAAATACTAATGTTTTCTAGGTGATCCATCAGTAAGCAAGAGGGCCCAGGTTTGATCCCTGTGTTGGCCAAGGAAATGGCCTCTGGGATTGACTCAAAGAAATTAAAAGGTAATTTAGGACTGATATTACATACTAATAAACCATTTCTAGGACCTGGGGAACAGTCCAAATTAGGAGAAGAGGTTTCATACCCTGGATCTATCAAGATTTCCTTGTTGTTGTCAGGAAAGGTTGTAAAAGCATTCCTACACTACCCTCACCTAGGGAAAGGTCTCCCTGTGAATGAAACCTGGTTAAGACCTGTTCACAGTTGGCAAGGTTCTCCACAGGTTCCCAGGAATTTGACTCCTCTCCATAATTCAGCCATTTGACCAAGTATTGTACTTTATCCTTGACTAGACAATGTGCAATGATGTCCTCCACCTCTCATTCAAAGGTGTTCAAGACAATCTGAGGGTTGGGGTTCCTCCCTGACAAGGCATCAGGGTCACCCTCAAAGGGAGTAAGTAATCCACGTGGAATACATCATGTACACTGGAACCAGCTGGTAGTTCAAGTCAATAGTTCAGATTGGAGAGGCGTTCCAGGACTCTGAGTGGACCAATCTTCTTAGGACCCAGTTTCTTGCTTGGAATCTTCAACTTCAGGTTACAGGCATTGAGGTAGACGTAAGACCCAACCAGATATTCCTTTGCTGGTGAACGGTGACAATCAGCATATTTCTTGTATTTGGACCTGGCCTTGGTGAGGAGCTCAATAAGGTTGGAGTGTACTTCTTTCATCCTGTTGGCTATTTCATCAGCTTGAGGAAAGGCAAATTCTTTGAGATTGGGGGGGAAGGACTCCAAGTCAAACCCAAAGTTGGCAAAGAAGAGAGACATACCAATTGAGCTATGGTGTGCAGTGTTATAATATAACTGGGCTAGATGGCAATAGTGGACCCAATTGTCCTGTTGTTAATTTACGTAATGTTGCAATTATTCCTCCAGTACTTGATTCACGCGCTTAGTTTGACCATCTGTTTGGGGGTGAAAAGAAGTGGATAAGTTCACTGTCACCCCCATCTGGTCCATTAGAGCCTTCCAGAAATGGGAGGTGAATTGAACACCTCAATCTGAGACAATGTCCTTAGGGAGCCCATGGTCACTGACTATCTTGCGGAAGAACATGCTGGCTACTTCCTTTGAGGTGCATGAAGAAAAGGGAATGAAAATGGCATATTTGGTCATGCGGTCTACCACAATCATGATGTTGGTGTTCCTTTTACTCATAGGTAAATCCACTATGAAGTCCATTGATATGGAAGACCATGGGCAAGAAGGTATGGGTAAAGAGCGGAGGAGTCCCTGGGGCTTAGTGTTGGAAGGTTTGTTTCTCCCACAACCAAGACAGTTGGAGATGCAAGTCTTGATGTCCTTCTTCATTCCAGGCCACCAGTATTGACGCCCAAGATGCTTCAAGGTTTTGAGCAACTCACCATGTCCAGACAAAGTACCCTCATGCATGTGTAGTATTGCCTTGGTTTGGAGTCCCCCTTTGGGAACCACCAAGGCACCTTTGACATATGTTATCCCCTGGTTGTTGATTGTGTTGATCTTTGGCAAACTTCTTAGCATTCCCTCAAGCTCTGTTTAAAATTGTGAGTGCATCTGTGCTTCCATGATCAACTGGTCCAAGGAAGTATGTGCCAAAATCTCAATGATGCTGGAAAGGAATTGAGAAGCTTTCAGCAATGATTTATTATTGTGGTCATGGTTTTGAGTATTGTTGTCCTTCAGGTCTTTGCGTCAGCTAATAGCATCTGGGACCACGTTCATTTTGCCAGGAGTGTATTCAATTGTGAAGTCAAAAGCCAGGAGGTCAATTGCCAATCTGACAAGACAAGGTGCTATCTTCCTTTTCTCTGTAAAGTAAAGGAGGTTCTTATGATTGGTCCTGATGATGGTAGGGAACTTACTTCCCTCAAGATAACAATGCCAGTGTTTAAGTGAGTTTACTTTGCGTACAACTCCTTCTCATAAACATGATAGTTTTGCTCCCAATCCAAGAGCTTATAGGAGTAGAAAGCCACAGGGTGGCTTTCATCATCCTCCCCAAGCTGGATCAGTACCACCCCCAAGGCATAATCCAATGTGTCTGTTTCCAAAAAAATTGGCGTTCAGGGTTGGGGCAAAGGAGTACTGGGGCAGAGGTGAAAGACTGTTTCAAGCAGTCAAAGGATTCCTGAGCAGACTTGGACCAATCAAACAACACCTTGCTAGAGATAAGAGCAGTGAGAGGTAGAGCAGTGGCTGAGAAATCCTTGATGAATTTCCTACAGAAGTTGGCTAGCCCAAGGAACCCTCTAAGCTTAGTGCAAGACGTGGGGACAGGCCAGTTCAGGACAGCTTCCACCTTGGAGGGAGCAATTGCAAAGCCTCCTGGCTTGATGGAGTACCCCAAGAACTCAACTTCTGTTGCAAAAAATTTGCATTTAGACAGTTTACAAAAAAGGTTGACCCTGGTAAGAGCGTCCATCACTTCCTTCAAGTGCTCAACATGACTTTCCTTGTCAGGTGAATAAATGAGGATGTTGTTGAGATATACCACCACACTAGTATCTAGAAAGGGGAATATCACTTCATTCATGAGTCTCTGGAAGGCTGCCGGGGCGTTGCTGAGACCAAAGTGCATGACTAGGTATTCATACAGGCCAAAGGGTGTTCTAATGGCTGTTTTCCACTCATCCCCCTTGGAAATGTGGATCTGGTTATAGGCGTTTTGCAAGTCTAGTTTGGAGAATATTTGTGCCCCCATAAGCTTGTCTGTGAGGGTTTCTGCAGCAGGAAGGGGGTTGCAATTCTTGATAGTGATTGAGTTAAGTTTAGTGTAGTCAACCACGGGGAAAAGGGTACCATCAGACTTTTTAACAAAAAAGATGGGAGAGGAGCAAGAAGACTTGGATCTACAGATGAACCCTTTGTGAAGGTTTTTGTCAAGATACTCCTTGAGTGCAATACCCTGGGCCCTGTTGGTGGGGTACAGTTTTTCCCAAGTTGGTGTGCTATCAGGGATGAGATCAATTCTTAAGTCCAAAGCTCGGTGGGCAGGGAGCTCATTGCAGCTTGCTTCACTGAAAAGACCCTTTTAACCCTTTAGAATCTCTGGAAGAGAACCCTTGGTGTGTGGGAGTGTTGTGATTCCACGGAGATATGAGTCAGAGAAGGAAGTGTCAAGGTTGATGGGTACCAAGAAAGATTTACCATGGTTGGTGAAATCTATATAATGGGAATCCCAATTGATGTTCATACAGGCTTGCTTGCACCAATAGTAGCCCAAAATCACTGGGCATACCAGACCTGGAATAGCCAAGAGCTCCAGCTGGAATTCAGCACCCACAATATTGGTTTGGAGAGGTAGCGCCAATTTTCAAACTGTTATCTGAGTTTTGTTGGCCAATAATACAGAATACAGGATAACTCCTGATATTCCCAGAGAGCTTAGCATGGGAGTTGTCAATGAAGTTGCCCATAGCTCCAGTATCTAAAAGGGCCTGTGTTGAAATTTTCCCATGAATTAAGGTGATTATCACAGGAAAGGTGGCGTAGGACTTAATGGTGGCTTTATTGGGATCAGAGGCAGCAAGGACCGCAGAAGGATGCTGCTGGACACAGTTCAATGCAAAGCAGTCCTTTTCTTGATGTCTCTTCTTCCCACAATAGAGACAGCATCCTTTGTCCATGTGTTGTTTACACTTGGCCTTGGATAGCTGATATCCACCTCCCTCCTTGGGAACTAACCCTGCTGGGAGGGCATTAGTCCCAAGGATCTTCTGGGAAAAGGTGGGTTTAAAAGGATTGGGTTTCCAGCCTGGAAATTGTTTAACTTGGGGGGCCCAACAAAGGATTTCTTGGGTAAGCTCATTGTAGGTATTTGGTAGGATGTGATGAGCTAAGAAAGCCTTCATGTCCGTAGATATGCGTTTATGCAGCATATAACAGCTTTCTTTTTTTTCCATTCCAATGGCTTCCTTAAGGACGGGTAAACTCCTTGAGGAACTCACTTGTGGCCATCTTGCTCTGATAAAGGCTAGAGATCTTGTCATAAAGTTCCTCTTTAGACAAGGCTGGCAAAATTATAGAGAGAAGAAAATCACAAAGGTAGGGCAATTGTGAAGAAGCTTTTCTCCTTTCAGGGTAGACTTGGCATACCATTGTTGGCCTTCCCTTGTAGCTGCTTGGCTACATGATGTACCTTCTGAGCGTCGGTGCAGAATTGGTCTGGGGATGTGTCAGCTGGGGATTGGGAAAAGGCCAAAAGCATTAGGATTTCATTGAACTCCACGTCCTCCAACTGGATAGACAAGATGTTGTTTAAGACCACAGTCTAAACCTGGTTTTGAAGTGGCTTTGGATCACCATGTTTGGACTTGGCTTGGTGGTAGGATCTGGTGATAAGAACAGTGGTGACACAGACCAAGACAAGGGGAAAAACCAAGGCCAAGGTTTTAACTAACCCTAGCTGAAATTCCATTTCAAAAGATTTGGTTTGTTTTGAGGTCCCAAAAAGAGCCTCAAAAATGGGTTAAGTTAAACTGTCAGGAATCCATCTGCTCAGAAACATACCACCCAAAAGGTGTATGGCCACGGATGGATTCAACCCTGTGATTAGAGAACCAATTGGAACAGCGACCATCCCTATATGGAACAATTATCCATTAAAACAGTATTGATCCAAAAGGGGATTGAACCTTCCCAACATGAAGTAAGCTCCAAGATAACTTAGAAGGAAAAAAAAGAAGCCAAGGGATGAAATCAGGAAGAAGCGGGCAGAATGGCCCCCATGACCTGTGGTTCTTCTGTGATGGGGGGATTCTGTGACAATGGAGTGGCAGTGTACCATACACCTGGTACCACTCAGTGCCACAAATTGTCCAGGTAATTAAGAGGAGATGAACCAGAATCTGCTCTGGTTCCAAAAGATATGCTTGCAGTAAGGGACTGGATAAGGAGCAACCAAACCAATCATTTATACCCAAATGGTCCCCATTGGGAAGACTTGGGTAGCATCATGGTGTTTGATTTCAGGACTGGAGAGCAGGCAAAATAATAAATCTACTAGGTAAGGAAATTGACTTTATTAACTGAAAAATCAAACACTCTGACAAATAGAGCCTTTTTATAGACTGTCAAGAGCTGTTTAAATTGTAGTTCCCAGGGGAATTGGAGAAAATAATGGGGAAATTGGGGAAGGAAACTTGGCAGGGGGAGCTTTGATTTAACTTTAAAAAAGATAATTTCAAAAATATAATAACTTACCCCTGCTGAGCCTTCTCCAAACAGCTAGGTGTAATTTACCCCAGCTGTTGGAGAAGCAACAGATTGGGGGGCTTCTGGTGTGCAACTGCAACACCAGAAGAGGATAAACCATTATTTAATTAATTAATGTCAAGTACAGAGCTTAATGGCTCTTTAACGTTATCATGGTTTGAAGCAAAACCAACTTCAAAATCTCCTGGCCCCGTTGCATCCTCTGATTGGCTGCAGGCAGCCATCTTGTGTATTGGCAAAGGTAAGTTTGAATTCAAAATACTAATGTTTTCTAGGTGATCCATCAGTAAGCAAGAGGGCCCAGGTTTGATCCCTGTGTTGGCCAAGGAAATGGCCTCTGGGATTGACTCAAAGAAATTAAAAGGTAATTTAGGACTGATATTACATACTAATAAACCATTTCTAGGACCTGGGGAACAGTCCAAATTAGGAGAAGAGGTTTCATACCCTGGATCTATCAAGATTTCCTTGTTGTTGTCAGGAAAGGTTGCAAAAGCATTCCTGACACACATATTCTCCCAGTAGAAGTTCTTACACAACCAGTCATAAGTTTTTGCTATGCCCCTGTGTCCCGTGTCAATGTGAACTTGGAGAATGATGACAACTCTCATGCTAGGTTGGACGTAGGGCAGAAAAGCGTTGTTGACTTTCTTGAAGAGTTGTCTATCTCAAATCACAGTGTCCTTGGATAGAACTTGTAGGGCCAGAAAAATGTCTTCTGGTTCAGTGGTCCAGGAGCCAGGGTACCCTATCAATTTGTATAGACAATCAGCGTCAGCAGGATGGATGGCTAGTATGGCCATTATTGACAAACCATCAGCATTTTGATGTTGCACCCCAGGGCAATGCACTACGGTGAAATAATATCCTTGCAGGCGTAAAGCTCAACAAGCTAGTTGACCTTCAGGCTCCTTTAATTGCTGCAGCCACTTTTGGGAAGAGTGGTTGATGACTACCGTAAAGTTAGTCCATTAGATGTAGTGTCTGAACTGTTTCACTGCATGCAGAACAGCTAGACATTCCTTTTCTGTGATGCTATAATTCTTCTTGAATTTGTTGAGGACTTGCAAAGAGTAGGCCACAGGCCGGTCTACACCTTCATTGTCAAGTTGGGCTAAGATGGCACCCACAGCTATTCCACTTGCGTCAGTGTACAAGATAAACTCTTTATCATAATCAGGGTAGACTAGAATAGGAGCTTCTTTGAGCTTGGCTTTCAGCGCTTCAAAAGACTGTTGTTGGCTGTCAGTCCACTCAAAGGGTACGTTGCAAAGGAGTTGGACAAGAGGTTTGCTTAATTCAGCAAAATCAGGGATGAATTATTGATAGTACCCCATCATACCAAGCAGCACTTGGACCTCTTGTAGGCTTTTGGGGGGCAGCATCTTGTCAATGGCTTCTACCTTATTATTTATAGGGCGTATTCCATTTTGGGTGATCTCATGGCCCAAGAATTTGAGTCGTTCCTTGAAAAAGGAGCATTTAGAAGGTTTGAGTTTCAGGTCTGCCTCTCAAATTTTAAGGAAGACAGCTTTGAGGTGGTCCAAATGGTTGGTAAAGGTGGAGCTGAACACAGTAATATCATCAAGGTATATGAGAATGCAGGAGAGCTTCAAATCTTGCAGGATGGAGTCCATAGTCCGTTGGAATGTAGCAGGGGCATTGCAGAGTCTTTGGGGCATACAAGTGGGTTCAAAAAGGCCTTCTGAGGTGATAAGCACAGCCTTTTCTCTATCTTCAGGAGATAAGTCAACCTGCCAGTATCCTGAGGCAAGATCCATAGCAGAGAAAAACTTTGATCCCCCTAATCTTCTAAGTGCGTCATCAATTCTAGGCAGAGGGTAAGAGTCCTTTTTGGTGAGCAAATTCAGGTGGCAGTAATCTATCACAATGTGGTGGCCTCCATCCTTCTTTTTGAGGATCAACAATGGGGAGGCCCAAGGGCTCTGAGAGGGAGCTAGTAGCCCAGCGTCTAAGAGCTGCTTGAGTTCCTTAGAGACCTGAGCATCCTCTATCCTACTACAGCGGTATGGTTTGGTACAAAAAGGAGGTGCATCACCAGTATCAATCTGATGGATGTCCCCTTTTGCTAGGCCATAGTCCGTAGGTCTGGAGGCAAAGATATCCTTAAACTGGTCTAGCAGTTCCAGATCATCTTTTTGTTGAACAGGTGACATTTGTGGGAAGTCTGTGGCAGTGAAAAGGGAGAGAACCTGGGAGTCTCCTTCAGACAAGTTGAAATCACTAAACGTTCCAAAAGGGTAGAGGGACGCCACTTGCTTTGTACCTAATATGTGACCATGTCCAAAAACCTGGCCCTTGGTCACCTGCATAGAAAGGGCAGTCAGGTTAGCCAATAACAGCTGTACAGGCTCCTTGTGAGTTTGATCAAAAATCCCAGGGCACAGCCAAGGCTCTTTACAGCTTAAGTAATTGGTTGAATATAGCTCCAGAAAGGATTTCTCAGGGAGCTTGAAGGATATCTGGGAGTCTATAATTACTCAGGAGCCTGGAGTGATGATAATAGCTGCAGGGGCAAGAAGAGGCACGCCCTCCTCTGCAGGACAGGAAGGAGGAGGGTAGCGCATATTGGAGGAATGAGTCCTTTACTTGAGTGAGAAGATACCAGTGGGATACTTGAGCACGCAAGTTTTAAGACATTTCCTGGGAGACATGGGGGTTCTTTAAAGATTAAAGGGATCTCATACCCTAGGAGAGATAGGTACCCATATCTAAGGTTCAAAATCTTGTTGTACTCTCAAAGGAACTGTGTATCAACCAGGAGATTGTAACTTTCATTTTTGAGGACAACAGCGGGGGAAGCAATGAGGAGTTTCCCAAACCTCATTGGTAGAGCAGAGTAAGCACCAATGGCTCAAGTTTGTGCCATGCCAGCTGTGCCATATAACTGAGTGTAGTTGAGGTCAGGAGCCATTTTAAGTTTTTTTCATCAACTTGGACAATACCAGATTGACTGGAGAGCCTGTGTCCAAGATAGCCTTGATCTTAATCTTTTGAATCAATACTTTCACACAAGTAGTATCTTTTCCAAAGGGGGGTAAGACGGCCAACACATCCTGAGCAGCTTTTAGCTCTTTCTCTCATTTAGCTAACATGTATTTTAAGGCAGGAATTTCCTTGTATATAGTCTGCAATGGGAGAGATACAGTCATATTCTGGAAGAGAGCTTCTGCTAGCTCAGCAGCTTCTTCAGAAGAGTCTACCAGGACAGGAGGTTGATGTGCCTGGGCCAAGTAAAGACAATCCACCATGGCCTTGGCTTCAGCTAAACGTGAACAAGTTTTAGTTGTGGTTTTCCCTGAGCAAAACTTGTAAGGGACTGACACAGTTTCTGGGACAGCCAAAACAGAGATAGCCATAACTATCTGTTTCATCACAGTCAGAATCTTCATGTTCAGAATCACTAGAAATATTTTGAAACAGGTGAAGGATAGTTGGGCCATATGAAGGGGGAGATTCCTCGTTGGAAGGAGGATCATGAGGAGACAAGGAAGACTGGTCAGCAGAGAGCGTCTCTGCCTCTAAGCTGACCTCTCTTTTCCCGCCTGCTCCTTTGGGTTGCAACCTTCTACCCAAGGATTGGTACAGGTACATGAGTGATGTCCTATTTGACCACAGTTATGGCATACTTGTCTCTTAGACGTCCCACTTGAGCCCAGAGTCATAATGTGCAGAGTACAGGAGGTGGTCCCAGAGTTGCTGGATTTATTTTCACAAACTACAGTACCCCCATGGGTTAAATGCATGTCTTGCAAAAGGGTATTAATAATCTTCATGGAAGTAAGAAAAGCTTTGTGTGCCTTGAAGTGCAGGTATAGGAGCTGATTTACCTTGAAAGTGTTTGAACATTCCATGTAAGCTTGTTGGGGGGTTAACTGAGAACTGGTAATTAATTGTTGCCCTTCAATATAGAAGTTGTCAGCAAACTCAGTCAGGGTTTATTTGGGCTTAAAGGCAATGTGCATAAATGCATTTTTTACCTCCAAGATGAGATCTCCTCCAAATTCCTCAATAAGAAGGTTTCATGTCCTCCCAAGTGACAATGGAAGGGAGTTTGGGGACCACAACTTCTTGGCATGTAGGTGCAGGCAGGTAAGAATATACTCCTTTTTAAAGCTTGGTAGCAGCCCTACATATTGCAGTTTTATAGAATTTCATAAAGGCAGCAATGGTAGAGGTTTTAGGGTCAAATATCTGTTTGAATGAAGGCTTATAGTTGAGGTCAATGGACAATGAGGTGGATTGGCTGTTGTCACCTGGGTTGAGAATGTTAATGTGGGGCTCACCCTCAAAATCAGATTCTGCAGCAGGTTGTCTAGCCCAGAGGAGTCAAAGGCTCTCTTCCAGGGTGTCTAGTGTAGAGCTGTTTTTTCTATTGATATCTCAGGTGGTAGTGGCAGCAGCTCTAAACTCATTAATCTTGATCTGTTGTACTGCCAGTATACCAGCAACCCCATTGATACAAGAGGCCATGGAAGTTGCTTGAGCGGTTAAAGGGATAAACTGTCTATTTATTGTTTCTGTCAATTGAGAGAGGTTCTGCACCTTGCGTTCTAGAGCATCTTGCCTATCTGTAACATCATTTGACACTGCTGCTAAATGATCCAAGGCAAGAGCACAGTTGACAGGGTTTGGCCTTCTAAGCCAGGGCAACAACCATGATTGCCATGAGCAGGAGTATCAGTGACCTCTGTCTCTTGTTTACTGTCAGAGTTAGAGGACAAATCATCAGGGTCAGATATGCGTTATCTCAAATACTTAATCTCATCTCACAAGGTAGCAACTTGGTCTGTTAGCAAGTCAATGCAAGGATTGGGTGTAGGCTCTACAGGTGGAGGGTTTAGAACAGGTGCTTGGCATTGTGTAGTGGCTTTGAGTTCAGATATGGCTTCCCATACATTAGCTTCAAAGGAAGACAGGATCCCAACAGAAGGAGCGGGAGGAGTCACTTCATTGAATCTATTCTATTGCCAACATAGTTTTGAACCTGACACAGACTTTTTCCTAGTGCGGCTTTATCTAAGCCATACTGTAGGTGCAGATGTTGGCTCCAATTATCAATGTGGGTCCCAACCAACTTGAGATGTGAATTGACATGCTCTTGAAACTGATTGAGCTTGGTAACTAAGGTCTCAAAATCTTAAATATTTTAGAAAAGTTGCTTCTATCTACCCACACCAGGTATCTTGGTGATAATCCAGTTTGCACAGTTGATCATTGATTTATCCAGGGAGCAAGGAGCAAAGAGAGTTTAAGGACAAGGTCAAATACTTTTGTGAAGCCAGCAAGTTGTGCTGGTTTTCTGAAATACAAGCAAAGAGGCTATGGAACCATTCTTGATAGTTCATGTTTTGTTCATGATTGTTGGAGACAGCAGTGGCTACAGCAGTCAAGAGCTGGTTTTGCAATCCCAGCGCCAACTGATGATGAACCAGCGCAGGTTGGATGAATTGGTTGACTAACACATCAATAGTCTCCATAGACTCCATCAATGCGGGGAAGACCAAATCAAAGAGGAAGGAATATAGATCTTTGGAAGCATACCCAGGACAGAGACCAGGGATAGTGTGCATTGCCACTGTGCCTGTGTAAAGTAGAGAACGGGCAGCAGCACAAGCTTGCTTGTAGTTGAGTGAGAAAGCTGGAGGGGGGCCCAAGTAGGCCTAGGAGACAACACCATTATCATGGAAGTTGAGGGGGCATTGGTGATATCTTCTTCTAGAGAAGTACTAAAAAATTTAGGTTGTTCTGGTACTTCAGAAACAAAAGGGGAAGTACCAGAGAATGCACGTGGGAGCAGGGTAACCAAGGGGCTTTCAGACCCTGTAGTGAGCACCATTTTGTTGTGTTTGGATCCTGGGGACAACATCCAGGAGGACACAGCAGGAAATCTTTAAAACAAAAGATTTGAGGTTCAAAGCTTAATTTCTTGGAATACAAGATATGAAATTCCTTTTGGCAAAAAAAGAAGAAGCTTGAAAAATATTAAAGCCAACACAAATATGGATAAACTTTTTTTATTAGGAGAAATGATTCTACTTAAATAGTAGACAAGGGTCAATGATAACTCAATAGGTAGACAGAGTGGCAGAGGGGGTCCTGTTGGGTTGAAATCATACCAGGATCAGTCAAGGGATGGTATGATATTCTGGAATGGGTGGACATTGATGTTGACCCATTTAAGGAAGGCAAGGAATATCCAAAGTCAAAAGCAAAACCAACCAAATCTTTGCATATTTCACTATTCAAAGGCCATATCAAAATAGCCTTAATAGCGCAATTTCCAACAGGCTTATGTCTAGGATTTAAGCTGGTTGGTCTGGCTTGTGACGCAGGAGACAATTGACTAGTGCTGACGCCTTGGGAGGCCATTGTGTTGGCATTACATCCTTCAATTTGGGTTCTGGGTCTATTCTTGGACCCTCTGGGACGCTCTCATGGACAGGATGCCCCGCAGGCTGGTGCAGGAGCTGGTTGGGAGTGCAATTGTTGGTCCATAAAAATAAAATAAAAATATATTTTAGATTAAATATGTATTTATTTAGATTTTTGATTTAGTAGTGAATAGTTATTTTCTCTTGATTTAGCCTTGAATAGTAACAGAAATTCTATATCTGTGATCTGAAGTATATAATATTGTATACTTTCTGGGTTTGGATAATTTTAAAGTTTAATCCCTTTTTATGTCTAAGCATAATTATTGAGATTGAATTTTTTGGTGAAATATGCCATCTAGAAAAAAATTGCAATAGGGTCAGGATTTACATCAACAAAATTAAAAAAATCAAAAAATTATTAAATAGTTAGTTTTTACATATTGGTTTCTAATACGCCATCTAGAAAAACGGCATCTAGAAAACGCTATCACAAATTGAAATAAAAATAGTGTTATCCAAATAAAATTTTTTGAATATAAAAACACTTAATAAATACCCCAAAATATGCCATCTAGAAATACAGCATCTGAAATCAAATAAGAAATTATACTTTTATGTGATATATCCAAGCCTTTTCCTTATTAACTGGGAATAAAGTATGATATTAATTTATGACCACATATAATATATCAACTCAAATTAACTCACTTTTGGTATTACTATCTCCCTGTAACACAGCCATTAAAAGCCACTTTTGATATACTGATTTTATTCCTTATCATAAAAGTATCTGTAATATTTAGGTTTTAACTTTAAAATGTTTCCTTAATGATTTTATATATGCAAGGGTAGTGTATCCATTAACTGGAACTGTAATAATCAGCTTAAGGACAGTGTAACTAAGACCATCTTATCACTTGAAGGTTGGTACAATCAATTTTCTTGCCTGGTTAAGATAAAGAAGCCGAGATTCATTGTGATTATCAATAAGCTGAAGATCTGGTATATCCATGGGTACCAGCTTTACCCTCAGGCCATCAAAATCAAAGCTGTTTTATCTAAGCATGCAGATCAGCAGGTCAAGTTTGCAAGTGTTACCAAGGAGTTTTTGACCTATTATACCAGAAAAGGCTGCCTTACTCATTTCAAAGGCATTGCAAAGACTTTTGGGACTGAAGCCTGATTAATTCACTCTTTCATTAAATACTTTACTTCCAAACATTTAATTTTTAATTAATTTTTAGTACATTGATACAAACATAGGAGCAAATTTCAATATGAAAATATCACAGTTTTGGGGTGTGTTGACTTTGGAGCTTGGTGCACTATAGTTAGTACTAGCTGATCCCACATTATTATTGCAGATTTGGAATCTTTGGATTATTTGGGTCTAGCCATATGTTTTTCTTACTGTTTTTGAAAAACATTGGGTTTTTATTAATTTTTAAGTTATTTGGCACAGTTCTGCCAGAAATTTGACATAGGATTTCTGGATGGCGTTTTCTAGATGACATCTTTCTAGATGGCATTTTAGGACACATTTTCTATATGGCGTCTTTCTAGATGGTGTTTTCTAGATAATTTTTTCTAGATGGCGTCTTTCTAGATAGTGTATCCCACCAATATTTCACTTGATTTTAGTTGTGGTGGAGCTTCTTAATTTTTATTGGTGTTTCCTAGTGTGCTTACTGTAAGTGAATTTGGATTCCAATTCTGTAAAGTCACTCCCCCCTTTGGCCTAAGATAGGACAATCTTCCCACGTTGTACCAAGAAATCTCCTCAGAAGTTAGTTTAACCCCCCCTCTCTTACATAATGAGCAAGCCAATGTCTTCAGCCTTCAAAGCCTTTTGCCACTGGGTGTGATCACTGGTTCTAGCCCTGGTCTGTGCCAGCATTAGGTCCCTCCTCTTGGGACTCTTATCTGCATGGGCCCTCTTATTGCTTCTGTCCTCCTTCAAGAAGTGTATCATTGGCAAGACCTCCCCTACATCCATAGCTTTGTCTGTAGCCTCAGTGATTAACATCACCTTGGTATCCCCCTGCACTCCCCCATAACAGAGGTCTGTGAGAAAGTCTTGGAGCTTTGGGAGAGCTCCAACTCTGCCTTGCTGCTAATTTGGCGTCTACCAACGCTCCCATCTCAGATGCTCAACACTCAGTTGCCCTCTTGGATGCCCTCAATGGAGACGCCTGCCTCTGGGTCCATACTCTCCTTTGCCAGAGCTAAGAGCTGGGCAGCACGGCTTCTCTCCTCACCTTGGTTTCTTCTGTGGTGGCTGCTCCTGGGTTTAAGGCCTTGGTCATCTTTAAAACCCTGCATTTAAAGGGACTGGCTTTAGACCTTGCCACCCATATGGAATGCTTTGCTGTGAAGGCCGCCTCTTTGGCCCTCCCTGCCAAGGTGGCAATAGCTATGTTTTGCCATTCACTTGACTCTGCCTCTGTGGACAAAGATGTGTGGGACCCTGCCCCCTCCCCCTCCCTTGAGAAGGTGTTTGCCTTGGTGCGCAAGTTGGGCGCCAAACCGGCATACCTTCTTAAAAAGGGGGTCCTTGCTACCCTACCAGTGGTTAAGCCTTCTCCTCCTGTTAAGATGGCTAAGCCTCCCAAGACGGCCTCCATCAATGTGATGTGCTGCCCTGCCCAAGCTCCTAATTGGCCCACAAACTCTAGGTCCTTGCCTAAGTTTGCGGCCTTGGTTGCAATCCCTGATGTGACCTCCACGACCCCTCTGGCACCATCCTGGCTCTACAGAATAAAGAGGATTGGTCTTACTTTCTTTTCAATGCAACCTTTTTCACAAAGTTGCAGAAGGCAAAGGCTACAGTGCTAGTAGACATGGTTGCAGGTGAGAACTTCATGGACCTCAGCTTGGCCCAGTTCTTGGGTCTCTTGCTCCCCCCCCAGACCCTTGTGGCTGCTAGCAAGGTACCAGTACTCTGTTACCCCCTTTCTAAGCTCCTTAGCTACTTCACAGGCAACCACGTCTTTGTCAGCAAGTTTTCTGCTATTGAGGACTTGCTATACCCTGTGATAGTGGGGGTGGGATGGTGGAGGCGTCATCTTGTCCAGATTAACGTTCTCTCTAACAAGTTGCATTTCTTGCTTGATGGTACTCCTGGCTTCTTCTTGCTGCTTCTGTTGGGGGAGGACCCCCTGAGTTGTGTCTATCACTCAAGGCTTTGCCGGAAACTCCTCCTCCCTTTATTCTGCCCAGCATGCTGGCTCTCTACAATGACACCTTTGACATTATCCTGTCAAACATCCTCCCCCCACTTCCGCCATGACCTCACGCTTAAACTCACCATGGACCTTATCAATATTGACGCCCCCATGTATCCCCTCAGTGAGTTGGAGGACAAGGCATTGGGTGTATGGTTAGACAACATGCTTGCCAAGGGTTGGATTGTGAAGAAGGCCTCTTTGGTCAGCTCCCTGGTGGCCTTTGCTTAGAAGCCCAACGGCTCCCTCTGCCTCTGTGTGGACTACACCCTGCTTAACAATGTGACGGTCCCAGATTGTTACCCTCTCCCCTTGAAGGCATCAATTGCTCAGTCCATTGCTAAGTCATGTGTGTTCTCTAAGCTTGACCTGGTTAATGTCTTTAATCAGGTTTGCGCCGCAGAAGGTGATGAGTAGCTGACAGCCATCAAGACTAGATGTGGATGCTTCCAGTTTAAGGTGATGCTGTTTGGCCTCAAGAACGCTCCTGGTATCTTTCAGAGAGTTATTGAGGAAGCCCTGGGTGACCTGCGCTTCTTCTGTATGGTGGCCTACATTGACAATATCTTGATCTACTCCTCTACTCCCAAGCAACATGATAAGGACCTGGTGTCTGTGGTGGCCGCTCTTCACAAAGCCTGCCTCTTCATCAAGCCTAGAAAGTGCAAGTTCTTCAAGTCTGAGGTCACGTTCTTGGGCAACCTAGTCCTGAAGGATGGTCACACTGTGTCACTTGAAAAAGCCAAAGCCCTCCGGGAATGGGCCACTCCCCAGAATCAGAAGGAGTTTTGCTGATTTCTGGGCACAGTAATCTTTCTCAAGAAGTTCTCCCCAGTTATCTCAGAGCTTGTGGCCCCACTTCACCCCCTTGCAGGTAAGAACACCACCTTCAACTGGACTCTGAGTGCCAGCACACTTTTGAGGCTATCAAGAAGGTCTTTGTCTCTATCCCAGTCCTCTGCCACACAGATACCAGCAAGCCCTTTATTGTGGCCTGTGGTTCTTCCAACATTGCAGTGGGGGCTGTCCTCCTACAGGAGCATAATGGTTAGGAACTTCCTGTTGCGTATTTCTCTTATAAGTTTGCCCCCAATGAGGCATTGTGGGCTGTGTTTGACAAGGAGCTGCAGGAGGTAGTGAATGCCATCATTCACTGGCGCCACCATCTCCAGGGTGCCCAGCACAAGTTTGTGGTCTGCACAGATCACAAAGCCCTCTGTTACTTCCGCAAGCCCCAGAAGCTTCTCCCCTGCTAGGCTCAGGTCATGCGGACCCTGTCAGGGTATAAGTTCTGGTATGAGTTTGTGAAAGGCAAACTGAAATCCTCCTGGACCTCCTCAGTCAGGATCCTGCCATGTACCCAGTGTGTGGTGACAAGAACCCCCTTATGACTCTTGTTATGCGTCCCAGGTGATCCTCCTCCCTCACCACTGCTGACCCCAGGTGACTCTCCCCCCACTCAGGTTGTTGGCCTCTGCTCCCTTGCACCTCCCTAACAGGACATCCTGCTTGCGCTTTCAGGTACTCTTCTCCATGATATACTTTTGGTTCAATGCTCTTCTCTGGATGGCATGGTTCTCCTCTCCAAGCTCACTCCCAAGCACCCAAAGGAAGGCGCATACGTCCTAAGGGAGAGTATAGTTTACCAAAACAAGCAAATTTGGGTCCCCAAGAGCTTGTGTGTGCATGTCATGACAGAGCATCATGATCCCCCCTGTTTGGGCATCCAGGTACAAAGAAACTCCTGGAGCTCATCAGATGTACCTACAGTTGGGTTGGGATCACTAAGGCCATTGGCCCTTGGGTTAAGCAGTGTGTCACCTGTGCATGCTCAAAGCCAGATTGCTCAGACAACAATGGCTCCTTATCCTCTCCATCAGGCACAGGGTCCTTGTTCTTCCATCTTAGTAGACTTTGTAGTGGAGCTCCCCTTATCCAGTGGTTTTGACTCCATTGTGGCAGTAGTTGATAGATTCACTAAGTATTTGGTGTTCATCCCATGCTTAACCACTCTGAACTCAGTAGGGATGGCTAAGTTGTTTTTGAAACATATCTTCACCAACTTTGGCTTGCCCCAGGAGATTGTGAGTGATTGTGGACCCCAGTTCATCTCTGTGTTCTGGGAATCCTTGATAGCCATTCTCAACATCAAGCCCTTCTGCTCCACGTCTTATCACCCTCAGCCAGATGGCCAGACTGAGAGGGTGAATCAGACTATGGAACAGCACTTGCCTTGCTATGCTAACACCACCATGGACTCTTAGTCAGAGGACCTTCCCTTGGCACAGTTTGCTTACAATAACATGGTACATTCCTCTACTGGTGTATCTCTCTTTCAAGCAACTCTAGGTTTTTCCCCTGCATTCTCTATTGGTCCGTCTCTACAATCCCACATCCAGGTTGCAGCAGACATGGCTGCCCACTTAAGAGCCATCCATGCCAAAGTACAAAAGATACTGGCCAAATCCATAGAGTCTTACAAGAAGGCAGCTGATAAGAACTACTGTCTGGCCCCAGACTACCCAGTAGGCTCTCTTGTCATGCTGGACTCCTCCAACATCCGCATAAAAGTACCTTCCCATAAGTTTGCCTCAAAACACCTGGGTTTGTTCAAGGTGTTGGAAAAAGAAGGTAACAGGTCATACATGTTGGATCTTCCACTCTTGTACTGCATCCACAACACCTTCAACGCCTGCCAACTCTCCCCCTTTGAGAGCCTTGCTCCCAACACCCCAGATCCCATTATGGTTGAAGGCACCCCTGAATACAAGGTGAAAGCAATAGTGGCATCCCAACGGATCAGGAAATCCCTATAGTATTGCGTCAAATGGAAAGGCTATCCTCCCTATGATAACAGCTGGGTAGCTTTGTCAGATTGTGGCAACTGTTGGGACCTAGTTCAGGAATTCTATTGCAACAACCCTGAGGCATTGGGCCCTCCCAAGTCCCTCCTGGCTCTTAAGATCCCCAAGGCTCACAAAAACTTCTTGGTTGTCACTCTCCCTCAAGGAGGCATCCACCCACAGGAAAAAGGAAATGTTAATGTAAAGTCACTCCCCCCTTTGGCCTTGGATAGGACAATCTTCCCACGTCATACCAAGAAATCTCCTCAGAAGCCTACCAAGCCCCTAAACTCCCTCAAAGATTTAGCCTGCACAGTTGACAAGAGATTTGTGTTGGCATACCCCTCCCAGGTGGCAAATTTTGATATTAGGAACTCTGTTCTACTTGGGAGAAATCCCTTATTAATTTGGACTATTTTCTGGCTTGGGCTTGATTGCATTTAAAATTAATTAGGTCTAAGCAATCAGGTCGCGCTACTGCCAAATCATTAAATTCCAACTTAACTGGATTGAATGGTGACCTGTCCCATTCATTTGATCCCAGCCAATCAGAGTTTGGGTTGGAAATTAGTACAAAACTCTCCAGCTTGCTGGATTTTCCTGGCAAAATTCCTCCTGTAGCCAATCAAATCTGCACCTCTGGGTCAGATGACCTTTTAATTTTAATTCTCCTCCCTTGTAGCAAGACAGGGGACTTTTGGTCCCCTGCTTGCTCATTCTTACAAATAAAGTTTGGACTTTTCAAACCCTAAATTTTCTAGTTGATTTTGGGAGCCTTTGTTTGGTCCTTTTTAATTTTCTAAAGTGTTAGTAGAAGTTCTGTCCTTCCTTACCTTATCCCCTTGCTTTTGGGTCCTCCAGCAGCTTCCTGAAGGTCTAATCTACGTTGTTGACGTCCAGGTTAAAGCTTACCCCTTTTGCTTTAAAGCATATGACTTGATTTTAAAAATTAGTAATAATTTCTATATAATTACCTATTTTAAGTTTGATTTCACCTTTGCTTTGCTTTCTCTTGCCTTGACACTTCATATATACTCTATAAAGCTTTCTGTTACACTTTCCAACCTGTTTGCTATCAGTTGCTGTTCCCAACCCTCTTTCTGCAATTTGGAGTCATTCTTCTTACCGCAGAATCTCTCATACCAATCTGAAAACTTAATACCCTATAGAATTATCTGGGTCTTTGGTGTACAATTTGCTTCAGTTTTCCAAGAATGTTGGTGCCCCTATTCAATTTTGTGGTTTTTACCTTGGCAACTGCCTTGGTAATGATATGGTCTGCCTCCCCAGATCTTTGGGGCTGTATCTCAGATTCCTTTCTTCACGTTGGTACTAACCCCAACCAGTTTTTAAATATCTTTGAGGGCATTCCTGCACACACTCAGGAGATCTACACTACCAATGAGAAAATTGTAAGAAGTCTTGTCTGTGATGATCTTGAGTTCCCTGCCATTGGAACTGCCCCCACTACTCCCCCAGACGTGACCTGCCCTATGCCCCCCTTTTTGAGGACCCAATTTTCTTGGTCCCAGAAGAAGGCTTGAGCACTCAAGAGTCCTCCCCCAGGCGCGCTCCCTGGCTCCTTGGCAGAATGATTCTGATGGGGTTGGACTCTTATTTTCCCCGGCTATCTGCTGTGTCCTCTTTATGGACGCCCCTTTGAGCGGCCATACCAGTCCTGCATTAGATGGTGTCCTGGTGGGTCCTCCCCCCAGGATGGGAGCCAAACTTAGTTAGTTTAGCCCCCTTCTCTTACAAGTTCCCACAATTAATATATGAGTTTACTAGTGGCATTCAAAAGTGATTTGAAATTTGGTTCATGGATTTGACAATCCCACAATTCCAAAAAACATAGTAAACTTAATGAAAATGGTTGATGAATTTCAATGCTTCAAATCTGATTCCAGTTAATTCATTTGTCCATTGAAAATATGTGTTTTGACTTGAAATTTTCAAAGTGTCTATGAGTTCCTGCATTTTTAAAAATTCAAATAAAAATACAAAAAAATCAATTTAATTAAAAAAGGCCATCCTGAAAAGGTGATTCAAAATTTGGACCAAGGATTTGACAATACTGCATTTTTACATTTAGGTTCTGAATTTACAGTATTAAGTCAGCAAGTTGTGGTATAATTCAATAACTTGAGTCTGTGATTCAACAGGTTGGTGGATGCCAGGCCATCCTGGGTGACTCAATTTGCCTTCAGAGAGCCAGGGTTTGATTTGGGGGTTTACAATTCAGACATTTAACTCTCAGTCTTGGCTGCTTGCAGACTGGTGGGCTCCCTTCTGTCCTGGTTAGTGCAAGGTATTTTATGAGGGCTGGGGTTTGTGTCAGGGCCCAGAATATTGTGGACAATCAACTGGCCTTCCTAGAGGCAAAGCAACCCACAGCATGGAAATCATTACCAACTGCCTCCCAGAGTGAAAACCCCTCCCTTTCAAATAAAAAATGGCCTGGGATTTGAGAGGCCCACAAGCCTCAAATCCCTAGCATTGATTCTATTATCAAATTCAGCCCCCTTTACTATTGGGAAATGGCATATTGGAGGCACAATTATTTGATTGCGCAATTGGGCACTTAATTGCTTGCAGGTTCTATAAATAGCTGTGGCACCCTGGCATTCTGCAGATCAACCAAGGTTTCTGTTATACTAGCCAATAATTATCTATCCCCAGTAGCAAGTACGCAATTCCCGGGCCAAATTGCCAATTTAACTGAAAATGATGACACCAGATCTCTGGTGGCACAAAAGGCCACACACTCACCAGTAATTATAAGTAGTGAGCAGGAAATGCCCTCCTCACTGTTGACATCATAAAAGAAACAAATTTATACCCAGGACCCATTATTTTCTTACAGGAATTATCTATTTTTGCACCAATATAATTATTCTGCTTGCATCTATTTGTGAATCTACTACACAATATAACCGCACCTATACATACCCTTCTGGATTTGCTCCTGACACTTCAGTTAAACCACCTTGTGTTCTTGACTTGTAGTTCTTCTATCCCCACCATCTAGATCTCTCTCCTGGTAGCGCTAGAGAGACCATCCTGCCTGCTATGAAGGAGATTCTTACTTCTCTCCCCCTGCCTAACGTGCCTCCTGCTCAGGATTTCAGCAAGCTGGGGTTTGTTTATATCACTGAATTGTGGCTGAACAACTAGGTTGTTCCCCATAATGGAGTTGGCGTCCCCTAGCTACTGCAGTGAATTACCTGGTCAGAATAGTGTCAATTGTGTACATGGCCTTCCAGGACCAGCCTGCCTCCCCTGTGGGAGTCCAGCTGGACTCTGGCATGGGCCGTGACAGTTTAAATTTTGGGTTTTCAATACAAGTATTGAAATTTTATTTGTGACAGGAATGTCAAGAATTTAAAAATAATATTTAATGATTATAAATTGAAAGAAATTATATCAATTTCAATGAGTTTTCAAAAAGAAAGGTTTTATTTTACTCATCAAGGGACAAGTAGGGGAGGGAATGGGTGGAATGTATGTTGCCATCATCTGCACCTGTAAAAGGGACAGCATCAGAGGTAGTGGGGAGGGAATGAGTGGTGGCTTGAGAGTCAGGGTTGGAAGGTGGGTGGCTTGGTCTTGATGGGGGGTTGGGGAGGCAGGGTTTGTTGAATGGGAAGAAGTAGCAAGAGCTGCTTGTTTTAATTGCTCAAATTCTTCTTCTGTCACATAAGTGGACTTGATATACCAAAGGGATGAGTGTGGGGGAGGTGGAATCCTTTTGTGACTTATCACTTATTTCTTGCATATAAATGATAAAGAATAAAAATATTGGATAAAGACAGACAGAAAAAGCCCAAAAACCATCTAAATTTGGGTGCACAGCTTATTATAGTTGGTAGGCTTTGAGCTCCTGAGTACAGAACCAGTGTTGTATAAACATACATCAGCAAGATGCATGTCAATGTAGTTGCTGGGGTAGGTACAGCAGGTATGCCCTGCATTTCATGCCCTGCCCCAAAGGGAAGGATGATTAATTTTAATCAATCTTTAATGTTAACTCTCTCTTTTAATAAGAGAGGCTTTAATTGTTAATAATTTTTACTTTAATTTTAAAAAGTTAGGACTTTTGCTTACCTTGGTTATGTAAACCAAAAACCTTAATTTCCTCTGCAGTTTGCAATTTTCATATCTTCAGGCTTGTTTTACTAAGCTTTCTGTTCTCTTCCTCCCTAATTATTTTTCCCTAATATCTATCAAACTTCTCCTCTTCCAATATTTGTCCCCTATTAATCTTTCTCCACATGACTCAATACTTTTCTATAAATAAAGGGCATTAGAAGAGTAGGCTTCAAGCCAAAATTCTATGTGGTCTTCTTGTCTTCAGTGTTTTTTAATTTAAAACTAATTTTACTTAAATTTATCTTTCAACCTTAAAGAACAGAACATTAAATTAGTTTCAAAACTTATATATTTAAATAAAAGTAGAAATTGTTAGACAGCAAGCCTTAGGCTTGTTGTATCTGATATTTTCTTTAAAAAATCCTTTAAAAATTATATGTTTCAATTTTTGGATGGAAACCTCCAATATTGACATACCTTTAGTAACCAATAGATCTTTATTAAATAATTTTTTTATCTATTATTTTTAGGACTTTTGAATTATATAACCCCTTTTATTACTCAGTATAATATTTTGGCTGTCCTTTGCAAAGTAATGCTTCAGACTGTTCCCAAAAGTTTTTATCTTCTAAGCCTAAATCCTAACGCTTTACATGCTGTATTGTATAATATTGCACTCTTGTGGTCAAGAGCTTACACTGAAGCTAAAATCTCCTTGGTAGCCCATTTACACTGCTCTATTTCAGCACTAAGTACAATTTTGTGCACAGCTTTGTGTATTCCACTCTGCCATCATGGCCTTGAGCTCCTTTTATTAGGCATAATTATCTGCAGTGTTTAAAGAAGAAGAGTAATAATTGATCCCCACTGGGAAAACCACCAGAAGAACTCTAAAAAATCAATACAAAATTGGGCTGCTCTTGTAAACATCAGATTATTTATACTTTTTCAAAGTCTTGGATACTTGCAGAAATCTTAGAATATAACAAGAAGATGACATCATTGAATGTTCCCATTGCCCTCTCTTTAATAAATTTGACAATGTCAGAATCATAGAGATTGGTGTCTATCACACTGGACCCATCAAAAACTTTATTGGTCAAAATTCTTGTGGCAACCACAACACTGTGCATTTAGAAATTGACTGTTCTTTTATTAGTAAAGATGCTGTGAATTCCCAGTTATAGGTGCACCTGAACTAGAGTCATTTGAGGGCCACATTCCATGATGATAACATGAGAGGGTGGGCTTTGTCACCATCAGTTGATGTACAGGCTCCAGTTATAGTTTTCTTGGGAGGAGTACAACAGTTGGCATGCGCTTGTAGGTTTTCAGTCATACTGGCTCTGAAAAACCCATTGTGGTTGCTATTTACCTAAGGGACATAAGCATCCCTTGTTTTTAACCATTTCCAGAAAAACTTTGGGGATGATGAGCTTTCTTCTGGGCTTTTCAGGCTGATTGGCTGAGGGAGAGATATGTCTGTCTTGAGAACCAAATGATGACATCTGATTAGTTGTTTCTGGATTCCCACTTCTCTAAGTGATCCCTTGGCTTGATTGGCTGATCCTTGGTGCCATTGTGAAAATGGGGTTTGAGTTGACAGCTTCATGTTCATAGTGCAAAAACAGGGACATGCTGGATGAAGCAGGAGAAATACCACACTCCTGGGTAGTGCTTGAAGAGATATAACACACTATCTTGAAAACGCCATCTCAAAATATGCCATCTCAAAACATGCTATCTCAAATTTATGCTATCTTGAAATCATAGTAAAAAGCAATTTTGATTTAAGGCATTGCAACTATGAAAAACAGGTTTTAAAACTTTAGCTTTTGAACTCCAAAAAAAGTCCAAAAAAGAATATAAAAAATTTTAAAAAACAATTCTAGGCTTAAAAAAGACTCAGGATTTGAAAAACTGCAATAAAAAGGGGGCCAATTAGAAGCAATAAGGATGCATAAAGCCCAAAAGTTAAAATATACCCAAAATAATCATTTTCATCTGTTATAACCATGATATATACTTTTAAGATGCATATAACAGTCCCAAACACCAAAGAAAAGTAAAAAACAATAAAATTAAATGGAAAAAATGAGAAGACAAAGAATAGTTTATTGCAAATAGGCTCAGACATTAGTAGAGAGAGCAAAAGAGATAGCTTTGAGATGATCAAGCTTTCTATCCTTAGGATAGTAGACAAGGACCATGTTGTGAATGCAGCCATTCACCATTTTTTGATTTTGCCTTCAATGGGTTATTTCAGGGACAAATTCCTCTCTTTTTCTTTTGCCCTTTGAAATGAGGCTGGCTCTGAATTGGGAAATTCAATTGTTTGGTTTCCTGATTCTGCGCAACTCACTTTCCCTACTCATGCTTGTGGCATGTGATCCTACTGTCCATGTACTGTTTTGTGGTAAAGCTACACAGTATATAATCCCATTCTTTATACCCAATAAAATTTAAGTTCTATTCACATTTTTGTCTTTGTGTCTCCACATACTTTGGTGTCTCTCTAGTCACATCTAGCATATATTATTCAATCAGGGCCACAAGTGATTGCATAGCCTTCCCTGCCATTATAACTAAGACTTAGTGCCAATCCAATCCTAAGGTTAGGATTTCCTGTTGTGCCTCTGTGCCGCGCCTCAGATCACAACAGACCACATTGCTGATCTCAGTGTACTTTTTCACTGCCTTGGTCTGCTTGGGGGATCACCCTTGGTCTTCATGCCAGTCTTAAAAAAGCCAGTCAGAGATGGCCTTCTGGGGCTTTAAATAGATGAGGATCTTGTTGAATTTGGGCTTACTGGCCCTGACCCTTATTGAAAACTGGCTATGCCACCCTTCAAGGGAAGAAGTGGTCTTGATCAACACATTTTTTACTTGCTTGAAGAAGTTCCAAGTGATTGATTCACCGCCTTTTTGGATGCAGTGTGCTCCCTAAAAGATAAAAACCTATTGAGTTTTGAAATACTCAATAAAGGACACAAAACTACCTGGTTGGCAATGATATAGGGATGGCAGAGGAGATTGTCATAGAAGGTATTGATCTCCTCCTTTCTCAATAGGGCAAGGGCAGAAAAGCATTTGAATACGTCCTTGGCCTCTTTTGAGCCTTCTGCGTTGACAAGCTCATGAAGATCTGAGCATTTTGGAGGTGGCAGCAGAGTGCCTGCTGGAAGTAGAAGTAGCATCCCTGAGGGGAGCTCTCAAAGACTTGGATAAAATCATTGGCTTGAGCCTGCTCAAAATCAACTACCAGATATTCATGGTAGAGCAGGCTTTCTGTCTGCTTCTTGGTTAGGGTGTCTTTCTCTTCTTGTGACTGGGCCTTCTTCCTTAGCCCTATGTTTTCCTTGGGCTCCTCTTTAATGATGGGGAGGATCTCATCCAGCTTAGTCTTCAGGATAGTGAGAGCACAGACATATGTGTCCTGCTTCTTGTTGGGAAGGAAGTAGAAACCAAGAGGAAGAAACAGATTCCCAATCTTCCCATGAATGTTCCAAAGATGGCTAAAGAGCTTTATGCAGGTTGCAAAAGTGCCATCTGCAAGCCAGTTCTTATATTTTAAGAGGTTGTGCAGACCCTAGTTTTTGGCAAAGCATATAATACACTCTTGTGTGTTTGGGCTATGTTGTTAAAAAGGAATATTCCCTCATGGTAAGATAGTTTTTGTTCCTCAGTCAAGATCAATCAATCAATGGAGGCAGCACTGACGCCTTCAGTGCTCAGAGCATACCTCTGATCAATAAGGTATCTCTGTAATTTTGAAGCATCACTAACAGAGGCAAGTTGGGAGTCATTGAGGTTAAGAAAAGCATTATTCACCACCTCAGTTGAGGTTTTGTTCCTGGTGGTGGGGATCACTTTACAAAGAAACTAGTGGATTAGTTGGTATAGGGGATCAAATGGCTCATTGCAGTTTTGGCCTACAGTCAATGCCTTAAATCTTGAAAATCCATAAATAGTGAGCCTTTCAGGGCAGCCAAGGGTATCACATTTAAAATAATGTTGACAGATGGATTTTTTATAATTACAGTTGAAGCTGTAGCCCTTATAAACAAAGCCAACACCTCCCTTTTTGGACATGATAGTGTTGCAACATTTTCAATCACTCCCTCTCAAAAAAGCAATTCCTTGAGTGACTCCCCAAATGATTTCCTGACTAATCATTAAGTTGGTGGCACTCCTATCATTAGCCCAACTATTACAGGGATCAAACAATTTGAACCCTAAGAGAAACACTACTTGGACAAGCCCCAGGACTGCCATGACGTACATGGACAACATTTGACTTCTCATGATACTATATAATACTCTAAACTCATATCTAATAAAGTATCATTATCTTCTTAATTTTCCCCTTTATCTTGTTTATCATACTTCCCAGAAGTATATACTCACCAGTGATAGCATAGGTAGGTTATCCACACCTACACAACTTAAAGAAAAATTCCTCCAAAGAAAAGAACCCAGCAGATGACACTCCTCACCAGCTGAATACAATATGAAGAAGATCAGAACTTCCCCACAGGATTCACTGTCTTCAATAATATTCTTGTACCAACCAAACAGTATAACTTTCTCAGTACTCAAGGAGTACTGAACCCGCCTCCAGTTCCCAAAGCAATCAAAGTACAAAACATTGTATTCCAACACCTACTCTCAGCAGAAATTGGAGCATTATCAGTACTACACCAAGAAAATGACAGCCTCTGGATTCAAAGTACACAAAATAAGCTTACACAAGTAGGCTACCCCCACAAACTCTGGGAAAGTGAAATTGCTTTACATGTTACTGGGGCTGCCTCACACTTTGTAAGCAAGTGGTTCAACCAACATCCTAATCAAAACAAAGACTGGGACATGTTCAAAACTTCCTTTCTGGAAAAATTTGTCATAGAGGACTTTGATGTTGTGATCATAAAAGAACCCAGAACCTTCAAAATGACAGGAACTATCAAGGAGTACATTTTAGCTTATTAAGACATACATGACTGAGCCCCCAACACCATTAACTTTGATGAGGCTGGACCATGACTGGACTTCTACAATGACCTCCTCACGTACATCAGACATTAGTTTGACATGAGCTGAGGCAAGAACCTCCAAGAAGTGTTTGTGGAAGGAAAGCCAGCTGCACAAAAATCTGCCAATCTACATGCAACCAACAAAAAAATAGAGTCCTAAAGCAAAGAAGGACCCTTGGCCTAATAAGCAGAACAACTAAGTCAATAATCCTCATCTTCAATGCGGGAATTGTACTGCTCAAGCAAATCAAATGAGCACTGATAACACCACCAGGGAGGGAAAAGCTCAGGGGGTGCTTAGGCAAGCCACCCTCCCCACCTTGTAAGACTTGTACAGGGACCAAGATGTGGACTCAATTACTATGATCCAAGTACCCTCCAGCAATCCTATACTATTTGCTGCCCAAACTGGAAATAAGCACCTTGCTTATTATTTCTGCCTTTGCAGATATCAGAGCACAGCACTATTTGACACTGGAGCAGACTAATCCCTTGTTGAAAAAAGATTTTCCAACCTCATGAAACTACCCACGCTTCAAAGTAATGCCAAGAGAGTTATCATGGAAGATAACAGAAACACACCAGTCACCAGGGAAGAAAAACCTTTCTGTTCTCAAATAGGAGACATACAGACTACCCTTAGTGGCCCAATCATAACAACCCCCAATTACAATGTTGTACTTGATCTGGACTGGATGAGTAAGACCAACCCCCATATCAACTGGGATTACACTACCATCACCATACAACAAGGTGAGGTGCACCATCACATGTATCCAACCCACCTTGACACACTTATTAGAGACCATGTATTTTTGAAAATTACAGAAACAGAACACAAAAAAAACCCTAGCAAGATTGATTAGAACACCTGCACATATGAGATTATTCACTTTAAAAATGTTGAGACCTCACTTAAGCAAGACTCAATCCAACAGCATCCAATCCAAAAGTTCCCTTATGTCTTCCAAGAAAAGTTGTCAGGACTATCACCTGACCAGGACATCTAACACAAAATTGATCTCAAAGGAAGTGTTCCAAAAACACACCCCATCTACTGCCTAACACCACAAGAAGGCAACACGCTAAAGGCCTACCTGGACAAAGCCCTTGAAAAAGGACTCATCTGATCCTCTAAATCTTCTTTTGGCACAGCTATCTTTTTTGTAGAAAAGAAAGATGGAGGACTCTGCCTGGTCACAGACTATAGGGCGCTCAACAAGGTCACAATTAATAACTGCTGTCCCCTGCCCCTGATTGATGACCTTTTTGACACCCTGGGGGAATCCCAATTCTTTGCAAAAATTTACTTGACAGAAGGTTATCACCAAATCTGTTTTAAGCCAGAGGACATACCCAAAACAGCATTAAGAACTAAGTATGGCACATTTGAATGTATCATTCTCAACTTTGGACTGACAAACGCCCCAAGTACCTTTATGAATGAAGTTTTTAAAGAGCACATCAGAAAAAGGGCTACTGTCTACCCTGACAAAATAATAATATACATCCTAACTAAAGAAAAACACTGTAAAGACGTCTTCCTGGTCCTCCACACCCTGCATGATAACCAACTCATAGCCAAGCTCTCAAAATGTGGCTTCTTTTCAAAAGAACTCCCACTTTTAGGACACATTACCAGCAAAAATGGAGTGAAGCCAGACCCAGAAAAAATACAAGCCATAACTAACATACCATCACCGCAAAATAAGAATGAACTTTGTACATTCTTAGGCATGATAGCTTATGTTAAGAGATTCATACCTAACTGGGGCGCCTTGACTGCCCCCCTATCCGGAATCACAGACAAGACAAAAAAATTTGTATGGACACTGTTATCATAAGCAACAAATTCCTGCTATCAATTAGCAAGGAAACACCAATTACAAGATTTAACTCTGGGACCTTGCAGGCCTCCAGCCTGCAGGCCTAGCTGCCCACGTTTTTTGAGCTCAAATCAGAAATATATTTGACTTTGGAGAAACCTCCAAACCCCATCAGTGTAGCACTTTCTACGCTTGAACTCTGCCTCTTGAAGAATACCCTTACCCTGGCCAATGAGATCAAATATCCAAATGAGGACCCCACTATTTCCTGGGCCACTGCCAATGAGAAACCACCTGTATTATTCCAAGACCAAGTCCCATAAAGAGATATCAAATATATTGCCTCAAAAAGGGAACTTGAGCTTCCCTACCCCAACCCAGCCAATGAGGATTTGACAATTTTGGGAGCCCCTGGGAATGTGAAAGCCCTAGTAAGTGCCACCCCTTGGGCCACAAGAAATTTCAAAAGTTTTCCCAATTTTGATGAGCATACTTATACGCTGGAAATGCCAGAAAGATGCTCATTGCCATCCTTACATTAACGTGCTATGAACCTTTGGTTCACACAGGTCTTATCCTACCTCCTTTTATCACTTCCCCTTTTCACTTTTATCTCCTGGGTTTTTTCCCTGCTTCCCAACAAGCCCAAGAAGACACAGACCAACCACCCAAATTATTCTGACCCCCAAGAGCTCTGTACAGCCAGGTCCATTTTACAAAGTATCCTACAAATTCAGCCTATTTTGAATTTACCTTAGAAGAGATCCTAATTTATGGCTCTAAATCCTGTACCAGAGAAACAGAGCTTATTGGTTGTGAAAGAACTTTGATCACCAAGCAACCTTTGCTATTCTGCAACAAGTTTAGCTACCTGTCCGCAGACTTGGTACCAATGACCCCTCCTTTGACCCTGCAGCCCAGCTGCCCACAAGAATCTGTTGCCACTAGTGAGTCCACCTTTACCCAGATATTTGGAGTCATGTACATTACCCTCACTGGTTTAATTAATTCTATGGTGCCTTCCAGAGGACTCTGGGCTATCCTAGGGAAATCACTATTCTACATTGCAAAGTTATCCCCCATCCTGTGGTAGGCCCTTCCTTCTGGGCTTGCGGGCCGTCAGCCTGCAAGTTCTCAGGAACCTACAACAGGATGGATCCCTGACAACCATTTATATATCAAAACATTAGAATATTAAAAGAATGTATGATTGCTGCCCCTATTTTGCAATATTCAAAAGTGAAGGAGTATACAAACTAGAAATGGACGTCTCCTATTATACAATAGGAGGAGTACCAAATTCAAACTGTAGAAAAGGAATTTCTCCTTGTAGCATATGAATCAAGAAAGCTGTCTGATGGTGAGCAAAGATATCCAATACATGAAAAAGAACTGATAGACATTTTCCACTGTTTAATTAAGTGGATATATTATCTGGAAGGTGAACAGACATTCAAAGTGCTAACTGACCACAATTCATTGGTATTCTTCAAGACTCAATAACACCTATATAGACGGCAAGCTGAATAATGAGCAATATACAGAGGTAATTCATGAAAATTGAATACAAACCAGGAAAGGAAATGATTAATGCAGATGTTCTGTCAAGGCTATATCATAAGCAGCTACTGTGCACTAATTAAGAACCCAAGTTGCCCATGTTAATAATGGGAAATTTCCAAGAGGGGTTCTTACCTGATACGCCAATGGACATTCTAGAAAAATTTCTCTAGAACAAACATCTGTTCAGAAATGTATATGGTACTCTACACCGCATATTACCAAGCAGCAATACTTTACCCTATGTCATGTTAATGCAAAAGATTGAAAAAATCCTTTGATATCACAGAGACCTAGGATACACCTGTAGTAGGAACTTGCATTAATATCTCAAGACTTGCTACTGATGACTCAACATGTTAGATAACATCAATTAAGTACTAGAATTAAGCAAATTCTGTGAAAATTACACCCAAACCAAAGCACCTCCCAAATCAGTGGTACCAGCATCTATCACACAACCTTGAAAAGAGTGGTCACTGGATACTGTAGGACCAATTTCTGGCAAAAACAAAGGCAAAATGTGCATTATCACAGCTAACAACTATGCAACTAGGTGGCCTGTAGCGCAAGCTACAAAAAACATAAAGGAAAAAATTAAGATGGTTTATTGGTAAAGAAATCATAGCTAAATTTGGTAAACCTGAACTCTTAATCACAGACAGAGGAACTGAACTTAAAGCCATTGACACCAATATTTACCTTTCCAAAAATGGAATAAACACACCATAGCTGGTCCCTATCACCCATAAGCAAACAGAAGAGTTGAAAAACTTAATAGTTACCTTGTGGAAGCCCTCAGCAATTTATCTGCTAATAATCTAAAATCCTGGGTTGAAATGTTGCCAACTGCACTTATGGTGTGCATAACACAAGTTAATTGCAACACCAGAAAAAGCCTGTACAAACTTGTCTATGGTCATAAACCCGCCATTGCCAGCACTAAATCAGGACCACAATTATCTATGCCTAAGAAAGTGCCAGACAACAGAGAAACTGACATACAGCGTGCCATAAAGGACCAAGAAGCAAGGGAAAGGAAAGGGTTGAGAGAGAAACAGTCCCACTAAAACAGGAACGGTTCCAAGTTGGGGATAAGATCTGGGTTGTCAATTGCAATATGCATAAACTGGAACCAGAGCTACAAGGACCAGGAATTATCATTTAAGTCAAACAAAACAACACTTACCTAATCAAGGGTATTGATGCTCAAACAAAGCTCAAACATATGCACCATGACTGCCTCTGCCTGTACAAAGCAAGAACAGCACAACTGTTGTGTTCTAAGGCGCGGCACAGACACACAACAGGAAATCCTAACCCTAGGATTGGATTTGCACTAAGTTCTGGTTAGATGACAAGGAAAGCTATGCAATTATCTTGTGGCCCTGGAAGAATAATATCTACTAGTTGTGGATAGAGAGAGGCGCAGAATTACTGAAGACACAAAGCCAAAAATGTGAATAGAACTTAATTTTTATTGGTGAATATGAAATGGAATATATAGTGGTTAGAAATACCACAAAACACTATCAGGATGGTAGTATCACTTGCCACTAGAATTAGTGGGGCAAGTGAGTTGTGCAGGATTAAGAAACCAAGCAATTTTATTTCCTGATTCAGTCATCAACTCCTTTTGAGAGGCAAAAGCAAAAGTGAGATATTTGTCTTTAAAATGGCCCACCAAAGGAAAAATCAACACATGGTGAATAGCAGTATTCACAACATTGCCCTCCCCTAGATTGGCCTTAGGGGGGTGGTACTTTCAGAGGAACTTGGCATTCACTCAAGCAAAGGGACAACCACTGGAGAGGAGCTTTGCAGTGTATTTGAACCCTTGTTTGAAGGTCACTTCCAAAGGGCTAATCCACAGAGTGTCCAGCTTATGCGCGCGCCCACCTACTCTATGTTGGTAGTAAAGAACATGGTTGCCAACATCAAATTCAGGAAAGGGGGAGTGAACAGCATTACTGGGAGAAAGTTCAAGAATCTTAGTCTTGTATTCAGAAGTGTAGGCAGTGGCCAGTATATTGATTATGCGGTTGACTAGATCCTTGATGTGGCTGTCAGGATTCATGGCCTTATCAGAGGAAAGCAGGGGTGCCCCCAAGAGCAATGGGGTAGTAGCCTCTTGCCCATACAGCATAGCAAAAGGAGATTACCCAGTGACACAATGTTTGCTAAGGCAATATGCCAAGAGAGCATAGGTAAGTATAGGTCCCAGTTGGCAGCGTCAGAGTAGGTGAGCTTCCTCATGATAGAGACCAGTGTTGAATTTGCACGCTCAGCAGCCCCATTGGCAGAAGGGTTGTAGGGGACAGAGAAGAACTGGTGAGACCCCAAAGCTTCAACAACAGAGGTTACCAGCTTGACATTGCAGTTAGTCCCATTATCTGAGAGCAACACTTGAGGACAGCCATGGCAGTAGAAAACATCTTGTAACAGGAAGGCGCAGTTGTTTTGGCCGTGATGTCCTTTGTAGGGCAAGCCTCTACCCACTTGCTGAAGTGATCAACAGCAATCAGGATAAAGCAACACCCAGAACGTGAGCAAGGGAGAGGACCTACTGTGTCAATACTGACAGTATGAAAAGCATGTTGAGGGGGAACTAATTTGAACTTGTGGGCAACAGCTCAGGGCCTCTGCAGCTGGCAGTTGTGGTAACTAGCCATGACGTCTGGGATTAGCAGGCAAAGGTTTTCCCAGAAGTAATTCTTCTGAAGCCAGTCAAAAGTCTTAGTGATGCCTCCATGCCCAGTCTCTTTATGAGCTTGCAACACCAACAAGAGGCAAAGACTGGGTTGTACATAGGGCAGATACTGATCTTGTACCTTTTTGAAGAGTTGATTGTTTCGTATGAGGGTATCTTTGGATATCTTGGACAAAGCCAGTTGTATCTCTTCTGTCTCACTTTCCCAAGAAGAAGGGTATCCAATTAGTTTGTACAACCAGTCAGCCTCTGCAGGATGTAAAGCAATAATGGGCATTCTGGATAGCCCATCAGCGTTCTGATGTTGAATCCCAGGGCAATGGAGCACAGTGAAGTTGTAACCTTGCAGACGTAGGGCCCATCTAGCTAAGCGCCCTTTGGGCTCCTTAAGTTGTTGTAACCATTTAAGCAAAGCGTGGTCAGTGATAACTTTAAAATGGGTACCATACACATAGTGGCGGAGCTGTTTGACTGCATGCAACACGGCAAGGCACTCCTTCTCTGTGACACTATAATTCTTCTCATGATTGTTTAGCACGCAGGGAGTGTAAGCCACAGGATGGTCTACACCCTTGTCATCTAGTTGGGCCAGAATAGCTCCAATAGCAAGATTGCTAGTGTCAGTGTATAGGATGAACTCCTTATCATAGTCAGGATACACTAGGATTGGCGCCTCTCTGAGCTTTTGCTTAAGGGTTTCAAAGGCTTGCTGCTGACTGACAATCCATTTGAAAGGGACATTACGTAACAGCTAGACTAGAGGTTCACTAGTATTGGCAAAGTCAGGGATAAACTTTCTATAGTAGCCCATCATCCCTAGAAAGACTTGCACCTCTCGCAGGTTAGTGAGCGGAAGCATTTTTTCAATGGCCTCAACCTTCTTAGTCATTGGGTGAATCCCTGTCTGGGTTACTTCATGGCCCAAGAATTCAAGATGCTCTTTGAAGAAAGCGCACTTGGAAGGTTTTAGCTTGAGGCCAGCTTCCTGAATCTTTATGAACACCTCTTTGAGATGAGCCAGGTGATTGGTGAAGGTAACTCTGAAAGCCATAATATCATCCAAATATACTAGGACACATGACAGCTTTAAGTTGCAGAGGATGGAGTACATGGCCCTTTGTAAGGTGGCTGGGGCATTGCAGAGTCCCTGCAGCATGAAAGTAGGATCAAAAAGCCCTTCAGATATAATGAGCACGGCTTTTTGGCAATCCTTGGGTGACAGGTCAACTTGCCAGTATCTAGATGCCAGATTCATTGCAGAGAAAAACTTAGAGCCTCCAAGATGTTGGAGAGCATCATCAATACACGGCAAGGGGTATGAGTCCTTCTTGGTCAAAGAATTCAATTGGTGGTAGTCCATCACAATGCAATGACCTCCATCTTTCTTTTTTAAGATGAGTATCAAAGATGCCCAAGGACTTTGGGAAGGTTCCAGCAGCCCAGCGTGCAACAGTTGTTTGAGCTCTTTAGATACCTGGGTGTTCTCCACACGGCTGAGGTGATATGGTTTAGCACAGAAGGGGGGAGCATTACCAGTGTCAATCTGATGGATAACACCTTTGGCTAACCCATAGTTGGTACTGTCCTTAGCAAAAGATGTCAGAAAATTGGTCTAGCAGGTCTAGCACCTCTTTCTGTTTACCTGGGGACAGCTGTGGAAAGTCTTGCGCAGTGAACAAGGATAGGACTTGGGGTTCATCCTCAGGTAGGTTAAAATCTTGGAATGTGCCAAAGGGATGAAGAGACAGGACATCAGGAGCGCCCAACAACTTGCCATATCCAACAACCTGCCCCCTAGACACAGTCATGGGGAGTGCAGTCAGGTTGGCTACCAACAAATGAACAGGGTCAGATGGGAGAAATCTAGGATTCCAGGACAGAGATAAGGTTTGTTGCACCCCAATGAGGGGGGAGAGTGCAACTCCAAGAAGGTTTGTTCAGGTATTTTATATGATATCTGGGAGTCTAGGTGGCCTGGGAGCCAGGGGAGATGGTGACAGCAGACGTGGCTAGAAGAGGGATCCCTTCAGACTCAGGACAAGCCATAGATGGACATTTCATGTTTGAAGAGTGGGTGCAATATTTGAGGTTTAAAACCCCAGTGGGATATTCCAAGGCACATGTCTTGAGACGTTTCCTGGGAACTTTAACCAGCTCTTCAAAGATCATAGGGACTTCATGCCCCATAATAGAGAGGTAACCATCTTTCAAGTTGATTATCCCATTATATTCCCTAAGGAACTGAGTGCCAACTAGGAGATTGTAACTCTTGTTTTCCAAGACAACTGCTGGCGCAGCTAGAAGAAGCTTGCCAAACTGCATGGGTAGAGCGGAGTACGCCCCTATGGTGCAGGTCATAGACAGTTCAGCTGTGCCATACAACTGGTGATAATTAAGGTCAGGAGCAAGTTTGAGTTTCTTCACAAGCTTGGAGGAGACAACTTTGACTGACAAGCCAGTGTCTAAAATGGCATTGATCTTCACTTTTTGAATGTATATCTCTACTTAAGTGGTAGTGTAACCAAAGGGTGGGAGGACAGCCAAGATATCTTGAGCCTCTGCTATTTCTTTATCCCACTTCTCAATCATGCATCTTAATCCTGGGAACTCTTTATAAACAGTCTGGAGAGGGAGCAAAACAGATACATTCTTGAAGACAGCATCAGCAATCTTGGCAGCTTCTTTTGACGGCTCCACTAGCATGGGGGACCTCTTAGCTTGAGTGAGGTAAGGGCAAGAGACAACTTCTTTGGCTTCAGACAAAGGCTTAGCAGTAGTTGTAGTCTTTCCTGATCACAATTTATAGGGGACTGTAATGGTTTTGGGAACAGCCAGAACAGAGTACTCATATGCATTGGCTTTGTCTGTATCAGAGTCATCCAGGTCAGAGTTTTCAGAGATATTGTGGAACAATAGGAGGATAGGAGGAGCCTCATTATCAGCAGGCTTGGAGTCAGATATAGAGGGAGGGATTGAAAGATACTAGGAAGAATTGTCAACTGAGAGCGTCTCTGCCTCTAAGTTGACTGCTCTTTTCCCGCCTGCTCTTTTGGATCAGCTCCTTCAACCTGGTGGTTGGTGCAGACTTGAGAATGGTGACCTATCTGACCACAGTTGTGGCAACCTTGGCATTGAGGAGGATTTTGCAAGTTCATGGTAAGAATGCAAGGACCACAGGAAGATGAACCAGAGTTAGAAGCAGCTCAACTTTCCCTAACAACTGCTCCAGAATGGGTAAGGTGCATGTCCTGCAACAGCGTCTTTATGCTCTTCATAGAGGAAAGCATAGCCTTATGGGCTTTGAAGTGAAGACACAGAAGCTGTTTAACTTTGAGAGCTTGAGCGCAAGCCATGTAAGCTTCATGGGCTGTCAATTGTCTGCTTGTTATCAGTTGCTGTCCTTTCATGTAGAATCTGTCTGCAAACTCAGCTAGCGTCTCTTTAGGCTTGAAAGCAATGTGCATAAAAGCATCCTTTTTTACTTCCAGGCTAAGGTCACTATCAAACTTGTCAATCAGAAGCTGCTTTGTATCCTCCTACATCTCAATGGCGGGTAGTTCAGGTACCATCACCTCTTGGAAAGTTGGGTGTAGACAGGTCAGAATATATTCCTTCTTAACCTTGTCTGATGCTTGTCTCATGGCAGTTTTGTAGATAGTTAGGAAAGCTGCAATAATCAAGGTTCTGGGGTCAAAGATTTGCTTAAAGGTAGGCTTAAAATGTGCTTTGGGAGTTGGACCACTATTGTTGCTATCAAGTACGTTTATACCCCGGGAAAACTCTGCTTTGGATTCAGAGGGGGGCTGTCTAGCCCACAGCTGACAAACACTCTCTTCAAGGGTAGTCAGGGTCTCAAAATCACAGGCACTTGTATTGACAGCTTGAGTGGTCTGTTGTGCAGTAACATCTAGGTGTTGACCTTGGGTGGTCACTACTGTGGAGAGCTCAGCCAGTCAAGAGGTAAGGGATGGCCCCACTGAGAGGCAAGGGGCAAACCTGTTGTTCACAGAGTCAATCAGTTCACTCATCTCTTGTATGTCTCTATCCAGCTCAGTATGGTCCTGCTTCAAATGATCCATCTTGTTAGCTAGGGCAATTAGTTCCCTAGTGCATTGGATTTGAGGGGCTCCTGGTAAGCCAGGGCAGCAACCATCTTTGTTAACAACTCCAACTGGACTAGCAGCAGTTGCCATCATCTTGCGTAGGGCGGCAAGTTCTTGCTGTAGCTCTGCAACTTGAGCAGTCAACTCAATCACCTGGGGGTCAGGTTGAGGCGCCTCAGTAGGATGTCTTTGACTGTGAGTAGTTTTATGTAGCTCTTGAATAGTGTCCCACATTCTCTGCTCTCAATCTGCCAAGTCATCAGAAGGGGGAGAGGGCAGAACATCTGGCTGGGCGTAGCTAATTCATTCACTTGACTCTGGAGTTTGGCTATAGCAGCAGCGGTGGCAGTTCTCTCTTGACCAAACGCTGTACTGAGTTCATTAAAGCCGTTAGCAGCAAAGTCCGCTACCTGCTGTAGTTGCTCAAATGAATACGTGCTGAATGCATTGAGCTGCTGCACAAGTTGTTTGAAATTGGTGAGATAGGCGTTTAAGGTGGAATATACTTGAGTTTTCCAGGGTTTTTCTAGCTAGTGAAACTTGTGTAGATGCTCTCTCACTTATTTGGGAATGGACTGGCACATTCATTTGATAGAATTAACCAAACAAGTCTGGGAGGTAACAGAGTTGTGCTGATTGTCAGATGCCAAGAAAAACAGGGAATGGCTCCACTGTTGGTAGGCAGCAAACTGGTCCCAGTGATAAGTAACCACTGCTTGTAGAGACAAGACTTCTTGGACATGGAGCCCCAACACTATTTGATGGTGGTACAAGGCAGGCTGCACAAAGGACAATAGTAAGTGCTCAGCGGAGCCAGCTGCTGAGAGGAGATGCCGTGGAATTTGAGGAGCCACAATCAATCCATAGTATTCCACTTGACTGAACTGCAGCTGAAGGCAAGGGATGGCTCCTTCACAGGCTATCCCAAGGGCTACTGCCATGACTTGTTCTAAGTCAGGGGTACCCATGGGGTAAACAACTAGGCGGGGACCATTCCCGAGGTTCAGTACAGTAAGGATAATAGGCAGGTTGGCAATATCTTCCACAATAGAAGGGCTAGTAATTTCAGGTGAAGTTGGCTCTTGTATAGGCAGAGGCAAAGGACCTGAAAACGTGGATGCAAAAGGGATAACCAAGGGCTTACAGCCCCTGTAGTGAGCACCATTTTTGTTGTGTTCTGAGGCGCGGCACAGACACACAACGGGAAATCCTAACCTTAGAATTGGATGTACTAAGTCTTGGTTAGATGACAGGAAAAGCTATGTGATTACCTTGCAGCCCTGGAAGAATAATCTCTACTAGTTGTGGCTAGAGAGAGGCGCAGAAGTACTGAAGACACAAAGACAAAAATGTGAATATAACTTAATTTTTATTGGTGAGTATGACATGGAATATATAGTGGTTAGGAATACCACAAAACACTACCAGGATGGTAGGATCACTTGCCACTAGCATGAGTGAGGCAAGTGAGTTGCGCAGGATCAAGAAACCAAACAATTATATTTCCTGATTCAGTCATCAACTCATTTTGAGAGGCAAAAGCAAAAGCAAGAGATTTGTCTTCAAAATGGCCCACCAAAGGCAAAATTGACACATGGTGAATAGCAGTATTCACAACAACAATGTAACTTCCAACTTCCTGTAACTAATGCAAAACTGGATCAATGTTAAACCTGAATCCCCAACACTCTCAAGAAAATTTCCAAGGCTCTACCTTTCAACACCCTAGGGGGGATGTTGCAATATCTTCAATCACTCCCTCTCACAGAAGCAATTCCTTGAGTGACTCCCCAAATGATTCCCCAATTAATCATTAAGTTGGTGGCACTCCTATCATTTGCCATCTATTATGGGGATCAAACAATTTTAACCCTAAGAGTAACACTACTTGGACAAGCCCCATGATCACCATGACATGCATAGACAACATGTGGCTTCTCATGATACTATATAATACTCTAAACTAATATCTAATAAAGTATCATTATCTTCTTAATTTTCCTTTTATCTTGTTTATTATACTTCCCAGAAGTATATACTCAACAATATGTAGCTTGCAGGGAATGTGGTAGGCACAGCAAAGGCGCCATTCCTGTTGCAGATATTGTGAACATTTTTAACATCCCAGAGCTCAATTTGATCATCCACAGGAGCACCAGGCTCAGGTTCCTGCTCCTGCTCTTCCTCATGCTCTGAAGTGGGATCAGAGTGGCAATTGAAGTCAAACAGCTTCTTTTGGGGATCAGAGGGGGAGTATAAAAAGGGAGTGTGGAGAAGGTTGTTCTGGTTTCCTCTGGATCAGATGATGGTGTTGGGGTCTTGGGAGGAGCTTTATCCTTAACAGGCTTCTTTTTGGGGGTATTTTTGGCCTTTTTGGCCTTCAGATGATTGACTTTGCCCTTTGAGGCCTTGGACGTAGCTTTGTTGATGGACTTGGGAGGCATCTAAAAGTAAATTAGTATCAAAATATGGGCATTTTGGGGAAAGTTTTTAAATAGAAAGATGGGAATATATATAATAAAAAAATAGTACAGTAGTCTTCAAACCTGTTGAGATAAACATACATTATTCAGTTTAGAACGCATGAACTCAGTCACAAAACTTATTTCAACTGGAACCAGTTGAAGGTTAATTTACTCAATAAAGCTTCCATTTATCTAGGCCAGAAAACAGAAATTAGTCAATCACAAATCAAAATTAAAGTCAAATACTGAATTCCAAAAATGAGATAGCAAACACATGGAACTCAAATTCATAACACACGCAATACAGTTGCTTGCTGAAGCATTCTACATCAAATTTGATAATGAGTATGTGGAAAATAGGATATGAACAGGAAACACATGAGGTTCAGTCACAAAAGTGATGAACTCAAATATGAAACAACTCATTTTTTGAAAATATTGATTATTTTTGAGACTCAAATTGGAAATAGTGGATTTTAGGAGTGAATCCACCAAAATCTATTCAGGGAACTAAAGCATTATTTTCAATGTACATACTTCTAAATTTGGACATTTATGTCTGAGAGACTGTAATGAATTCAATTGACAAAGTTGGATTCTAAAAACCCTCTATTGGATAACAGATTTTCCCTTTTCTGTTATTTATCCAATCATCTCCCTCATTTCAATTTCATTATGAACTTTAATTTTTTCCCTAAATACCTACCACGATATCTCCCTGAGAGTTATCTTGTTTTCCTAAAAACTATAATAAAAGAGTAAAAAACAACAAAAAAACCCCAGTTTGGCATAAAAATCAACATTTTGAAATTTGATTTTAAATTTTGAAAAAAAAGTATGCAGAATCATTTCTCTTGTTGTTTGAGGAAATGCTTCATCTAAGCTTTTCCAAGATTATTTTACTCTCATTTGAAATTCTTCTGATCTTATGCAATAGTTACCAGAGTCTGTGGTTGTCTCCCACCCTAAACTGGTTCCTGTTGACTATGATCTCTGTAGTTTGGGGCCTGACCTGTTCTACCTTGCCAAATGCCTTTATGGAAAAGTTGAGCACAGGCCTCATTTGTTGCAGAGACTGGCTCAAAAAGGAGCACACACTTAAATAAAATTACTTTTCTAGAAATAATTTTTTGCTTTTCTGTTTCAATAGAATTTTTATTGCTTCTTATTAGTATGAGTTTTCAAGTCAAAGTAACACATAAATAAATAAGCCTGTTGAAACTAGGAGATATCTTTGTTTGCAAATTGGAACTCTAACTTGTGGTCAATCTAGTACCAGATCACTGGGTTCTCTAGTGCTAGATTGACCACAATTTGGCATGCCAATTTTCAAACAAAGACATCTCCTATTTTCAATAGGCTTATTTTATTAAGTTAAATTGGGTGCAATAACTAAGGTGTGTCTGATCTGAGCCAAGCACAAAGACACCACATGTACACCCATTCTGATTGGCCCTGTTATTGGTATGTGTCTATTTTGGTATAAAAATAAAATAAAATTAAAACAGTTTATCTATATAATTTATTTATATTAATTTTTATCTCTCCATATATAGTAGCATGAAACCTTGTAGTCACAACTGTTTATTTTGAATTAGATTTTTAGATTTCTATATTAATTATTTTTAGTTGTAAATGTGCACTGTTGATCATGAGTTTGGATAAATTTGATATTTTTTTGATTCTAATCCCAAAATAGACACTCAGAATATTTATTTGCTTTTTGTATTCTAGATTGTATTCTTAATTAGGACTATCTGGTAACAGTATTATAAATTCACTCATGTGTTTTGATATTTGATATTTACGTTTTCTGTTTCAGTTGCTATTAAGGCTTGTTGTTGGATTGAGTTTGTAACTTTTATGACTGAGTTTCATGCATTCACCAAAAATATAGTAAATATATTAGATGCGTTCTGTGACTGAAACTCATGTGTTCTAGTGTTTGGTACACTTGTTGTTGAATTGTTAATCATTTGTCCCAGTTTGAATAGGTTGTTGTATGACTGGACATTTTTGCCAAATAGCGCCCATTTTCTGTGAAACTATCTTTTATTTATATCTATCAAGTTGAAATTTGTTTTTTGACTGAGTTCATGCATTCTAAACTGACTGATATACATTTATCTCAACAGGTTTGAAAACTATTGTATTTTTTTGTTTTCCTTGTGATTTAAAAGCACTAACACAAAAAATGCCATCTCAAATTAAGTTCAAGATAGTATATTTAAAGATGGCATTTTTGAGATGATGTGTCCTACCCTTGAAGAGGGGCCCACAGGTTAGGAGTTACCATAGATAGGGCTTTACTATTAGAAGACCCAGCATAACTCTGGATGATTTTTTTGAGGCTGGGGAATAGCAAGTTTACTTGATTATTGTTAAAAAAGAACATAATAAAATTGATTAAAATATACACTCCTCTTATTAAGTTTATTTTTAATAAAATTATTAAATATGTCTAATTTAGTGAATATTATGATCTAAATTTTAGCTGTCTTAAAATGAAATTGGGATTTTTTTGAGAATGCCAATGATTTCCAAAAGAATTGGCACAAATTCATAATTGATCCTTTGAATTCCTGTTTGAGACACCCATAAATTAAGTTTATTTCAAATTCACCTCATTTTTGATTTGAAACTTGGTTCTTGGATTTGACAATCCCGCATTTTCAGATTTGTTAATTTTTACATGTTGTCTATGATTTGTTTGAAATACAGGAAATCTCAAATTGTACATTAGAATTCTGCATTTCTGATTAATGTATCCTGCATTTGTTTTTTGTCTTTTGTTAGTTGAGTTTTCTGCTCAAGAGATTTGAAATTTTAGAATTTAAATAAATCAAAAATATCAAATTAAATTATTGATTCTATTAAAATTTTATTTTTTTATTCAGCTTTATTTGCCTGTAAACGTGATTTGAAATTTGGATCAAGGATTTGAAAATCCCACATTTTTATGTTTAGGTTTCAAATTCATTGTACAGCCTGCCTATGGATTTGGGGCCATGTGAGGGATCCAGGTCAGACCAGTTGAACTTACCATTATCATTTCCTGGCTGACTCTTTTTATCAGAACCTTTGGGGGATAAAGCTTTGGTGAGCTTTACCTCCAAGGAGGCAATTTTCTGTGGCAACACCTTTTTTTATCACACCACCTGGCCATTATTTCAATGTTTTTCTCTTCTCTCAGTTTGAGAGCCCCAATCTCTCAGTTTGCAGCCTTTTTTTACCTGCTGTAAAATCTCATCAAACCCTACTAGCAAGCTCCAAAAATTACTGGCATAAATTCAATTCCCTTGTGCTGGGGTCTTTTTTTAGCAAAATAGTCTGAATATAACTCCTCAAAATCTGCTTTAACTTCTACTAATAATTCCTTGGGCAAAGTCTTTGTAACCTCAAGACTCTCCCAGGCCTCCTCCAGGGAGCCTACAGGGATTTCTTTTCTAGCAGCAGCATTTTCAACTCAGAGGACTCCAAAATTAGCTTTCTCAAATAATAATATAGAAGACATAATAATTGAAAAGATTAAGAGGAAAGAGTCAAATTTGACAATATATACTTATTAGAATGTTGCTATTATTGCTTATATACCATTCAGGGCATATTTGGCTGAAACCCCCTCTGGTTCAGGAATCAAACCTTGATTCCCATTGTGCTATTGATTAAATATCAATGTCACACAATCCAGATCTTTACCTAAAAGATCCCTGCATTTCTCAACCTAAGAGAATGTACCTACAATGCAAAGAAATCAAATGATACCTTTTGTTTTAATGTATTGATTCAACATGAAACTTCCCAAGCTCTCAGCACTAAATCATGGTGGAATCTACATATTTCAAATTCAAGCTATGGTTGTTCCAACTAGGAACCAGCTGATCAAACCTAAATGCCCTTACATCATTGTCTACATTTGGTTATTGTTGGTTAATTGATCCCTTGTCAATTATGTTGATTCACCTATGTGATTAATCATTTTGATTCAAAGACACCAAGTCCTTGCTTGACCCAGTCAAGTCCATTTTAGCCCAATGATTAAATCCCCATTAATCATATCTGCAGGTATATTTAAATCAACCTTTGGGATTAATTAAACCATTTCCAAGACACCTAGTCCCCAAGATTGATTTGTCCAATCTTGCCTCAATTTTGCCAGTTAGTACAACCTAACTCCTAAACCATACTCTATTATTTTATTAAATATAGATATCAGTTTTCATCTGGATTCTTTTCCTAACAAATTACAGTGTCAAAACAGCAGGCTTGAACTGCCAGCAATGTTCTGAGTAAGCAGGCTTGTGACCCGCAATCCAATTATCCAGCCACTTGAAGCCAAACTAGGAAGCCAACTTGAATTTCCAAATCCAACAACATGAACAGAAGATGATCCCCTACAGTGGATACCTTGTTTTGGAGCTTGACTCATTACCAGGATCAAGTCATCACCTTCACTATCCCACTGTGTGATTAATACTATCATGTTCCTACTATTCACAATTCACAGTGACTATATAATGCATATCTCATAATAAAGAATATTATCTGGCTTCTAAATATTTTCACCTTGTAACTCTGCTAAAATATCACAGCTATAACATTGGTAGCATAGGTAGGTTCTCCATCCTACCTTATCTTGAAAAAATTCTGCCTGTTGCCTGTACTTGCTGCGGCCAACAAATCCTTGATAGAATCATGCCTGGCCTCCTGCTAGACTGGACACTGTATACTCCTGGTGCTGAGATACCTGATGGTTTTATCCTGTACCAGAACACAGTGATACCGCTCTCTGCTTTCAATGCCCTGTCTGCACAAAGGTTCTTTCAAGCACCTGCCGCTATTCCTTGAGCAACTGATGAAAGCATCATTCCAGCCTACATAGCCCAGAGACTTCAAAGCACTGCCTTGGAACCTTTTGCTGGAGCCAACAACAATAACACCACGGCATGGATTCAATCTGTCTAAAGAAAGCTGGCCCAAAAAGAATGTCAGCAACGGTTTTGGATTGCAGAGATCTCCATCTGATTGACTCACGGTTTGGGTACCTGCTGGAACAAGTGGCATTAAGAACACACCAAGAAGGATTGGGAAACCTTCAAACAAGACTTTTTGGCAAGATTTGTACTAAAGGACACTGTACTCATGATTATACGCCAAGTAAAGAATATAACCTAAACAGGCATAGTGAAGGAGCTCACCTGTGCTTACAAGGAACTCTGACTATGTTCCCCCTCAGATATGTCCTTTGACACTCCAGCTACCCACTTCATGTACTACAACACACTCAAGTCACATGTAATGAGACACGTAAACCTGGACCAAGTGACCAACTTGCAAATTCTTTATTGAAAGGCAGAGAAAGCAGAACAAATGTCCAACACTCTCCACAAGGCGCAAACTGGAAAGAGAGAGCAACCCAAGGATTCTCACTCAGCTGGGCGCTCCAATCAAACCACCCCCTGGGAATAATAGCAACAACGCAAACCACAAACCCACAGGTTCAAATGGACATAGAAATGGTAACAACAGCCAGCCAAACTGTACTCATTTCCGTATCACTGCCACAAAAGACAATCAAGACAAGGAAAAAGCCCGGGGAGAGCATTAAGCAAGCCAAGCTCTCCCCGCACAACTCCTGACTTTCCCAATGATGAGTACCAACCCAAGGATGTGGACCAATGCCCAATGATCCAAGTACCCTCAGAAGAACTGGTACTTTACACCATTACCAGACATCCCAATAAACTGATGTCTTATCCTTGTGTTTTTGAAGTTACACAGATTCAGCACTCCTGGACTTGGGCACAGATCAAACCTTAGTCAAAAGCAGCTTTGTAGATAAGTTCAAGCTAACCACTAATCCTTTGCAGATTAAGAACATGATTTTAGCTGATGAACATCACATTGATGTGACAATGAAAACTTCCCCTTTCTCCATCATGCTAGAGAACCTGCATTCCACCATCCAGGGCCCAGTCATCAACTTCCCCAAGTTTTACATTGTACTGGGTTTGGATTGGTTGCAAAAAAACAGCCCTCACGTAGACTGGGAAATCTTGGTATTGACCATCAAACGTGAAGGTGTCAACCACCAGATCTACCCTGACTCAGTGGATCAACTCCTACGCAACCACGTCTTTGTGCACATTACAGAGACCCTGGATGAAAAGAAAAACCTGAAGACAATTGACTGTGACTCCTGCCAGCACAAGACCATACACTTCAAAGATCACCAGGATACCTCCACGCCTCAGGATTGCAAAATTGTGGCCTACCATCCAGAAATCTTCAAGGAAGCTCTACCTGGGTTACCCCCAGAAAAACACATCCAACATTCCATTCAACTCAAAGGAGCTGTACCCAAAGCACAACCTATCTACTGTCTGACCCCAAACAAAGATGACACACTATGTGCTTACCTCAAGGAGGCATTGGAAAAAGGACTTATCTGCCCCTCACAGTCTCCCTTTGGTGCTGCTGTATTCTTTGAGGCAAAAAAGATGGTACCATGCGCCTAGTCACAGACTACCAAGCCCTAAACAAAGTTACTATCAAGAATTGTTATCCAATACCACTCATTGACAACCTCTTTGATGATTTGGGCGGCACCACAGTCTTCTCCAAGATTAACCTAATCACATACTACAACCAGATCTGTATCAAGGAGGAAGATATACCCAAAACAGCCTTCCACATTAAATACAGTTCATAAAAGTGTGTGGTACTCAACTTTGGAATGACAAACGCCCCGTCAACCTTTGTGACCTTCATGAACAAGGTGTTTGCCCCCCACATTGGCAAGCATGCCTTGGTATACCTGGACAACATTATTGTCTATAGCTTCTTGGTAGTACAATATCACAAGGACTTGGAGGCAGTCTTTGCTACTCTGGCACAACATAAGCTGCTAGCCAAGCCCTATAAATGCTAGTTCTTCTGCAAACAATTGTCCTTCCTGGGACATGTTGTTTTGAAAAATGACATCAAACCTGACAGCCAGAAAATTCAGGCCATTTTCAAAATGCCACCTCTAAAGGACAAGTCTGAACTCCGCACATTCTTGGGAATGGTTGCCTATGTACAACAATTTATACCCAACTGTGGCGTCCTGACTGCACCCCTGTCCGCCATAACTGGCGCCAAATCTAAGTTTGTATGGATCCCCCAACGTGACCTCTGCTTCAGATGTCTTAAGGAGAAGCTCACAATGGCACCCATCCTACAATACCCCAAATGCAATGGGGAATATCAAATGGAGACAGACGCCTCTGATGCATACATTGGGGGAGTACTATGAATCAAAAACAATGATGGTTACTCTCTGCCTGTAGCCTACAAATCACACAAACTGACAGACAGCAAGTGCTGATACCCTATACACAACAAGGAATTGTTAGTAATTGTGTAATGCCTAGTCAAATGGTGTTGTTATCTAGAACAACATGAGGAGTTCACAGCATTGACTAACCACAAGTTGCTTATATACTTCAAAACACAAGCAAATGTATCCTGCTGTCAAGCCTGCTGGATGGAACTCCTGGAGAGGTTCAATATGGTCATACAATATAAGCCTGGTCCAGAACTTGCCATAGCAGTCACACTCTTGTGCCTGTACGTCAGAGCCACAAAGGACAAGAATGGGCTTGACCCAGACTGACCTCTCCTGGTGCTCTGGACAAAGGACAAAGTACAAGGGCTTCCCCCCTGGCACCACAGACATAACAAAAGAAACAGTCATTAAGAACAAACATTTATTTGCAGATGTGTATGGGATCTTACACTAAAAATGACCGGCAGAACCACCATCCCTTATGTTCCCACACATTAATAAATTGACACAATCCTGCATTACCACAGAGACCTAGGGCACACAAAAAGTTGCAACCTCTATGAATTCCTCAAACACAAAGCATGGTAGCTGACCCTATATCAGGATGTCCAGGAAGTTTTGGACCAATACAAAGTATGTGAGAAATTTTCAAAAAGCAATACCCCACCTAAATCAGTACTACCTATCTGAATGCAACTACCCTTCAAGGTTTGAGCCCTAGACAACATAAGCCCCATTCCAGGAAAACATAACAATAAGAAGTACATCATCACTGCAATAGACTTTGCTACATAATGGCCAGTAGCACAAGCAGTAAAGACACATACTGGCAACAACATGTGGCAATTCATAGGAAAAGAAATCATCAGCAAGTTTGGAAAGCCAGAACTCCTGATAAACATCATGGGCAAAGAATTGATCTCCAAAAACACCAATGTATACCTTGCTAAAAATGGGGTCAAACATACCGTAACAACACCATACCACCCACAGGCCAATGGACACGTGGAGTGGCTGAATGGCAGCCTTGTGCAAGCCTTGGTCAAGCTCACTACCAGGAGACCTGAGGACTGGTATAAGCAGCTACTGACTAAATTGCTTGTATGCCAGACATGTGTGAACAGATCCACTTGTAAAAGCCCCTTCAAGTTAGTTTATGGAACAAAACCCAATATCATCCAAGTAATATCAGGACCTAAGTTGGAAATGCCCAGTAAAGTTCCACCCTGCTTGGACCCTTAAGTCATACAGTTCAATAGCAATCAATCAGAAAGTGAAGAAAAGTGTCTACAAAAGACCTTTGTCCCCATCCAAGACAGGCATGAGGTCGGTAACAAAATCTGGGTCACAAATACCAACAAGAGTAAATTACAGCCAGAAAAAGTAGGCCCTGCCATTATCCTAAAGGTAAACAAAAACAACACTTACCTTGTGCAAGGACTCAGAAAACGCAAACAATACAAAGTTCTTCACTGTGATTGTTTAAGACCCTGCAAAGCAAGACAGAAACAATGCAAGACCGTCCTACCTGCCACCAAACAAAAATTAGTCCAGTATGGCGCCTGGGCTCCCAAGAACCTCCCTGACAACCTGCCCCCAGAGGAGGCCAACCTTCAGTAGGGAGGTGTCAAAACAGCAGGCTTGACCCACCAGCAAGGTTCCAAGTAATCAGGTTTGTGACCTGCAATCCAACTATCCAGTCACTTGAAGCCAGGTTAGGAAGTCAACTCAAATTTCCAAATACAACAACATTAACAGAAAATGATCCCCTATGGTGGATACCTTGTTTTGGCGCTTGACTCATTACAAGGATCAGGCCACCCCCTTCACCATCCCACTGTGGAATCAACACTATCATGTTCCTACTATCTACAATTCACAGTGACTATATAATGCATAGCTCACAATAAAGAATATTATCTAGTTTCCAAATATTTCCCCCCTTTTGACTCTTCTAAAACAGCACAGTTATGACACCAGTTTAAATTATCTACATTAAATAAAAATCAGAGCAACCTTATATATCTCAGAGTATTTATTTGGCTAAATACTAAAAGAGACTGCTGCACAGCCATAGGCCACCAAACCATCTTTGGAACTTTTGGGCCCACATCATCTAATACAGAAGATACCTACTGCAAGGAGCCAGAACAACTCAACTTCTCATATATGTACTCCTGGCACTCAATGGTGTCCCCTCATTCCATAACGTATATAGTAGCCTGCATCATCACCTATTATTTTCTGATGAACTTCTTCATTAGTTTTGTTATATTTAACGTTCATGAAAAGTTATTTTGTTGGGTATTAATTTTATACCTGATAATTACATCTTTAATAGGCTTTCAAGTGGACACCATAGTTCTGTATCTTGCTAAAGCAATTTTTTTCATGTTGGGTTTTTAAAAGTATAATCAGCAGTGCAGAAAGTTTTTTATGAGTCAACCCCCTGGTAAGGAATGTACCAGGGTATCAAAAGACTCAAACTCACATCAAGAGGAAACAACTTCATAATAAGGGAGTATGGGATACTCTTTCAGGCACTGTACATCCCCCAGAAGGACTGGCTCAGAAAGAGGTTATAGTTCATGAAGAAGATGCCAGGATGATGGTAGAAAAGGTCTTGGAGGAGTTTTCAGGACTGCAGACCAGGTACAATGCACTGGGAGTAGAGTTCAGCCACTTAAAGAACAGCACCACGGCCCAATTAGTCTCTGGCTTTGATCCAGGACAATCAATGACACTCTCCCAGGAGTAGAAGCCTCACATCCTCTGGTATACCATTGTAAAAGTTGCTTAGATATGAGTTTTTTCATGGCTCATACTGGTTAATGGTTGTTCTCCTTAGAGAAAAGCAGGCTGTGTCATAAATGACATTTCAACACTTGTATTGAAAACCCAGGAATTGAACCCTGGTCCTTAGGAGACACCTTTCACCAACCAGGATTTAAGGAATCCAGCCAGACATCCAGTTGGGCCAAACCCTGGACCGCTGACAATGCTTTGCCCTAATCAGGAGGAACAGAAATCTGCCAACCTGTCAAATTTCAAGACTGAAAGTTTGAAATCAACATTGAAAACCCTGGAATTGAACCCTGAACCTCCAAAGGCAAATTAAGTCACTCAGGAGGGACAGGAACCCACCAACTCATTGAGTTGCAAACCCAAGTTGTTGAATCACTCCAAGACCCGCCAGACTTTTAAGGATGATTCCCCAAATGATCACCAGATTGCTGTTAACTATGTGCCACCAAAGACCCAGACCTATGTTGAAGTTTTAGCTTATCTAAAGGGGGTTAAAAAAAGGCCTCCTTCCAGTCCTACCAATGATCACCAGCTAATACCAGTATCCAGTCCAGAATGGGTAATACAATTTTACTGCTCAGGTGATGTGGTGAACAGTAGCGGCAGAAAAAAGCATTGCCAATTCTGTTCATAAAAGCAAGCACAACTAGGATCTGCTGCCCTCAAAACCAAAAGCCAAGATCTATGGCCTGCCAGTGAATTGTCCCCAGAACTGAAACCCACAAAAAGTGAATTAGACACATCATCTGGTATAAAAACTCTGGTGGTATGGGGATGACCCTATTATCATTTTTGATAATAAAGTTTTATGCATCTTTGGTTCAAAAAAATATTACCTCATCTAGTCTTAGTAATCTTCCATCTTAACTCCAGCCAAGTAGACCATCAGGCAACCACCCCCTCTAGAGACCAACCTGCTGACCAAACTCAGACACTATACTGTACCCCTGGAGCCCCTTTTGAACCTGTGCATTTTACTGAATACCCGCCCAACCTTGCCTACTTGGAGTTTGACTTGGAGACCATCCTCATTACTGATCTCTTAGCAAGGAATAGAGAGACCACATACATAGGATACCAAGGAAAGTGGAACAAGGTGCCACCTTGATTGTTCAAAGAAAAGTACAATTATCTGCCAGCATACTTTGTCCCCATGACTCTGCCCTTAACCCTGCAACTCAACCTCCCAATGGAACTCCCCACTGCCACTGAGACCATGTCCACTCAACTGTTTGTAGTACTATGCATTACTTTGATGGGAATGATAGACTCTATGGTGCCCAACTCAGGGCCCTGGTCTTTGCTTGGGTGATATGTATCCTATATTATCAAGTTAGCACCCATCCTATGGTGGGCATTACCCACTGGCCCAGCTGTACTCTGTCCCAAGTCAACCAATGCCTCTACCTATGCCTGATTTACTGACAGTCTGTTCCTGAAATACTATGTGTACCATAGGGGCAATTTTTACCAGGTAGTTTTCAGCAGTGGCCTAAAAAATGCCAAGTTCCAGTTTGGGGTACAGCCTGATTGTATAACCCTAACACTGTAATATAGAAAAATCCCAGTTTGTTGAAGTCATGAGTAGGAAGAGGTCTCTGGTCTGAGGGGAACAGTTGGAGCTTCCTTCATTTGACTGAGGTGCTGGGCTTATGGGGTGGTAAATCAGTAGCCTAATGGAAGAAGATCCAGGTGATGTGAATAGAAGTATTCCTAGCCAGTAATGTGGGTATGCAAAACCATCAGGGGTGGTGGAGCTCTGGCGGTTGCTGCTGTAAAATTAATACTGTTGGCGGTATTTGTTGAGCAATGAAAATAGAAGATATAAATTGGTAAAAAAATAATAAGCTACTGCAAAAAATAAATGCTCATATTGCATATGAATTTTATTACAGAGATTTCAACAGTGAGAAAAGTTTCCCTTCTTCATCTTTATACTTAATTGGTGACATCTGATTCCTGTTCCCCCAGTAGGTTGATGACATTTTTTGATTTTTGAATCCTGTGTATTTGTGTGTAAAGGAGAAGCAGATTGATTGAAGCTACACTGTGGTGTGTTGATCCCTTGTTTGCTGAGGTGTCACACCAATAATCAATTATCAATTCCAGCAAACAAACACTCAGGCAACTGTGCAAGTATGCAATTGATTTTCTGATTAACCATTTCCTGATGGTTTTGAAGTACAATTTTGCTCATAAGGCTAAAATTTGGGGTTCACAGCATATGGGCCTCACAAATCTTTGGCCATTTGAAGTTGTTGGCAGTTAGTTTTGCATCATGGGGATCATTTTTCAAAGGCTTCCCTGTATGTTGAGGTACCATAGCTATTTTTGTCAATATGTTGTCAGGAGCATCCTGGGCCCTGACAAGTATAACTATCTCCCAGCATATCAAGCCCTCATGGATTCTCCTCCAATACCAAAGCCCAGCTATCCTCTAACCCATGACCTCCCAGGTGAAAACACCAGCAAACCTTTTGTCATCATATGCATCACCAATTGAGAGCTAATTGATACTATGATCCCCATTGTTGGTCCTGGGTAGGATTTTCTCTCTTTTATGAACTTGTGTAGCATTGATTCTTTGATGAGCCCTGCCTGCCAGCACACCCTATTTTTACATATGAAGGCTTGTGTCAGGAATCTTCTGCATAAAATTCCTGTAAACATTGTTTTGGAAGAGCCAACTAAACATGTGGATTCCAAGCCAGTGTTAGTTAGAAACAATGTAAAACCTAGATTAGTTGGTAGTATTGGTGCTAAATTACCTTGTAAATCCAGTTCATCTGGATTGTTTAGTTGGTTCAATTCAGGAACGGGGATCAAACCTGAGACTTTCCCAAACTTAATTGCACATCTAAAAAATGAAGTTAATGTTAATATGTCTTCTGACAAATTTTTACCTTCTACAAAAGGCTGCAGCCAATAATTTGAGGCACGTTCAACTTTGAAACCAATCCAGAGGTCAGATGGTGACGTTTTTAAAGTAGTTGACGCTCTTAATTCTGCTACTAGGCGCAAAAACACAGGTTCTGTTGCCTGTCTCTCTCCCCTGCTCCAGCAGTCAGCTGGGGAATATGGGGGCCTCCAAAATGCTGGTTTTTGACCCTTCTTATGTAAATTTAAGCTAGAGATGGCCACTTTGACCTTGAGGTTCCATTTTAAGATTACTCTTTTATAAATAGCCTATTGTGATCCCCAATTTCCCCAAATTTCTCCAGTTAAACTCCCCAGATTTCCAGATTCATCCCCAAGCAATCTGATCTCCTTTACACTGTCTCCACATTATTCTAAAGCTACCATGCAATATAAGCTGGTGAGTTACATTTTATCATTATTTTCAATCAATAAAGTCTACATTCACCCACTGTGAATCATTTGCTTACCTTTTAAACTTGACTTAAGCTTCAAAATCCAAAACCATGAGATTACCCAAGACTTCTCTTATGGAGTCTCTTGGGTATAAATGGTTGTTTTGAATCATCTTGCTGCTGGCTGTATTGGCCAGTATTTTGATGGGTTTGCGCGCAGATTCAGGTATCTCTCCCAAAGCACATTTTCTTGACAGCTCTTGGCGCCGGGTTATACCAGGAGTACGGTATACTGCCACACCTTTATCACATAACCCACCTCTCAGAGAAGAGACCAATAATTATCCATCCGCATCCCAGATTCCTGAACCCCAGGTCTTCCGTCCTTTGGCTTCTGCTTTCCTCCTGTGTTACTTGGGGGCATACTTCTTCTTGGGACGTTTTAACCCACTGCTAGGCAGATACCAAGTGTTTGTAGAATTATTCCATCTAGGAATGGTGTCCTTGCCTATAGAATCCTTGATAACAGGATTGAATCCCTCTGCCAACATTCACCACCTAGGAAGATTACTCCCTAGTGGGTGGGTACCTGACAGTTTGACTCAGACAGGTTGGTACCCTGATAATGGAAGTTAAATTTGGTGTCAAAATCATTATCTTGACCTCAGTGTGAGAGAGGGGAGCTAAAGTTACTAAGCTTGGCTTCCATCCCTGGGGAGATGCCCACCAGGATGCCATCTAGTGCAAGACTGGAAAGGCTGCTCAAATGAGCGTCCCCAAGGACGCAACAGGGGATATTTGGGAAAGATAGATGTTCAGTTCCATCAGGAGGATACCTGCAAATAGCCATTAAGTACGCTTGGGGCCAATCTCAGGGATTTCAGGAATGTAAAGATGAGGAAAAAGGTCCTCTACCTCCACCAAACGAGGCAGCAAAACCATCTCAGCCTGCTGACTTACTGGAAGATTGGTGGGCAGGGCATACTCTGCATTGTTTCAGGTCAGGGCTCAAACCAGATTTTCTCCTTTAGCCAACAAATCATTTTCATTACCAGGGAGCTCATCTAGGAGATAAAGCAGCTGGGAAGGGTTCTCTTCATCCAGGTATGCCAAAGAACAAACTTGGTCCCAGAGTTCAGGCCAAGTAGACCAGATTACCAGCAAGGCAGGGCCAAAGTAAAGATCACAAATTTCATCAATGTGAGCAGCATATTCTTGCTCAAAAGAAAATTCAAGGGACTTTCAGGCAGTTGGATTAATTTCTAATTAACTTCTAGAAGAACCACACAAAATTTGGGGTCTTGGGAGGCTTAGGGCTGGCTTGGGGGGCTTGGAGTAGGTCAGAGGAGGCATTTTTTGTCAATATATGCACTTTATAAGGAAATTTGGGACAAAAACACTTAATTTCATATTAAAAGTAAGAATTTATTATAATTTACAACTTGAATTTGAGTTTAAACTTGAAACTGAAGGCAAAAACAGGTAAATAACAAAACTCTGACACTACTGTTAAGTTAAGAAGGACCAGAGAAGCCTGCTGAAACCACAGGGAAGAAAGGGAGATAATTGAGCCTGATTTTTTACTAATGATTTTTAGATAGAAGGACCCCTGAGTATGGGGCCCAAAAATTGAATTTTTTTAAAAAGTATGAACCTTTATTATGAAAGAATAGACAAGTAGGACCCATAATGGGCCTTCTTGGGTTTTAAGGAGTTTATTTTGAGATATAAATGTCATCAGAAGCTGTGAGACCTCCTGATTGGCTGATGGATTATTTTTGCTGGCTATTGCCAGGTGAACTGGAAAGTTATAAGTTCATTTCTGGAGAGTGCTGTGTTCTGAGGCACAGCACAGACACACAACAGGAAATCTTAACCTTGGAATTGGGTTTGTACTAAGTCTTGGTTAGTTGGCAGGGAAGGTGATTCAGTTACCTTATGGCCCTGAATAATAAATCTCCACTAGTTGTGGCTAGAGAGAGGCGCAGAAGTACTGGATGACACAAAGCCAAAATGTGAATAGAACTTAATTTTATTGGTGAATAAGGAAATGTAATATATAGTGGTTGAGAATACCAAAAAAGACTACCAGGATGGTAGGATCACTTGCCACCAGCATTAGTGGGGCAAGTGAGTTGCGCAGAATCAGGAAACCAAACAATTGAACCTATCACTTTAGAAGTAGTCCCATTTCAAGGGGCAAAAGCAAGGGATTTGCCCTTGAAATAACCCAATAAAGGCAAAATCAATAAAGCATGAATATTGGCATTCATAAAAGAGAGAGATCTTATTGGCTGCTGCCTATAAGGCATTCCTGTTTAGGTCTTGAGATTGGTGCACTAGTATCTGCCAAAACCAATGTGTTGCCTTTTTATTGGGTAGATCTAATAATTTTCAGAAGCAGGTGACACCATGCCAGATAACAATCTGAATTGATCACTGATTCCTCCACTGATGGACAGGAGGTGGGCAAGGATGATGGAGCCTGGAACAGGTAAGCCAGAACAAATCTTTCATCAATAGTATGAGCCAGATCCTCTAGGGAATTCAATGGTTTGGCACAACTCAAAAGTGATTTTTTGTTCTTTGGGTGAAGATTGTCTGGTCCAAGGCCAAAGAGGGAGTAACTTTACACTCAGGCAATAGTCCTGAGGTTGGGTCTGCAAGGTTACCCAAATCTGGCTCTTCAGGCCTGCCCCATTATCATTGGCAGCTACTGCCTCTGACAACCAGGCCTGGGCTCAAGATACTTCCATCTTTCTATTTGAGATCTTTTGTCACTTGGGACAGGGTTTTCAAGCTTGAGGGTAGTATCAGGTCTTAGCCTAACTCTTTAAGAAAGTTTGGGTCTGAAAATATAACCTAATCCACTATTGGGGCCTCCTGCAGGCAGCACACTTTTGGCAGGATTGGCTTTGTATGGTTGCCTGCGCTTCCCTGGTGCTCCTTCTGGGAAAGTGCCCATTGAGCAGACTTTGGACCTGCCAAACTACATTTGATCGTAAATGCCCTGCCCTTTGCCAGTACGATAGTCCAGCCGCATGAAAATTTTCTACATATCTCCTCACTCATGCTGGATCCTTGAACACTAGCGGGATCAAACCAGGATACATTTAGATTAAAAAGCCGAATCTATCTCCCAATAGAATTATAAGAATCGGGTTGATTGTTTTTGGAACTACTTGTAAATGATGCTGTTTATTTGTGCTAATGAAGCTGGGTTTATTCTTATCTTTCTGTAACTAGCCTTACCTATTATTGTGTCTATCATATGGCCAGTGCTGAGAGAGGAAATCGGTAGCTAGCTATATATTTTATTATCCAATGTTGTAAAATATGATGAAAGCTTGTATTTTTCAAGATTGTGATCTATATGGGAAGGCTCAATAGAAGATTAAAATCCTTATCTGAAAGCTGTCAAACCTGCCCCTATGATGGATGCCACCCCTTAAAGCTGATTGGCAAGTCTGGTGACTTTTCTTAACAAAGCTTTGGCTTTCTATATTTATTTTGTGGCTTGCTGTAAGCTTGCTGCGCTTATCTTCTAGCTGCTTGGTCAACAAGGATCGAAGTGTAGCTTGTGGCAGTTGATAACAGGGTGCTTTTGTTCAGTTGCTTGAAAAGGAAATATATAAAATTCGATTCCAAACTTATATCCTTTGTTATTGGATAGCTTTGGTTGACAGCATTACATCACCCCATGTGACCTTGGCTTTAAATTGGATTAAGGCTACGTCATTTATGGCCGGGCTTACAGCAATCTTGAGAGAAGGGCTCGTATTTAAATGTAATTTATTTATAATCCATATTTATATTCGAGTGGCACCTTGAAAACTTAATCGGCAGGTACGACAGTTTCAAAAGCTGGTGTTTTAATTGATACTTGCAGGATACGGATTTAAGTGAAGATAAAGCCTTGAGATGATCAATCTGCTTTGATGATGGTTTCTAAAACTTCCAAGCGATGCGACAGGTGCTACATGAAGCACCTGCGCTGCGATCGTGTCCGCCCAAGATGTGGGACTTGCCTGTTAGAGCAAACAAGCTGTAGCTACACAACCCGCCAAAAAGACGATGCCCTGCCAAAGTATCACCAGCAGATCACTGTTATTGACTTTAAAAAGCAGCAATTATTTTCCACAACCCCCATCCTAGAGATTATGCTGCGTCTCCCGTCTCGCTCGTTTGTGCTGGGGACAGTAGCGCTACTGCAGTTCCCAAACATCCACGCGCTTGGCTTAAAGATGTTCATCTCTTCATGTGTGCACATGTGCACAGGCTTGGCCAGAAACAGGCGGAAACTAAGCGCTTCTGCAAGCACCTCTGTAAGCTACACAAGGGTTAGCGAAAAGCTTTGTTTGGAAGGGGAAGATGCATTTTTCAAATATGTAAATCCGTTTCTCGGGCTGTTTGCCAAGCAAGCGTTTCACGCCCGGCCACGCTCCCCAGTACTGAGGCTGACAGTAGTCCTTTGTGGACTTCACTTCTGCACTGAAGAGACGCAGCAGGCAAGAGACACGCTGTTTGAGACCCTTGGCAGAAGCTTCCGCCCCGGCTGCCTTTCCTTCAGCCTCGATACCCTACAGGCAATAGTTATACTGCTTGCAGGCCTTACCGGTACACATTGGGTCATCCGTCGCAACCACTTCCTGTATTCACTCGCATGCACAGTTGCCCACGCTATTGGCTTGCACATGCCCACTGCGAACCCCGAGCGGCGGATGCTTGCCAACAGCCTGACATACTTATTACATCATGCCAGCATCACCAAGACCCCTGTGTTTATTGCATTGCCGTGCCAAAAGCCAGGGGATTTTAGCGACAAGCCACACATCTCTGCTCAACTTTTCTGGTCTCTAAACTCCCTGCTCCCACATTTGATTTCTTTGAAGAATGACATCATCGACTCCCCAGCCCCACTCGTAGACATTGAACCTCGGCTACTCCACTTGGAAGTGAATCTCCAGCGAATCAGCCTCGAGTTCATGACTGGCTTGCATCGACTGCCAATCAAGTTCCCATTCGTCTACAGCTTCTACTTTGCCTACTACTTCTTTTTGCTCGCCACTATGCGCCTCTATCGCTCCACCACCAACTTCGTACCACTCTGCCTCCCACCTCCCTCCTCAAAATCCACCCGCAAGGCAGTGGATTGCGCCCTGTGTGCTCTCCGCTGGGGCATCAAGATCCACAAAACCTATACTCACTGGTACTATCTGTGCAAGTTTACCCATTGCATCATATTCCTCTCGCGCCATAGACTGAGCCTGGAGCCAGCCGAGCTTACGCTGCTGGATGCTGCCACATCCCATCTAAAGAGGTTGAACACCTTGCCCTACCTGGGATCTGTCACCTACTACCTGAAATTTATAGAGAAGCTTGAGAAGTGCCCCGCCCTATTCTTTGATTAATAACCAACAGCTTTGCCTTTTCTGGCTTGGTACTACACTTTAGTTTACAGACATCTTCAGTAAATGCTTCTGATTGATGCTAACTATACAAGACAATCTCAAATAATACCCACCCTTCTACATGCTACCTTCCTAAATTCAAATCAAAATTGCCATCCAATCAGCTGCAAAAGATATCTTATATACCACTGCTTTAAACACACTCTTAAAAGCATGCTTCAGATAGGGTGTGAAAGAGCCTTAAGCAACATACAGTATTACAAACCATCTAGGCATACTGGCAACATCCTGAAAAGGCCTTTATAAAGCTACATTTTTGCCTCTAAATACTGGGATCTACTTTCTGAGGCACTATTCTTACTAGCTTTGCCCTTAGCTCTTATGTAAGCTATGTTTTAAGAGATAAATTTAGATGCTACAGCATCTTTCAAATGAGTATCTGAGGCAGCTACCCTGGGTAAAGCTTTGTGGTATATGTATCTAGCTTTTGAAAGGGTAGTTCTGGATGCCAGTAGATGAAATTCACATGCTATTGCCATACTTACATGGCCTTGTGTGATTAGGGATGTCAGTTTAATACCAACCTAATAATTTGTTTTGATAGAGTAGTTATTGTTTGCCTTGCTCTTTATAAAAATTAAAGTGGTCCCATGTCCTGACTGTAGCTTATGTTAAGCATGGCTGACTACTCAGACCTGATTTTTGGGCCAGGAAAGGGCCAACCAGAGTTCCCTCTTATAGAATTATGTTGTTTCTGGAAAATTAACCAATTCATCAGTTGGCTGCTAAACTAATAGTTAAACTATAGGATTGAAAATGCTATTTCTCCCTGCCAAGTATCAAATCCTAGCACCAAATAGGCCTGGGAGTATACCAAATTGCAAAAACCCCAACCAGAAAGGACTTCAGTTGGCCCAGCCACCAAGATCAAAGGGAAAGGGGAATCAAATGGTCGCAATGGCCTCCAAACCCAGAGCCACTCTCCAGAGGCCAAGGATAAAAACTTAATCCCTTTAAGCACCTAATCAGGTTCCTTAAGAACTCAACCAGACTAATATACCCATCTGCTAACCAATAGAAGTATGCCTACAAGTCAAGAGTCAGTTTCTCAGCAGGTTTCTGGGATATCCCTGACATGGAAGCAAAACATCCAACAACATCAATTAACACGCAATGAAGCGGTGCAAGAGCTCCAACAAACCACACAACCAGCCAGGACAAGCATCTCAAATGGAATTATTAACAACAGTTTTCCCTAACTGAAGATTACTTCCATAAAAATCCAGGGAAGGAAGGTTAGACTTAAAATTATAATTGGATCTGAAAATCACCACTTCAAAGCAACAGCCCATCTTGCTACCTGCTAGCTCTCTGCAGCTTGTGCATCCATCTGCTCCAGCTGGCCCTGTCCTGCCCAGCTCCTTCCTGCTCCCACTGGGTCCCACTGATTTTAGTGGCCTGGGGCAGTTGCCAATTTGTGTCAGGGATCCAGTCTTGAGCGGCCAGCCGTCATTTTCAGGGGTAACTTGGGCCGGGTTTTTTGCGGGCAATGCCCATCACAAGAGGGGAGCTAACTTTAAAAAGTAGGAGGCAGACTTCCCCACCCAGGACCATAGGCCAGCAGCCGGGATTATAGTGTCAATCACCCCTGTGAGGGTGATGTACACAATCCCAAACAGCTTGCCAGAATGGTTGGTTGAAAGGTCGGGCAAAGAAGCGGCATGGGTTTTGGGGTCACGGGCAGTTCCATGGACAGGTCATAAGCAGGGAGATAGTTGAATTTCCCTCTGAACAACTTGGGTGTTGAAAATATCCACATGACTTGTCAGTTGTATCTAATTGTGGATTGTATGCCAGCCAGGGGATCAAGTTTGAGTATCTTTTCCGGGGTGCATTCCTTGTATTCAGACTTCAGAGGGTAGTCAGTAAAATGGATGAGTCCAAAGAGTACACCAGGGGGACAGAAAACAGCAGGCAGTGGGGCAGGCGGGCCAGGAGATCTCAAAATGAATTGGTAGACAGCAAATACAAAATAAGGCAATAGCTGAGTGAGCCAAAATATCATAACCTTTATTCAAAAATGGCAATAAGTTTGGAGTGCGGGGTCCTTTGGTCTATATAGCACCCCACCTCCAAACTTAATACTTTCCATGGGGGCTCATCAGGGCATTGGAAAGGGCAGGGCCAGGGGAACTGGGTGCTTGGGTCCAAAGGCAGCAAAATGGCACTCGGCCCAGGAGTTCTTTCATTGGTCAAGAATCTCAATTTGGCTACCTGATTATCTTGCTTTAGTGTTGTGGTCATGGGACCAGGCCGCGGGCCCATGCCTCTTTCCTGGGTTGGCTCTTGATTGGCTTCTAGTGTAGACTTCAAGTATATGAAGCTAATAGTTGCCAAATCAGTACCTCCATTAGGCGCTGTGATTAGTCTTTCATTTGGTGTGATAGTTTCTTTAGTTTGACTCTTTTTATTTCATGGGTCAACATTCTTGGTATCAGCTTGTGGGGGCTTGATCCAAGAAAAACGCAGGCGGGCGGTCCTGCAGTCCACAGGCCCGGCAGCCCAAAGGAATCCAGGGCCGGGGTTCAATTCCTGCTCCTGGGCCCGGGTTTTCAGAGAGGAAGAATTTTCAATCCCAACAATTTGGATCAGAATTCAAACAGAACCCAGATCAAATTAATTGATATAGCAATTCTAAAGATAGACCATATCCTCATATCTAGTAATACACATGCCAGAATTCTCCTGGCATGCTTTTGCATTTATTCCCTGTGCTTGGCTGGTATGTTATACTCTTATTTCAAGTCCAAAGCTTCTTTAAAGTAGCCTCTATATCAGTTTTAATTTAATCATTCAATCCTGAGCCTCTTAATCTATGCAAAAGCCTGGTTTTTCAGATGCATGAATATCCTGCGTGCTTGCTTTGTACCTCACAATCTAGTGAATTGATCTTGATGCTCAAACACATATCTGAAAGTCTTAAATGAGAGGATCTGAGCTGAGCTATAATCCATAACTTCTACAGATGATCACTTGTCTTCCAGCACATTTCTGCTTGATCACCCATGTTTATCTCAACTTCAAGAACCAGGGGTAATGGTTCTCCTGCTTGACCCTTCAAATGAATAAGGGGTATTCAAATCTCTCTGATTGAATCATATACTTTTTACTTGCCTTGTCTTGTATGATAAACCTGAGTTACTTATAGATGGTCTCAAGGCTGGAATTCTTGGTGGCCCTGCTCTGATTAATAATTCTGTCTCCTTCCCCAACAACCTAGGTCCAGGGGCCAACCCTCTTGATTTTCACTTGCAGAGAGAGCCTAGTAAGAAACTGGATGATGCTAAATTGAGCTGGGTGGAACCTGATCCAGTGAATTGAGGCCCATAAAGGTAAATCCTATTGTTACCCAAGTGCATGGGATAGGGCTTAAATCCAACCCAATGCCAATCAAGTGTACAGAGCTTAAGGAGCGGCTCCAAGGTGGCTTATAGAGTAATGAGTGGCCTGGCCCAAGGTTTACCCTGGCCTCTTTTAGCCTAAAACTAGGCATATGGTAAGTCTAACCGCTCCAGGGGTGGTGTTGCTACCTCTGAGGTAATATCCAGGCAATTTTTTGTGGTGATCAGCCTTTCACTCCCTTGGTACAGTAGCTGCATGGCCTGTTGAGATAAACAGAATGGTCTCAGTCTAAAAATAGATCAAGAATTAAGAAGTTTGTATCAAGCAATAATAGATTTAGATCATGTGATGATCCACATAGAGGCAGTTTTGCAGGTGAGGGCTGATTTGGCCACAATAAAGACTCTATGCTTGGAGTTGGAGAAGGGTAGTGGCTTAGGACAGGTAAATGTCTAGTAGGTAACTGGTGGCTACTAGGGCTGGAGGGTGCTGTAACCTAGTAGGTAACTTAGGGCTGCTAGGGAAAGATGAGCTGAGGTAGCTCTAGGATCCTTTGATCACTTGCAGGTGGTCTGCAACTGGAAAACTTTACCTAACAGAGGGGTAAGTTTCCCTGTATGTGTCTTCCTGGAAGCTTTGAAGAGGTCTTGAAGCCACCAGAGAGGCATGAACATGCCCAGGTACATTATCAAGGTGGCTTCTTGGGGAAGCAGCCTCAGAACTTGGTAATGGATAAGTCTCTGGGAAGTAAAGTTGGTTACTTTGCAACTGAAAGCTCAATCTAACTACTTGAGTGAGTAAAACCAACTGCACAGACATGAAGATTTTCTGTGGTTGATGGCCTAAAGTGGTGGTCACTGATGGGGGCCTAGCCAAACAATAACTCACTTGTGGAGACTTATTGCCTGAGTCTGAGGTGTTAATAGTGGGGACTGAGGAGAAGGACCAAACCTTGGTGGTTCACAGAGAAGGAAATAACCTTTGTGGTTCACAGAGAAGGACATAACCTTTGTGGTTCATAGAGAAGGACTGGAAGATCATAGAGAAGGACTAGCAGAAGGACAGGAAGATGGCATAAAGAACTTGTATAAGGAGTGAAAGATGACAGAGAAGGACTGGCAGAAGGAGTAGAAGATGACTGAGAAGAACAGGCAGAAGGAAGAAACTTGGACAGTTGGAGATATGATCAGATAAAAGTAAAAAGAAGAAAATAATCAAAGAAAGAATTAAGAAAAATAATTAGAAATAAATGATAAAAGATATTAAGAAAAAGAATTAATAGATAAAAAGAAAGAAACAGTTAAAAGAAAATAAACTGTGAATTTATTGAAATTTAATTAAGTAAGAGCCAGAGCAGATGGAAACAGAACGGGGAAACTCTAAGGACAAAGGCAAGAGTTTCACCAAAATCATGGTCAGAAGCAGGAGGCAAGCAGCAGGCGGGGTTGAACTTCTCTGAATAAAGGGAAAACTCAGGGAAATATGGAGAAAAAATGAAAAACTAGGGTGCAAAAATCTCTTAAGTAAAACATAGTAAGAAGCAATTGATTTTTTCCAGGGAAACATGAAAGGAAGTACGGCAAACCCATTTGAAACACAGAGCAAGTGTTTATTAAGAGCAAGACAATACCAGGTTTGAACCAGGGTCAAGAGCAAGTCATTCAGGTAAAAGTCTTGGAAAACCTCTCAATCCAGATGTGTGATTGGATGCAGGCCAAAGTCTATTTGATCAAGGTTTTTGGTGGTTAAACTGAAGGCTTTAAGCCTAAAAAATGAGGGAATGAGCAGGGAAAAGCTGGTTTTTGATTGGCTGGAGTAAGTAAAAAAGTTAATATATTGTAGAGCAAGAAAAGCTGGTTAGTTTAAGCATGGAAACCCAGAGTTCTGAGAAGGAGAAAGGACTGAAACAAGGAGCTATAAAAGGGAGAGCAGTCTGAGGCATATCAGGGATTGAAAAAAGTGGATCACAAAGACCACAAGAACAGAGAAGAGAGCAGGAGCCCAAGACTAAAAAGCAGGAGACAAAGACCAAGAACAAGGAGTCTAAGAAGTTGCTGGAGGACTCCAAGTATTGGCAAAACTCTATTGTTTCTTATACCTCCGGGCCATATACCAGAAGGTTTCTAAGAGAATCTTCCTTCTGAAGCAAATAAATGCCTATTTTGACCCCTACACATATTTCTGAGTGGTACATTAGTATCTATGAGTGAATTGCCCAATATCTTCTACCTTAGCTAAGGGGAGGAGGATATCTATTGTCAAAGATGTTGAAGGTTTGCTTCTAGTAAGACTTCCCAGGAGGAGTGGGAAAGGTTGACTAGATACCGTGAGATGACAGATAGAGGAAGGGAATTCATTGGGTTTGAGTTCACCAGACTCTTGAAAGATTGGTATCAGCTTCCAGAGAGTCTAGTCCTAGCTGAGGCTCAAGTACAAGGAGGGATACTTGCCTAGTAATAGGAAATATATAGGAAGAATTTGCTGAGATGCAAGCCAGGTATAAACTCCAACCTAGCCACATGCCCCAGCTAAGGAATGACAACCTCTTCCAGACATTCCCTAGCTTCAACCCAAGACACACATTGGTGACTGGTGAACAGGAACCTCACACAGGAACTTCTGAAAATATTTTAAATCTCTATTCACTGGGAAAGTGCTGCAAATTGCTACCTTTTTGCACTGTATATCAGGAATATTCCTGAAAATAGTGGGTGTAATACAACTGATCATGTTAAAGTAAAATGGTAAGCTGCATGATTCAAGAATAAACAATGGGGGTAAAGGAGACAAATTTTAAGTTGCTTGAGCAACAGGAGACCAAATCAGGAGGACAGCTTAATCACCTTGGCACTGGTGGGAGTATAGCAGAAGATGCAAGTAAAAATTTTCAGAACACAAGTGATCTGCAGGGGTAAATTAGAAAAAGAATCTGAAGGTGTCAAAATGTAAAGAGCAGGCCAGGTTGCGGCCATGGAATTGATGGCAACCTTAACCATACCCAAAGCTAATATTTCAAGGACAGGGGCAAATAGCCCCAGATGAGCTAGCATTTTTGGGAAAAATTATTTTATTTGAGGTAAATTAAGCTATCTAGAAACAAGTTTCTAGAGGGGAAATGGGGAGTCTTAAGGGAGTTCAGAATGGGGCAGAAGGGGATTCTGCAGCTTCTGATTGGTTGGCAAGAATATTTTCAGTAGTTGGGGGACCTGCATTGGAATTTGAGTTGATGACATCATGATTCAAAAAAATTCTGGTAACCAGCGGGTCAAGCGCTGCCATCCCCAAATAATGTATAATGTGTGATTTTCTTGTCATAGTTATTTGGATATAAATATGGCAATTTCAGATTTTCCAGGGCTATTTGAGCAACCCCAGCTTTGACCCATTTTTTGCCAATGACAGCATTTAAGTTGTCTATTTCTCTCAAGGGTTTGGCGGTGGTTCTTTGCTGGTTTCTGGTCTTACAGGGGCGCACTATTCCTTCCATTTGGGTTTCTACTGTAACAGATCATCTATTGATTACACACTGTCAAATCAATTATAATTACTGTATGCTGATAATTATAAGCTGTATAATAGTTATATCAATTATAAAAAACAGTAGTTACACAATGTATAACTGCTACACTTAATACAATGATAATCTAATGATGATGCAGCATGTAACTGATATGATATATGTGCAATGATTAGCCTGATCATTTGTGATCAATAAGCCTAATCTCACAAGCAGAAATCCTGAATTTTCTATTTTATTAAAAGCTAGTTACCTTGATGTAAAAATATAATGCTGATAAGTATTAATATTTATTGAGAAGAAGGGAAGGGCTTTAAATCTTGGCAAGTAAAATGGTGTATGAGCAATAAGCCAAAATAAAAAGGGCAACAAACAAAATATTTAGCGGCTTAAATAAGATATGATCAGCCTGTCTTGAGAGGTTATAACTATTATATAGTTTTTCAATTGAAATAACTTATCAAAAGTTCACACAAATAAAATAGGTTTAATGGTAGTATTGTTGTGAGATTACTTTCCAATTTATCTTGAGCCATTCAAACCAGCAGTTTTAGCCAAAAATAATGATCAAACTTTGTAGATTCTCAAACTCAAAAAATGATGATCCCTGATCTAAATGACCATCATCACACCAAGTAAGCATGTAGATAGGAAGTTTACCAATTTTTTCCACTGTTAGATAATATACCAGACTTCTTCTTTATTTAATTGCTTAGGTTTTTTTAGATTGGCAAGGAAATATGTAAAAAGCAAGATTTATAAGGTGAAGTCTTTGTAGTACATATTGGAAGGATAATCTATAAAATTTCTTAGTTCATAGATCATTGCTGGAGGTCTGAAGTGGTCAGGTTGCAGTCTGTCAGAAGGCCAGCTAGAGTAGGGCATGATACCTCAAAAATAGTATCTTTAAAAATAACATCTCCAAAAAAGCTGTATTGAAAGGTGCCATGGTGAAGTAGAGTGAGGGCTTGTTGTATTCAATCAAATGGGAAATATGTATCCAAATAAAGATGAAATTACCAATGAGAAGAAGACAGTCATATTTAATCATAAGTGTGTTGCAACTGAATCAATGATAGTTCATTATTTGATTGGGGAAAACAACAGTCCAATTGAAAGAACAAGAATAAGAATAAGATGATGTTTATTGGTAGTTATTGCGACTAATATATTATATGGGGAACCCACAAGGTAACAAGAAGGTGGCACAGTGGCAGGTTCCATATAAGGTTTGGGACTGTGGAATAACTTGCACGGGATCAGCGTGTCAAATTGGTAGCACTCCTAATTAGGATATAGTTATGAGAGAGGGGAGCTAAACTAACTAAGTTTGGCTCCCATTCCGGTGGTAAAAACCACCTGGATACTATCCAGTGAAACACTGAAATTAATGCTCTAAAAGGAGACCACAAGGAGGACAAAAGAGATAGCTGAGAAAAGTAGGAATTTAATGACATCCACCTTAGGCCAGCAAGCAACCAAGGGTGCAGGAGGGAAAATACTCTGCAACCAAGGGTACCATAGAGGGAATGGGATCTTTTTCATCCTGATGGGGAGGAGAAGGAACCTGTGATCCCCCAATTGAAGAGGTGTCTAGATTGAGGTCAGGGAAGTAAAAAACCAGATCATCACACATGAGGCTTTTGACAAGAGTCTCCCCAGAGGAGAGGAAGTTCCTTGAGAAATGGAGAATTCTAGAGGGGTCATCACCCACAAAATGTGCCAAAGAATAGATACAAGTCCAAAGGTCAGGGGAATTTGAACAGATTAACAACAGTGTCAAAGCCAAAGAGAACACCAGAAACTTAACAACTGGGAGCATCATTTTCAGAATCTCCAGAAGATTTGGGGAACTTTGATGGATTTAAAGCACTTGGATTTAATGGCTTTGGGTTAAACAGAGGTAGTCAACTAGAATTGGAAGACTTAAAGAGCTATTTAAACTTGGGAAGACCTCAGAAGACTTGGGACAGCTTTAAATGATATGGAGGAAAAAGGTGGCTCAGAATTAAGCAAAAACAGAAGAAATTCAGAATTCAAGTAGGTTTTTATAATTCTTATTAACTTAAAGTTAGAGTTCAAAGTGAGCTTTTGAAAACAATAGGTAATAAGAGAATACTAATACACTAACACTTCTCTAGGTGATTTTGGGTAGACTGCTGGGTTTAAACGGGCCAAGGGAAAGGTAAGGAATTTAATATTATTTACTAGTACCTCTTGTTGCAACTGAACCAATGAGGATTCAGTATTTGAATTGGGGAAGACAAAAGTCCAATAGAAAGGACAGGAATAATAAGAATAAGGTATCATTTATTGTAGAATATTGTGATTAATATACCATATGGGGAAAGCCACACAGTCACAAGAGGATGGCATGGTGGCATGTTCCATGTAAGGATTGGAGCCAAGGAATAACTTGTGCGGGATCAGCAGGTTGAATTGGTAGCACTCCTAATTAGGAGAAAGTACCTGCAATTCAATATTGCCATCAGATTGATCCATGTTGTTAGATACGTCAAGGGGCAACTAATTGAGCGCCCCCTGTGTATTATAAGATATGTTGGCAGGCAAGTCTGGGAACTTGATTGCAACACTATATTGATTTTAAAGAGCTCAAAAAAGAGCTCCAAAAGCCAAAGAAAAGTATTAAGTTAAACTCCAAAAATTATTGGATTGATATAAAAGAATGAGCAGGCAGGGGACCAAAAGTCCCCTGTCTTTCTTTAAGGGAATGAACTTGAATTTTGTCAGGATTCACATTTTATAGCTGCTATTCTGTTCATATACTTATTTTGCCTTCATTGGCTTGTAGATCTTTGCATGATGGTTACTATTATTTTATTCATGATCTCCTTTTCCCCCCTCTATTTTCCATCTTTTGGATTAAAATTAGGCTTTTTAAAGCCTAATTGTAATCAAAATGCTGGTTAATATCATTTTCAAACTTCCCTTACCTTTTGCAACCGGTTTCAAACCCTGGAACTACATGCTGAATTTAGAAAGCTGACTCTGAACTACTTACTTTTTGATATACGCTCAATTACATCTTTCAAGGCTTTGGACCTAGTTTTTCCTTACTTTTTTGCTTGCCTTAACTTCCAAGCATTGCCATAACTGCCTTTCTCCTCCTGGTGTCTCCTATTCTGAAATTTATCTTTTTAAGTTAAACCCAAGCCATGTTGTGTCTCTCCAGACCTCTTCCCTTTATCAAATACCATTAACCTTCTCAGGTTAAACTCTTCATCCTAAGTTGCACCTCATTTTCCTGAGCTTAATAAAAAGGCTTGGTTCTCCAGTCTCAACAATAAGTTGAGCTTGTTTGACTTGCACTCCAAAAAAGTACTTGTTAGGTTTTGTGGCATGTCTTCTCTTTCAAATTTTATTCTTAGTTTAATTCTTTGGTCCCATGATTCCTTTTGACTTTATTCTTCACCAGTTAGGTGGCTTTTATAGTAGCACACACAATTTAATTGTTGATAGCTTTAATCCTCCCTCTAGTGCAGACCATTTCCCAGACTTAGAGATTGACTTTTTAACCAAATCATCTGTCATTAAGACTGGTCTCTATTTTATCTTCTTAGGTTTAATAAATTGTCTTAGTCCTTATTTTACCTCGTATAAGCTCTTAGGAGCCTTAGTTCAGTTGCTATTGCTGACTTTGCCCACCTTTTTGTATTTGACTAATATAAACATCACTGGGTTAAAAGCTTTAGTTTATAATAATCTTCCCCAGACCATGAGACCTTAAAAATTTGATGGGTCACCTGACCCAAGTGGTGAATCTAATTGGCCAGGAGAGAATTTTTGAAGAGATAATTCAGGAGGGTTGGAGAGTTTTGCATTAATTTCCAGCTTAACCTCTGATTAACCACTGCCTACAGAACAATTCAGGGGGACATCAACTCCTGCTAGATTGAATTTTGTTGATTTGGAAGAAGTACACCCTGATTGATTATCTTGCAGTTGCTTCAAATAGGGACAAAACCAAGCCAGCAAGTAATCAAAATTGATCAGGGATTATCCCATGTTGGAACAGAAATTAGGGGGTCAACAGATGCCACCTGAGAGGGGTAAGCCAAGACAAATATCTCATCAATTGTATGTGCCAAATAGTTTAGCAAATTAGGGGTTTAGCAGGGATTTTTGTAAAGTTACGCCTCCCCCTTAGGCCTCCACTTCAATTCCTGGCAAATGCTTGGGGACTTCCACCAAATTGTGCTTGAACAATTGTCCAAAAGTTACTGAAAAAGCCCAAAAAAGCCCTCAAATTATTACTTGTGGACTTATTCCAAAGATGCCCCACCTAACCCACCCAAGAGAAACCTCTGGTTAAATATCATGTGCAAGAGCAACTGGGAGCAGTGGTAGCTGCGTCCAAAGCAGATTTCTCAATTTTTTAGTTGAGTCAGTTTTCCTTTTTGATTCTCTCCATTAAAACCTTGTCAAGATTTTCCTGCCTTGAGAAATGCACTCATATCAGCTCATATCATTGGTTAATTATTTTGCTGATATTTTATCTCCCACCCCAATTCCCTCCCCCTTAAATGAATGCAAGAGTTGTAAAAGACCTTGCTTCATCATTCTCTACTCTAATAAAGTTCAAAATTTGTTATTTTAATTTGGCCTTCTGGTTTTGCCTGTTGCTTTTGGTGTTCAGTTGATTCCTTCTCCCCTTTGGCCTCTCAGGAATTGTTGGCAGCAGCCTTTTGGTTGTTGCTGAAACCGCAATTTTATTGTGGTTGAGAGCTTGGTTCTATTTCCTCTTAACCTGCTCCCCAATTCTCACATAATGATGAAGCCAATTTTTGCAGTTGAGCCTTTTGCTACTAGTCAGACTTGCTAGTTTGATTGCTTTGTGAATATACAAAAATGTAGACTCTGAAGCTCTAGTCCTACTCCTGCTCCCCACAGCTCATCTGTGCCCCCTGATACCTTGCCCTGGTTCCCCCTCTCTCCCAGCTGGCTAACTCCCCTGCTCCTCCTTGTCTGTCCTATCTTGCCCTTCTCTGTTTTTCTTGTTGTGGTTGGCATTCTTTCTTTGGGTGCCCTTTCACTTTGTAATGGCTTATTTATCTACTATCTTACATCAATGCATGGTTGGTGGGTGTTAGTTTAAGTTTGCTATATATTTGGTTTAGTTAGCTTACCTTGTTGCGGCAAGTTTCCCCTTGTGCTGTCTTGCGCTAGGCCGCCCAGGCTTACATTTGAGGGTTTACTTTTCCTCTGGCCCATACTTTCTGTTGATTTTGCTTGGCTTGCAGGCAATTCATTTGTATCAACCAATCAAAACCCCGCACATACTCCGCCTGTTTCACTCACCTTTACTTCTGTTTCTGATTGGCCTCATTTTTCCCTATGTTGCTTTTGATTGGCTAAATTACTCTCACCCTAGAGGCAACCAAAAGAAAATTTTCAGCCTTGATTATTCCTTTGATCTTCCTCTTGGTTGTCTGTTTTGAGCCCTAATTTGCTGCCTGGAAGATTTATGATTGGCTGGAATTACTATTGCATATTGCAGGTCCTAATTGACTGCTCCTATGGGGCCTTGAATTTTTTTAGAAAAAGAAAATTATTCTAATTTTAATTAATTTTGTCGAGGCCTTCTGGGCGCTTTATTGTTGCTGTAAGCCACTGTCACTTGTGTGTCCCTCTGGTTGGAAGTTTAAGCTTTCCCTTTTGATGTTGGGATGCTGTTTAAGGAATATATGTTGCTTAAACTGGTGTGGTGGCCTGCTGAAGGCTCCTCTTTATTCCTGTAGACCTCATGGTTGTTTGGTTGCCTTAATTTGAGCCTGGTCTTTTGAGTTTTAGAAAGAAGTTTTAAAGTCATCTTGTGTGATTGTGGCAGCCATATATTTATATATTTTATATGTATTTGTATATTTTATATATCTTATGCATTTATATACTTTATATATTCAAGCATTTTATATATCTTATGTATTTATATATTTGTATATCTAATATCCTTTATATCTCATGTACTTATACATTTTATATGCTTTGTATATTTTATATGTTTATATACTCTATATATTTCATATATCTTATATATTTTATATTTCATGTATTTATTCTGCTGAGGTTTTTGATCCACTTTTTATGTTCTTCCTGCTTGCATTGGTTCTTGGCTTGCTATATCCTGTTCCCTGGGCAGTGCTTCCTTGTCCCCCTGCCAGTCCCCATTCCTGCCCATTTCCTTCTCTGGCTTTGTGATGTTCTAATCCTTATTTGACACTTATCTTGAAATAATATATTGTATGAGATTTAGTCTCATGTTGGCCATCAGTCTGGTTAGATCACACTGATCCTGGTTTTGTAGTCCCTGTATCCAGTCCCTGTCCCTTCCCTTCTCCTGGACATTGGTGCTCTTATCCTTATTTGGCAGTCATCTTGAAATAATAGATTGCATGAGATTCAGTCTCATGTTGACCATCAGTTTGGATAGTCCATCCTGGTTCTGGTTTTGGGCTTTACCCTGTTCTATCCTTGTCTCTTCCTTCTCCAGCCTTGTGGTGCTCTTATATTTAGTTGGCAGTCATCTTGAAATAATAGATTGTATGAGATTTAGTCTCATGCCAGCCATCAGTTTGGATTGCTCATCTCTTGACTTTGGTTCTCCCCTCAGTTTCCTCTCACTCCCTCTCTTGAACTGGTGGTGATTGCATCCTTATTTGGCAGTCATCTTGAAATAATAGATTGTATGAGATTCAGTCTCATGTTGACCATCAGTTTGGATAATTCATCATGGTTCTGGTTTTGGGCTTTACCCTGTTCTATCCTTGCCTCTTCCTTCTCCAGCCTTGTGGTGCTCTTATATTTAGTTGGCAGTCATCTTGAAATAATAGATTGCATGAGATTTAGTCTCATGCCAGCCATCAGTTTGGATTGCTCATCTCTTGACTTTGGTTCTCCCCTCAGTTTCCTCTCACTCCCTCTCTTGAACTGGTGGTGATTGCATCCTTATTTGGCAGTCATCTTGAAATAATAGAATGTATGAGATTCAGTCTCATGTTGACCATCAGTTTGGATAATTCATCCTGGTTCTGGTTTTGGGCTTTACCCTGTTCTATCCTTGCCCTGTTCTTCTGTCCTAGCAGAGGCAAACATAAATTTTCTCTGCCCCTTCTTCTATCACTATCCTGACTGCAATCAATTGCTAAGTCTTCTCCCAATTCAGTTTGAATGCCACCAGCAACTCCTGATTGCCGCTTGGGAAGATGTTCTATCTGATCCCTCCAAAAATATGTGCCCCATGTATGCATCCCTTATAACTAGCTTCTAAATTGGCCTTTTAAAGGTCTCCTAAGTTGGCTGGTGACTCTTTCATTATATAGCCCCTGACTGGTCCCACATTCCCTTAAATAGGAAAGGATAATGTAAAGTTACGCCTCCCCCTTAGGCTTCCACTTCAATTCCCACCAAATGCTTGGGGACTTCCACCAAATTGTGCTTGAACAACTATCCAAAAGTTACTGAAATAACCCAAAAAAGCCCTCAAATTAATACTTGTGGAATTATTCCAAAGATGCCCCACCTAACCCACCCAAGAGACACATCTGGTTAAATATCATGTGCAAGAGCAGCTGGGAGCAGTGGTAGTTGCGTCCAAAGCAGATTTCTCAATTTTTTAGTTGAGTCAGTTTTCCTTTTTGATTCTCTCCATTAAAACCTTGTCAAGATTTTCCTGCCTTGAGAAATGCACTCATATCAGCTCATATCATTGGTCAATTAGTTTGCTGACATTTGATCTCCCACCCCAATTCCCTCTCCTCTTAAATGAATGCAAGAGTTGTAAAAGACCTTGCTTCATCATTCTCTACTCTAATAAAGTTCAAAATTTGTTAGTTTAATTTGGCCTTCTGGTTTTGCCTGTTGCTTTTGGTGTTCAGAGATTCCTTCTCCCCTTTGGTCTCTCAGGAATTATTGGCAGCAAACTTTTGGTTGTTGCTGAAACCGCAATTTTATTGTGGTTGAAAGCTTGGTTTTATTTCCTCTTAACCTGCTCCCCAATTCTCACAATTTGAGAGGATTTCTTGGTGCAGCAGGGAAATATTTCCTTACCCAAGGCCAAAGGGGGGAGTGACTTTACAATAGTGCCCAACATTTGACATTGTCATCAGATTCATCCATGCTGTTATATATGTCATAGGGAAACTCATCAAGTGCCTCTGTGTATTGTGAGATACATTAGTGTCATGGCCCATACCAGAGTCTGGCTGGACTCCCACAGGGGAGGCAGGCCTGGCCTGGAAGGCAAAGTACACAATAGGTGCAATTCTGACCAGATAGTTGAATTAAGTAACTAGGGAAAACCAACTCCCAGTATGGGGCACAACCTGGTTGGCCAGCCCCAATACTGTGATATAGACAAACCCCAACTTACTGAAGTCCTGGGCAGGAGGCATAGTTGGCAGGGGGGAGTAGGAGAAATCTACAGAATGGAGGGCAAAATGATCACTATTGGTGGCCAGGAGGGAGCAGATATGTGAGGGTGTAAAGTGTAGTGGAGCTACAAATAAATTCAAACAGAATAGTTATATTGGTACAAAAGTAGATAGTTATTACAAGAAAATAATGAATCCTGAGCATAAAGTTGTTTATTTTTAAGATTTCAATAGTGAAGAGGGCTTCTCCTCCTCACTACTTATACTTACTGGTAATTTTGTGGCCTTTAGTACCACCAGAGATCTTATGGTATCATTCTCAGTTAAACCTATGATTTTGGCTGGAAATTATGTACTTGTGTTGTGCCCTGCCCCAAAGGGCAGGCCTTGAAATTAAATTAAATTTGATTTTGAACTTAAATTTAAGTAGATTTTTATTAGTTTGTTTTAATCAAACTTACCTTGTATTTTTGCTCTTGCTTTGGGTTTGCTTTTTCTCTTACTCTTGCGTGTGCATGGACAATCTATTTCTCTTTATAATTCCTATTTTAAAATAGGGGGTTTCTTTTATTTTGCTTACGCAACTGCCGTTCTCCTCCCCTGTTATGCAGATTTTCAGCTTGTTACCAGCAGCTTCCCCACCACCATGTGTTTTCTCCTGCTTCATTATACCAGTCTGTTCAGGAAAATCTCCTGTGTTCCTCTGCAGATCTTCCCCAAGACTTGGCTTTTTGTGCCTATAAAAAAGACACCAGAAGAGTAAGCTTTTAAGCTGAAATTCTAAGTGGGTTTCCCCCAATTACTGTCACAGGTTTTTATTGCAATCTTTATTTTTTCTTTTCAAATCTTCAAATTATAACTTCAAATTTACTTAGGTTATAATCTTTTTAAAATAAGCTTAGGTTTATAGTAAATTAATACTTTTTTAGGTCTCAATTTGCTTCCAGAGATAAAGCATCTAGTATAATTAGAATGGAGATAGCTAGACAACAATCAATTAGCTTGTTATCATCATTTTTTAACATTAGGGATAACTTGACTAGTTTTATGTTGAGATATTCCCATGGGGAATATCCTAACGTAGATATACCTTTGGTTACAAAAAAATATTATTTAATACTTTGTTCTACATTGTTTGTTTAGGACTAGTTAACTCTATGAAACCTTTTGTGTCTAATCATAAGTTTTTGGCAGGTCTTTTAAAAGTACTTCTACAAACTGTACCTACTTTCCTTTATCTTTTAGACTTAAATCCAAATGATTTACATGGTATATTATATAATCTTGCGCCTTATTGGGCAATACCTTATAATTTGAGCCTGGAAGTGGATTCTCATTGGATGTTATAACATGCACCTTTCTTGAACTGCAGCATGCCAAGGTGCTACAGTTATTTATAGATCCTGCAAGCAATCAAGATTCCAATTGCGCAATCAAGAAGTTGCACTCCTGATGTCTTGTTTCCTGATAGTTAGGATGGCCAATATCCAATAAAAGAATTGAAGCCAGGGATTTGAAGCTTGTGTTCCTCTCAAACCATGGGCCATTTGTTAGTTGAAAGGGGGGTTTTCTTGCTCTGGGAGACAATTGGTAAGGGTTCCCAAGATGTGGGGTTTTTTGCATCTAGGAAGACCAGCTGATTGTCCAGGGAATTCTGGGACCTGACAGTTAGCAGGCAAGGATAAAATCTTGGTTGCAACACCCCCTTGTCCCCTGATTGTTGTCAGGCACCAGGATTGGAACCTTTGTAAGGTCTGGAAAGGTACACACAAAGAGATTTTGTGTTATAATGGCACAGTAGGGGCGCAAACAATCATGATGGAGGGTCTTGGTGTTTCCTTGGGTGCCTTCAAGCTTATAGGTGTGATTATTGTAGACAGCAGCTATCTTTAAGGGTCCAAGATAGTTGGATTCCAGTTTGGCAGAGTTGGGATTAAGGGTGTAGACAGGATCACCCACAGCATACCTTGCTTTGAGGTGTTTAGTCCCCCCTTGATCTGCCCTTGCTCTATGTTATAATCTTTAGAGAAACATTAACTCAGGGAGGGGGTAATTACAAGGAGAGGCTTTTTGGGAACCATGGACTGTAATTTTCCTTGTTTCATCTCTTTCAGACCATCAGGAGTCCCAAAGTCCAAGGCACTGGGGTTAAAGCCTGTACCCTGGTTAACTCTGGCTCATAAAATAAGTAGAACAGTGAGGAGATGTTCAGTCCAGGCCGTATTTGGGTGATCCTGTGAGAGATTGACAATTAATTGTACTAGGGAGCCATTCAGGCGCTCACCGTGTCTATTAGCCTGAGAGCAGTATGGTGTTATGACTACTTGTTGAAGAGTGTTCTTGACACAGTATGCCTTCATAATATTTCCTATAATTTCAGGCCCCCTGTCAGTAACAAGACACTTGGGACAGCCAAATCAAGCCACAATCTCCTTGACAATGAACCAAGTAATGGTGGCAGAAATGTGATTGGTGGTTGCCCATTCCATTAGCCAACAGATAAAGTAGTCAATAGCTGTGATGATGTACTTCTTCCCAAGTCTGTCTTTGGGGAGGGGTCCAACAATGTCAAGAGCCCATTGTTTGAAGGGTTCCATGGCTTTAATTGGCAAGATCAACTTGGGTAGGGCAGGTTTGGACATGTTTTTTTCACACAGAACACACATCTCAAGGAGGTCCAGGATGTCCTGGTGCATACAGGGCAATCAACCTATGATTATACACATGTAAATTGTTTTGCAGGAGAGGGTTGATTTGGCTTCAAATAAAGAAACTATGCTAAAGATGGTACATGTGTTGTTGGTTTGTGGCAGGTAGAGGCCTAGTAGGGAATGATGGCTGCTAGGGAAGGTAAGGCAAAGCTAGTAGGTGAAAAGACTACCAGGGGCAGATGTTTTCCACACCTGGTAGGAGATATTGGCTGCTGTGGGATAGAGGTGCTCACCCAGAAGGGAACTGTGGCTGCTAGGGGTGAGGAATGAGATAGCTTGGCAGGGAACTTTAGCTGTTTGGGATGGGGAGTGGTCCAGCCTGATGGGTAGCGTGTGCTGCTCAGGATGGAGGATGTTTTAGACCCTGGCGGGTAACACAGGCTGCCAGGGTAGAAGTGTATGCCCGCATGGTAGGGGACTTGCCTACCAGGGCTGTAAGTTTTGGACCCCTGGCGGGTAGTGCAGGATGCCAGGGAGGAGAAGAGCTCTGAGGGCTATATGTACCCTAATACTGTCAGGATACCAAGAGTACTGTGGGTCTCCAGTAGATAAGGGAGGAGTCAAAGCAGGTACTGGCATGACCCACCAGATGAGGGGACCTAACTTTACCAGGTAAGAAAGGGCCTTCCCAGCCACAGCCCAAGGCCCGGAGCTGGCAAAGCAGAGTCAATCAATCCTGTGAGCGCCAGGTAAAGAACCCCCAGGAATTGACTGTTCTGGCCAGTGGCGTCAGAGGTGGGTGGGGTTGAGATGGTTGGTTTGGGTATCAGGGTGGCTCAATGGGGAACAGGTAGACAACAGGATTTTTGTACTTCCTGTTGAAGATCAAATGGTAGATGTTAATTGCTTTGCTGTCACAGAAAATTTGATCAGGTTCCTTGGGTGCGTTTAGGAGGGTGTACCACTGCAAGTCTTCTGATGTCCAGGGTTTGTGGTCAGGATTTGGGGGATACTAAGTGAAATGCACAGGGCCAAATGGACAATTGGGTGGACAGTAGTAGTCAAAGGCTTTTGGTTTGTCAACTGAAGTCTGGCTATCTATCCCAGTGGATGGGTACTGGTGCTTAGGTGATTGCAGATGGAAGAGTATCAAAAATATTTAAGGAATCAGATTGGTGAACCAAAGGTTCATAACAATTTTATTTGGTAAGGATGACAATACTGAACTTTTTCAGGTTCTTCTGGTTTATATACTTACTCACATGCAAGTGCCTCTGGGCATTCTTCTGGTGCTATCTGTGTGGCAAGGCTTGATATATCAAGTTCTGCTGTTTGGTTGGCTTCTTGATGATCATTGTTGGGGTTTTCAGGAACAGTTGTTTGGCTTTTTGGTAGTCCATCTTGGCTTGGCTGACCATTGGTTCTAGCAGGTTTGGCTTCTGGGGTTATGGGGGTTTTCTCAATTTGATCACCTTTTTGGGATGACTTGACAGGCTTTCCTGAGGCCAAGGAACTTGATTAAAAAAGGGGCCCCCAATTGGGAACCCCAAATTACTTAATGTATGGTGGGCTTGAACTGGGTTTACTGGACAGCTAAAAATAGTCTGCCCAGGCCCAGACAAACCCACCAAGGCTTGGGCATAGCTTTTGGGGCCCAGAATGGGCCCTGCAGCTACCATCAGGGCAGGAATGGTTCCCGCATCTGGATTTTCTTTGAAAAGCAAAAATCCAGGTGCAGGAAAATCTCCCCTGCCTCTAGCCCCGCCTGGTGGCTAGGAGAGGGTTCAATTCCCGCCCAGGGCATCAAAATTGTTACTTTTGTAACAAATACGCTTACAGGAGGTCTGTGAGCAAGCATTGTACAAAATGGACTGTTAGGGTGTCCTTATTTATGTCCCTATGGGAGCTTTGGGGAGAAACTAAAGTGAGCATTGGAGGGCATAGATATGCTCAGAGGTGTCACCAAGGCAGTTGCTTGGGGAAGCAGCTGCAGAACTTGTTGTGATCAGGCCTCTGGGAAGTAAAGCTGATTACTTTGCAACTGAAAGCCCAGATTTAATCACCTGGATGAGTAAAGACAACAGCATAGGCTTAATTGATCTATGATTAGATGGCCTAAGTGAATTGTCACTTGCAAGGACCCAGTCAAACGCCAGTTCAATGTAGACTCATGCCTGGGTCTACAGGTTCTGGTAACAGGGACTGAGATAAAGAACTGAGGTGATTCATGGTAGGGGATTTGAAGAAAAGACTAGTAAGAAGGACTGTATGATAACAGTGAAAACTAGTTGAGAGACTGTTGGTCCATGTTGAATTTTGGAACCAATAAAGAGTTCATTGTGCCAGTGGAATTAAGGTGGTTCCTAGTGAGGATAAGTTGTTTGAGGGCTGAAGGGAGCTGTTTTTGGACTAATATGAACTGATTGCTGGTTAAGCTGAAGAGCCGGAAGAGCTGATTGAAAGACCAGAAGATGATAGTGAAGGACCAGATATGGAGCTATAGGATGTCTTGGAAGGACTAGCCAGACTGGATATAGAGGCTGGAATGCTGATGTTGGTGTCTTAAGAGAGGAAATATTGATATAAGAAGCAGTTAAATAAGGATTTCAAGCTGCCAAAAAATATGATATAAAAGAATTAAATATCATATAAAAAGAAAAAAAGAGAGAAAGAAATTATTTACAGTGATTAACCTGTGAATTTATTAGAGTTGATTGAATGGGAAGAAGCCAGAAAGAGGCCAGAAACAGGACAGAGAAATTGCAAGGCAAATATGCAAATTTTTCCAAGAACAACTAGGAGAGTTGAGAGGCAAGCAACAGGCAAGTTTGAAGGCACAAAACGTTGAAGGAAATGCAGAGAAACTTGGAGAAACGTTGAAGAATCAAGGTTTCAAAAATCCCTTATGTGAAACATAGGCAAAAGCGCTCAATATTTGCCGGAGAAACGTGATGGGAATCACGATAAAGCCGTTCAAAACACAAAGCAGTTGTTTACCTGGAGCAAGACAGCTTCAAGTTCAAATCATAGTCAAGAGCAAGCCATTTGGGTAAACTGTTTGGGGAAGCAGTTGAATCAAGGCGTATGATTGGCTGCAAGCCAAAGTTTATTTGATCAGTGTTTTGAGAGCTTTAACTTAAGAGTTAAAGCCTAAAAAATGAGGAGCAGAAGCATAAAATTCAGGGCTTTCATTGGCTAAAGTAAGTTATTAAGTTACATATATTTTAGAGAGAGAAAAATGGATAGTTTAAGCTTTGAAAAAGAAGAGTTCTGAGAGAGATTTTGAACTGAAACAAGGAGCTATAAAAAGGGAAGCCATTTGAGGCTTAACAGGGACTGAATCAAGTGGATTACAAAGGCCACTAGGACTATAGAAGGAGCTAAAGACCAAGCTAAAATGCAGAATTCTAAGATACAGCAGCCAAGGCTAAGGATAAGAATCCTGAGCTGGAACAGACCACAGGAGCCCAAAATACAGGTGCAAGAGCCCAAGACCAAGTACAAGGAGTCCAAAAGATTGTTGAAGGACTCCAAGTACTGGCAAACCCATTTTGTTTCCCCCACCCAGGCATTATATCAGAAGTTTTATAAGGGGATCTTCCTTCTGACTGTGAATAAAAGCCTATTTTGACCCCTGCCCAAATTTTCCAGTGATAAATGCAAGCCTTATAGGTGAGTTACCCCATATCTTTTACCCTAGTCAAGCAGAGGAAGATACTCATTGTCAAAATTTTAGAAGATTTGCCACCAGTAAGTCTTCCCAGGAGGAGTGGGAGAGATTAACTAGGAATCTTGAGAAGACATATAGGGGAAGGGAGTTCATAGAAAATGAGTTTACCAGGCTGTTACAGGATTGGTACAGGCCCACAGAGGGGCTAGCGCCCGCTGAAGTACAGGTGTATGGTGGGGATGCCCGCGGCAACCGCCAGAATTAACTCATTCTGCAAGTCAACTTACTGAATGTCGACAATTTGTTGACATTCAGTAAGTCAAAATTATTTTAGTATTTATCTGATGGAATTGGGCATTTCTAAAACTAAGCTAATTTTTCATAGTAAATTATTAAGTCAGAATTGCAAAATTAAAAAGGAACAGGCATAATGTCAACACCATTTAAACAAAGGCTTATTTTTAAGCCAAAAAACAATATAATTTACTATGAAAATGTAAGTTTCTTTGCACTTTTACATTAAGGTCAACTACAGTAAGTAATATCTGGATGTTGACCCCAAATAAGAATCCATAAATTTCTTAATAAAATACACAATATTCTAAAAGTAACTACTTTTTATATTTCATACTACTGTTTTTATTAAATATATATTAAGATAAGCATTGAAAAAAGACATATGCCAACTTTCAGAGTGTTCTTTGTATTATTTAGATATTTGCTGTTATTTTAAACTCACTGGATAAACTATAGCTTATTTCTGGAAGTCCACTTAAGCCAAAATGCATATGTTAAAACTAGAAATTATATATGTATTTATAATGTCAACTTTGTGTCAAATTGATATTTCTCCTAAATTTCAACAAAGGGGTTTGGTTAAGTAAACTAAGTGACATAATTAAGCAAGATTTAATGGGAGAGTTACTATAAAAGACAGCTGACTGCCTGAATGTCAACACCTTCACTGATTTATTAGTAAAACACTGCCACTTAACAAAAAGCACACATACAATGGAATTATAATTCAGGCTAAAGTACCCAGGGCTGTACTTTAGACTTCCCTCTACAATTCCTATTATTTAGTTTTAATAAGTTACATATGAAAATCTATAAATTTTTTAAATTTAAAAATAATCAATTTCTGCCTTAAAAAACCAACTCTGGAAAATATTAACTAAGCTTTATAAGTGATTTACATAGTGTTTTTCTAGTTTAATGCTGACTGTCAGTATGTTGATAGTCAAAATCAAAGCATTTTTTTATACTGACAAACTGAATTAAACATTTTTGACTATTGTGACTACCAAAATGTCAAATTTTTATTTAAACATGGTTTTTTTCATTCTTTACTAATAAACTAGCTCTAAAATTACTTTCCATACTTCTATAAACTATTTGATTAAAAAAATAAAACAAGTGATTATTATTTAATTTTATTTATGTTTCACATGATTATTCTTACTTTATGAACTCTACTCTAATTATTGTAGGACAAATCTTCCAAGAAGCCACAAAAGAACCCCAAGTCAACCAAGAAAGTGCCCAAAGCCTCTGGAAAGGCCCAAAGTCCCTACACCAACAAAAAACCAGCCAAAGAGCCCTCAAAGAAATAGAAGACAAAGGAGAAGACCCCAGAACCTGAAAGCAAAGAGCCCTCCCCTGACCCCTCCTCTTCTCCAAGCTGGTACCAATCAAAAGGAGATGAGATTCCAATAAACAAAAAAGAAAGAAAGAAATAAGATACTCAAGAGTCCAGAACCCCAGTCAAGCACAGATGAATCAAGCTCAAAGGAATCAAGCCCCAAGGAATCAAGCTCATCCCAGTCCAAGAAGCGCAAGAATCCAACTCCAGATAATTCCCCTCCACCACCCAACAAATTTGCACCTCCATCCTCCTCATCAAGTATCAATGAAGAAGATCCTGATGATTACCTGTCTTACTATCATCAAGCACCAATTGGCCCATGGGATCCCCTAAAGGTTCACAATTTATGTAATATCAAAGGAGAGTTTAAGCTCCTAAAGAATTTCCCTTGGTTTTCCCCTCTAATGTCTATCAGAGGAGGTGCAAGTTTAGTCTGTGATGACTATGTTTTTAATTGCAACAATAAGAAAAGAGCAGGAAGAAGCAAGAATTATGTGTATTAAGATAGAAGCTGCACTGCCAGGATCAACACAGAAGGATGGGATAAAGTCACTAGTGAAAAAGGAGAGCACACATGCAATGCTCCAATCAATATTATTGAAAAGCTTCTAAAGTGGTACCTCTACCAAATGGTCCCAGTCTCCAAAGATGTCAAGGCTTCTGATCTGGAAGTTAAGGCCACCACTCACCTAAGTAATGAGAACCTGAAGCTCATCCCTGACCGCAACCAGTCAGTGAAGTACATATGTGACAAACACTGTGATCTATTCCCCCATAAGAAATCTGCCATGGTCCAAAGAGAGTTAGTATTGACAGAGGAGTTAAAGATGTTCAATGTTGATGAGGCATTCATTTTACATGATGATGGGCCTACAGCAGAGGCAAGAATTATATGCTATGCTACACAACAGAACCTGGAGCAGTTAAGAGATTCAGAGACCTGGTTATGTGACAGTACCTTTGCAGTATGCCCCTGCCTTTTTACCAACTATTATATGTTGTACATTCCCTTATTGAAGGCAAGGTGTCACATTTGCCTACTTTCTGCTTCCTGGGGCAATAGAAGAGATCTACACAAAGGCCTTTAAAATCCTTTAGGAGGGCATCAAAGCCCTACCCAGTAATAAAAAGAGTCCCCCTGGCCATAGCACTAGAGCTAATCCAGATGATGATGAAAAGGATGAAGCCACCCTTGCTGCAGAAAAAGAAGCTCATGATAAAGCATTTGGCCCCTCAACTATAATCACGGACTATGAAACTTCCCAGTATAACGCTTTTGTAAACACCTTTGATGAAGAGGTCCAGGGGTGTTTTTTCCATTTTTAACAGGCTGTCAACAGACAACTAAAGGGTCTACCTGAGCTCAGCAAGATCCACTGTCTAGATATATCAGGAAAGTGCAAGTTCTTAATTCAGAAGTTTGTAGCACTAGCCTTTGTAAAGCCAGAGCACACTAGACAATCCTTTGACCTCCTATACCAGGATTCATGTGCCAAGAAACATGAGGATGCCTTCTACCCTTTCATTGAATATTAAAAACCACAGTGGATTGGACGTAAGGTCACAAATCCCAGATCCAAAGCCAACTGGAACTGCTATCAGGCAGTTCTTAAGGATGAGATTAAAACTACTTCATCTTTAGAGGGCTGGCATAAGCATATCAAGTCTTCCTTTGGAATCAAGCCCAGTTATAAAACCTTCTACAAGCACCTCAAAGTCCAACAGGGGAAGACTGCTGCATCCATCAGAGATATTGAGAACTGCCCATCCAAGAAGAAGAGAACCACCAAAGAGAAACAATATCAATAGAAGATTAAGGACATTGTCAAGGCCAAATATAAGCTTTCAGAGATTAGGGAATACATCAAGAAGATTGCCACAGTTCTTAATGGCAACCAGGTGATCACAGTCTAGCTTTTAATTAAATTTATTGAGTATTGCCTAATTTTTATATAGTTCTTATATGTTAAGTGTAATACTTTTAAATAAAATTTTATTCTAAATAACTCATTAATAATTTATGATACTGTTTTTATAAAATCATTGATTTTCTATTGATAGTTTGATGCTTTAGACTGTATTGCATGGCCTATATTAGTATTTTACTAGTAAATTATATGTTTTTTATAGTTTTCTATATAGAAAAAACTTTATATTACTGTTTCTGATTATTAAGTTTTCCCATAATACGTGAAATTTTTATGTAGCATCTTTTTGTGTACTGGATTTTTTTGTTTTTATAAGTGGGAAAAATTTATTATAGTAAAGATAGCTAATTTCATAGTGAACTATTTTTGAAGTGTATTTTTATGAATTTTTTTAATTGTCATGTATAATTTTTTATGGAATTTTTTAAATTTATGTTATCACATTACCCTAAAAAGTATTTTGAAGCTTAATTTTTATCAAGTAAGATGTTCAGGAAACAGGTTTCTGCTTTATTAAAAAAGTGTCAACATTTAGTAGTCTGCATGAGTTAAAACTTAATTCTGACTTTTAAATGCTGTTGACATTAAAGTATTTTTAATTCTGGTTGTCAATATATAGTAAGTCAACTTTCAGAATGAGTTGATTCTGGCGGTTGCCATGCCTTTCAGGGATCCAGTCTCAGGCGGCTGGCCCGTCATTTTCAGGGGTAACTTGGGCTGGTGTTTTAGCGGGCAGGGCCCACCACAATAGAGGAGCTAACTTAAAAAGTAGGAAATGGACTTCCCCACCCAAGACCACGGGCCAGCAGCTGGTATAATAGTGTCAATCACCCTTGTGAGGGTGATGTACATAATTTCAAAGAGCTTGCCAGTATGGTCTGTTGGGAGGTCAGGCAAGGAAGCAGGCATAGGTTTGGGTGTCACAGGTGGTTTCATATGGATGTTGTAAGCAGGAAGGTAGTTAAATTTCCCTCTAAAAAATTTTGGTGTTGAGAATATCCACAGGCCTTGACAATTGTATCTAACAGAAGATTGTATGTGGGCCAAAAGATTGAGTTCAAGTATCATTTATGGGGTATAGTCCTTATATTTGGGCTTCAAGGAGTATTCAGTGAAGTGAACGGGCCCAAAGGGTACACCTGGGGGAAAGAAAACTGCAGGCGGTGGGGCAGGAGGGCTGTGAGATCTTGTACTGATTTGGTAGAAGGCAAATACAAATAGGGATAGCAGCTGTATAAGCCAAAATATCATAACCTTTATTCAAAAATGGCAATAAGTTTGGAGTGCGGGGTCCTTTGGTCTATATAGCACCCCACCTCCAAACTTAATACTTTCCATGGGGGCTTATAAGGGCATTGGGAAAGGCAGGCCCAGGGGGGCTGGGTGCTTGGGTCAAAATGCAGCAAAATGGCACTTGGCCCAGGAGTTCTTTCATTGGTCAAGAATCTTGAATTGGCTACCTGATTAACTTGCTTCAGAGTTGTGGTCATGGGGTTGGGCCGCAGGCCCATGCCTCTTCCTGGGGACAGCTCTTGATTAGCCACTGGCGTAGACTTCAAATTCATGAAGCTAATAGTTGCTACTTCAGTACCTCTATTAGTTGCTGCAATTGGTCTTCCATTTGGTGAAATAATTTCCTTGGTTTGGCCTGTTTTACTGCATGGGCCAACATTTTTGGCATCAGCTTCTGGGGGCTCAATCCCAGAAAAATGTGGGCAGGCAATCCTTTGGTCCAAAGGTCCAGAAGCCTGAGGGGATCTAGGGTCAGGGTTCAACTCCTGCTCCCAGGCCCAGGATTCCAGAGAGGAAGAATTGTCAATCCTGACAATGCCCACCTAGTCATTGGGAAGGTGCTGGAAGAGTTTGCACTTATACAGGCTAAGTAAAAGCTTCTGGCCAACCACTCACCACTGCTGGGGAATTATTACTCCTCCAAGCTGGTCCCTGGCTATGACCCAGGACACACTTTGGGGACTGGCAGACAGGAACCCCACACAACTCTTGTGCTTCATGATTTTGAAGAGGTTACATCCTCTGATATGGCCTAAGGTGCAGTGGTAATGCAATATGGTGTCTCCACATTGTATGGTGGGAATGTAAGGCGTCTTTTTCCCTGTCTCTGTCTGTTGGAAGACATTGCCAGCATCAGTGGTGAGCTGGCTTTCATTGTCCTTCAGCTTGTAAATAGTCACCAAACTGAGGCCTTTGTAACAAGCGGCTTCAGGACGCAGGTAGAGCATGTTCCAGTCTGGGTCTAAGCCATCATATCATGTGATGGACATTACATATAGTCTGGAGAGAGTTTCAGCTATGACAAGCTCTCTCCTGGGTTTGTATTTGATGAGTAGCTGATACAGGGACAAGTGCTTGATCCATCCTGTCTGGCTTTGGGTCAAGTGTAATTGAGTGTTGAAATACTGAAGAGACTTATGATCTGTCAAGACTCAGGTTGGGATTGTGGCCCCTTCCAGGTAACAACACCACTTACCAACACAGTGCACAATTGCTGCCAACTCCTTATCATGTTTGGGGTAACATTGCTCTGATTCAGTAAGCTTCCTGGATTTGTAGGCCACAGAAAGAAGACACCCTCATTAGTGCCACTCTTAGTATGCCCCCTGTGGCTCTGTCAGAGGTGTTAGTCTTGAGTTTGTACTGGTGATTCCAATTGGGGAATTGTAGTACAGGTGCATTTGTAAGCCTTTGCTTCAACGTCTCAAAGGCCTGATCTCTGGCAGGTGTCCAGTGAAAGTGGTGTTTGGTGTTTAGAAGCTTGGTGAGAGGTGCAATTAGTTATCTGCAGTTAGAGATGAACTTTTGCACATAGGAAACCATGCCTAAGAATGTGCACACCTGGCCCACATTGATAGGGGGTGGCATGCTTATGATTGCTTTTATCTTAGCAGGATTGGGATTTATTCCTTGGGAAGAGATGGTGTGTCCCAGGAATAGAAGCTCCAATTGGAGAAATTCACATTTGGAAGGCTTGGCCTTTAAATGATGTTTACAAAGGGTGTTGAGTACAGCACAAAGGTATAAAAGATGTGTGGTTTGGTCTTGACTGAAGACAATAATGTCAAGATACACAACAACATATTTTACAATCAGGTCTTCAAAGGCTTTTTTCATCAATATGGCAAATATGGAGGAAGCGCTGTTTATTCCAAAACTCATGACACGACACTTAAACAACCATAGTGTGTGCAAAAGGCAGTTTTTGCCTTGTTCCCAGGCGCAATGTGGACCTGGTTGTACCCTGTGGTGAGATCAATCTTAATGAAGATCTTCACACCCACAAGAATATCAAATAGGTTATCAATTAGCAGCCAGGGGTACTTGTTCTTGACTGTCATCTTTTTTAGGGAATATTAGTTGGTTACCAGTCAAAGGGACCCGTCTTTCTTAGCTATGAAGAAGACTGCAGCCTCATATGATGAGAGGGAGGGGCGGAGAAAGCCCTTATTGAGTGCATCTACAAGGTGTTTATGGAGAGTTTTGCTTCCTTGGGCGTCAAGAAATAGAGGGATCATGCCTTAAGCAGAAACCCTTGTAACAGGAAAGTATGTTGTATTTCTCTTGGAGGGGGCAATTGGTCTAGAGTCTTGCTAAAGATGTCCTTGTATTCCTCAAGAAGTGATACTAGTGCTGATGGCGGTGTTGTGACCAATGGGGAAGATTTAATGGGTTTAGAGCAGATAACTTCCACTGAGCACTGATTGAAGTCCAGCTTCCCCCCTTTGAAATCATAGATGTCTTTTTCTGTGAGCCGTACAAACACAGTGCCATGGGTAACTTGTTCATTTTAACGGGGTAGATTTGGAAGCCTACCCCATTTCTGTTGAGTGTGATCAAAGAGGTGTCCCAGTTAATGTATGGTTGATTATGTTGGAGTCAGTCAAGGTCAGCAATAACATTGTGGCTGAGCTCTGCCATTATTGGCCCAGAAAGCTTAACTTGGATGTTCCTCATTCTTACAGAGAAGGGCACCGTCTCATGAGTGATAGCTACTCTGTGGGAGTTGGCCACATGTACTGCCTTAAAGAAACTGGGAGCTTGGTCTAATTGTTGGGAATCTGCAAATTCCTGGTTGACCATGGTGTGATTGGCCCCAGTATCTACCAAAAGTCTGTGGGTGCTCCCATGGAAGCAAAAGAGATGGGACAAGTAGGTGATTTTATTGGAGTAATGACTGGCTTGGAGGACAAGTGTCATGCCCTGCCCCAAAGGGCAGGCTTCTTAGATTATTTTTATTGTTTTTTCTTTGATTTGATCTTTCTCTTATTTTAAATATTTGAAAAATTAAGTTAAAAAAGTTAATAATTAAGTATTCTAAGTTAGTTACCTTGTTTTTACACTAATTTGTGTTTGAGTTGTTGTTGTTGTCTTTCTTATTCCTAGCTATTATATTAGCTTATATATATCTACTTCAAAGTTAGAAGATTTTCAATTCTACTTTACCTTTTGAAACTCCTGCTTATGTTGTTACCGCTCTCCCCAGTTTTCATGTTGCTGATCTGCGGTCCATACTGGCTTCTGTTTCCCCTTTTCCCCCAGGTTCCTCTTGCAGATGTCTCCAGTTGCTCCTTTTTCTTGGCTGTTTCTCCTATGCCTATCATTTTGCAACTGAAAAATACTTGCCTATATAATAAAGAGCTTGTGAATAGTAGGCTTTAAGCCAAAATTCTAAGTGATTTCTTACCTTCAATCTTTATCAATTTTTAGCTTCAGATCTTAATTTTTAGGAATTTATATTTTTATTAATTCATTCTAAGTTTCTTCTTTTCTTTTCTTTTCTTTTCTTTTCTTTTCTTTTCTTAAATAAATGGAAGCTGTAAAACAACAAGCCTTAGGCTTGTTGTATTCATTATTTTCCCTTAGGGAATCTTTTAATAGTTACATGTACCAGTTTGCTGATGTAGAATATCCCAATATTGACATTCCCATGGTGTCACGGTAGATTCCATAATGCCAGGTATTGTCTGTCTAAGTAAGAAGGCTTGGAAGGCCAGAAAACCTGTATCAAAATTGACCAAGTTAACAGATTTAAACCAAACAGTTGATTGTAAATGGGTCACGGCTGCTCCAGTTTTCCAGCTGAAACCAGCTCCCCCTTTCAAACTGACATTTATAAATTGATGTAATATGAGGGTCACCTGATATGAGCTTGTGAATCAGTATGGTTGTCAGAAACTAGTCACACAAGGGTTCTTTGCAACCTGGACCAGATACTTATTTGACAATGTGGAAGGAATAGGAGGTCAAGACTCAGGTGGTATTGCTTAGTCAATTTTTCTGATATATATTGAATAGTTTTCCCTGTTTCAATTCTAAGAGTTGAGTCCTCCTAAATTTACTCAATAAAAATCATTTATCCCAATTTCTAATTTTTGATTTTAAAAATGCATCCTGTGATTAGGTTGTTGCAGTATATCCTGTACAATCTGATTCTGAACTGAATCATTTCTGGAAGATGGGGCCCTGCAACTGGAACTTTTTTGTTGGTGCCTTCCAATGTTAATTTCATGCCAGCCAATTTTGCAGCTCCTCCCCCCATTCTTGAAAATGAAAATTGTGTCAATTCTCAATGCCCAGAACTTTATGCCAAAGATGCATTGATGCTTTCCCAGGTCATTTATCTTGGACTCCTTTGATTAGGATTAATTGTTCTACTTAATCCTGGAGTTACAATTGGGAATTTGACAAAAAAATATCTGAAGCCGCGTTGGTGGTTAATCATCAATTCTATGTGGATTTGGGTGGTAATTCCCCATCACTTAGAAACGGCTTCATATTATCTGGTAATTTCTGTCACATTACTCAACTCTTCTACTTTTGAGTTTTTGGAAGAAGTTTGTCATGAATTTGTGTTTCTTTTCTCCTGCTCTGTCAAGATTTCTGCGTTTACCATGTTTATTTGCATCAGTTCATTTCTGAGTTTTCAGTTTGGGCTTTTCTTTAATTTATGGTTTCCATCTCTGGTTGCAGTTGTTGAGACTGTATCCTCTGTTTCCTATTTCTGCTGCATCATGTCATTTTGGTGTCCAGATTATTTTCCTGCTCCACCCACTGATGAAATTTTTTGTGAAGTTTTGTCAGCATTATCATTTTATTCCGGCTCAAGCCTTATACACAAATCCCAAGTTTACCATGTGATGACAAAGGTTTCTGAAGATGCTCGTGAATGGTTGTTGTCTGCAGTGGAGCGCAATCCACATGTTTTAACTGAGAGTGCATCTCTATATCCTTTGTTAAAAAATTTGTGTGTATCTATTGAGGAGCTCAAAGTATATTGTAAGCTGTACACCTTCCATCAGGGTACAACTCCGCGTTTGGTATTCCTTCCTTGGTTTCTTACCTACTGCTGTACAATTGATGTTCCCAAGGTGAATAAACTCTCAGCGTTGTGGTTAGCAGTTGACCAGACTGCCCAGGATTTGGCAATTTGGGATTCCCTGTTAACCACAACTGAGGCCCTGGTAAGCCAAATTCTTTCTCTGGTCTCAAATCTGTCTACTTCCAAGCAAGGTACGTTGGTAATTGAGGATAAACCCGCTGTGCGCTCCTGGTTTTCTGATTTTTGCTCCGCAATAGTTCCTTCCAACCAAAGCCAAGATTGCTCTCCCCCTAGCTTATCTTAGCTACAATTGGCAGTGGTGAACAAGCCCAGTGATGTGAAGGAGGCCCCCGTAGTGTCTGGTCCTGATAGTTCCTTGACAATGCTTCAGCACGTTGTACCTGCAAAATCTTCTGTGATTACGTCCAAAGAGTTGCCCCTTGTTCCTATTGATTGTGATAACCCTGTTCTTCCAGCTGCTGTCCAAGAAATGATCAAGTGTTACTTTCAGGAGCATCCTGTCTCCTTAGCTGCTGTCTGTACCGCCAATGAAAAACAAGACCCTGCCAAGGTTGCTACCTTTGCTGCAAATAAATCTACTTCTGGTTACTTCTTATTCTATGGTAGCATTGATAATGATCAGACTATCTATCAGCCAGCTATTTTGTTGGATACAGGTGCTTCCAAAAATTTCATGAGTGTGGAGACTGCTGACTTGCTAAAACTCAAGTACCACCCGGGAATGCTTGTTAGGGGTGGGAACTGTCAGAATTTTCCCTCTTTCCAGCTGAAGAAGCCAGTTACTTTTGTAGTTGCAGGTCAGTCTTTTACTGCAAGGTTTTCTGTTTGCTCTACCCTGATGTATCCTATCATTTTGGGAGTGAGTTGGTGGAGAGATCATAATGTATTGACCTTACTGGAGAAAAATGAGCTGCAGGTGGAACACTCTTTGGGTATAACTATTTGTATTCTGCTGTTGGATATGTCTAAATTGGAGCAATCATCCCAGACCATACAATTGTTTCCTGTCCCTGTCCCCGTAAGTTCAGATTTACCAGCATGCTTACAACCCTGGTCTGCGACATTTGACGCCACCAGAGGCAAGGTCTTTCCCAAGCACACCCAGTTTGACTTTGACTTTGACTTTAAGGTTACTGTTGATCTGATCAGAATTGTGTCTCTTATTTACCCTTTACTTTGAAGGAAGAAGCATGTTTGGAAGAGTGGACTTGTGACATGTTGACAAAAGGCTACATTTTTAAGAAGGCTTTGTTGATCTGCTCCCCGTTATTGTTTGTTCAGAAGTCTGATGGGTCCCTTTGTCCTTGTGTTGACTACGGGAATTTGAATAACATTACAATTCTGTTTCCTTATCCTTTACCCCTCAAAGTACAGATCTCTAGGTGTGTTGAGAAGGCCAAGGTATTCTCAAAACTGGATCTGTTGAATGCTTTCAATCAAATCAGGATTGCAGAAGGAATGGAATGGTTAACAGCATTCAGAACCAAGAAGGGTATCTTCCAGTTCCGTGTAATGCCTTTTGGATTGAAGAATGCCCCGGCTTGCTTTCAGCGGTTAATTGATTCAGTCCTAGGGGATCTCCTAGGTGTTTGTGCCATCACATATATGTATGATATCTTGGTGTTTTCTCCGGATGAGGAGTCTCACAAGGCCCACTTGTTGGCAGTTGTAGAGCGCATTCTCCAAGCAAACTTGATCATCAAAAGGAGTAAGTGTGAATTCTTTAAACGTAAGGTTACCTTTCTGGGTAATATTATCTTTGAGGATGGCCACATCATTGCCCCTGACAAGGAAGCTTCAGTTTGAGAGTATGCTACGCCTGTGACAGTATCCCAACTTTGTAGTTTCTTGGTTACATGTACATTCTTGAAGAAATTCACCTCCCACTTGTCTGAGGTGGCTGCCCCTTTATATTTGGCTAGTGGAAAGACAACTTTAGTCTGGACGCCTGAGTGCACAAGTGCCTTCTCAGCAGTCAAGGCTCTTTTGTTGTCCTCCCCAGTGTTAAGACATGTGGATCCTGAGCTTTTTTTTTGGTTTCCACCAATGCATCTAAATACGCTGTGGATGTTGTGCTGTTGTAGACAGCTAGTGATGGGATTGAGAGACCTTTAGGGCATTTCTCCCAGAAGATGGAGGCTCAAGAACGCAACTACATGATTTACAACAAGGGATTGTTGGCTGTTGTGGAATTATTAAAGCATTGGCATCACCATCTCATGTTGGCACTTCATTCATTTGTAGTAAGAGCTGACCACAAAGCTCTTCTATATTATCAACAGCCCAGGGTTTTGTTGGGTTGTCAATCCAGATGACATGGTGACCTGTCAAGATACAAGTTCCGCTACAAGTTTATTAAGGGATCTGACAATCACTTGGCTGATGCACTAAGCAGTAACCCTTTCCATCTCCCAGATGTTAGTATGGATGCCAAGTTTAACACACATATTATAATCCCAGACAAGGCTGTGGTGCCTTTTGTATTGCCTCCGCCGGCTATGTTGGCTACCATGTCCTTAGCTGAGGGTGCAGACCTGGACTTGTATTCCAAGGTCAAGTTTCTGCAACCTTTGTCTAAAGGCTATGATAGGCTATTAGATCTAGCATGCACAAATCCAGTGGGTCAGCCTCAGGTTTATCATAAGATTGGTTTAGTCCTATATCATCAAGGTTGCTTGTGGGTTCCTGAGGGCACTATTCAGGATGAAATCATGGAGGCTAATCATGTCTGTCCAACGGCTGGTCACCCAGGGAAAAACAAAACAGTGGAACTAATCTGCCGCCAGTTTTCCTGGAAAGGTTTAACTGTGCAGGTAGCAGCCTTTGTTTGAGATTGCCTGGTATGTGTTTGATCCAAGGCCAATCAGAACAAGACAACTGGTTTACTGGTTCCACTACAGCCTGCTGTGGGACCCTGGACGTCTGTGTTGGTGTATTTTATTGGTGAGCTTCCCAATTCTAATGGTTTTAACACAATCATGGTAGTAGTTGATTGTTTCACAAAGATGACACACTTTGTACCTTGCTCAACCACAATTACTTTGGTGGAAACAGCTAGGTTGTTTGTGAATAGAATCTTTTCCTTACATGGCATCTCAATGGGGATTGTGAGTGACCGCAGGCCTCAATTCATTGCTCAGTTCTGGGAAGCCTTTACTGGAATTCTTGGAATCAAATTATACCGTTCCATAGCCTTTCACCCCCAATCTGATGGACAAACGGAGAGGGTAAACCAAAGTTTGGAGGTCTACCTACGTTGCTACACTAATGTGCGACAAGATGACTGGTGTGATAATCTACCCATGGCAGAGTTCACATATAATAATGCCCTGCACACGTCAACTCAAGTATCGCCATTTTATGCCAATGTGGGTTCCAATCCTTCTTCCAACATGGGCCCTTGTTTGGTTAGCAATGTGGAATCTGCAACTGATCAAGCCGCTGCATTGAAGCAGGTCCATCAGGAGCTCCAAGTTACTCTTGCCGCCGCCGTGACAACTTACAAGGAATACACAGATTGTAAGCGCCAGGAGGGTCCGACTTACAGACCAGGTGATCTAGTCATGTTTGATGCTTGCAATATGAAACTTAAGGTTCCCTGTTGTAAATTAGGTCCCAAGCAAGTTGGGCCCTTCAAGGTAGAACATCAGATTGGTCCCTTGGCCTATTGGCTAGATTTACCTCCTGCTTTCAAGATTTTCCATACCTTCCATGAATGTCTTCTTACTCACTTCAAAGGAACAGAGACTCCCTCTTCCCAACCCATTCTTGTGGAAGGTGAACCTGAGTATAATTTAAATTGTATTCTGGCTTCCTGCAAGAGCTGCTGCCATTTGGAATATTTGGTATCTTGGAAAGGTTATCCCGATTCTGAAAACTCCTGGGTTCCCCACTACAATTGTTCAAAATTCTCAGATCTGATCCGTGAGTTCTACAAGCGTAATCCCACTGCTATTGGTCACCCTGAACTTGCCTTAGCTGCAATGAAACTCCCACTTGCCCATAAGAATTTCTCCTTATCCTATCTCCCAGATGGTGGTATTGTGCCCAGGGCTAAAGCAGAGGGTAATGTCACGGTAGATTCCATAATGCCAGGTATTGTCTGTCTAAGTAAGAAGGCTTGGAAGGCCAGAAAACCTGTATCAAAATTGACCAAGTTAACAGATTTAAACCAAACAGTTGATTGTAAATGGGTCACGGCTGCTCCAGTTTTCCAGCTGAAACCAGCTCCCCCTTTCAAACTGACATTTATAAATTGATATAATATGAGGGTCACCTGATATGAGCTTGTGAATCAGTATGGTTGTCAGAAACTAGTCACACAAGGGTTCTTTGCAACCTGGACCAGATACTTATTTGACAATGTGGAAGGAATAGGAGGTCAAGACTCAGGTGGTATTGCTTAGTCAATTTTTCTGATATATATTGAATAGTTTTCCCTGTTTCAATTCTAAGAGTTGAGTCCTCCTAAATTTACTCAATAAAAATCATTTATCCCAATTTCTAATTTTTGATTTTAAAAATGCATCCTGTGATTGGGTTGTTGCAGTATATCCCGTACAATCTGATTCTGAACTGAATCATTTCTGGAAGATGGGGCCCTGCAACTGGAACTTTTTTGTTGGTGCCTTCCAATGTTAATTTCATGCCAGCCAATTTTGCAGCTCCTCCCCCCATTCTTGAAAATGAAAATTGTGTCAATTCTCAATGCCCAGAACTTTATGCCAAAGATGCATTGATGCTTTCCCAGGTCATTTATCTTGGACTCCTTTGATTAGGATTAATTGTTCTACTTAATCCTGGAGTTACAATTGGGAATTTGACAAAAAAATATCTGAAGCCGCGTTGGTGGTTAATCATCAATTCTATGTGGATTTGGGTGGTAATTCCCCATCACTTAGAAACGGCTTCATATTATCTGGTAATTTCTGTCACACTTAGCTACTAATTGCTCACTATTAAATACCTTGTTTTATCTTCTTTGTTTAGGGTTCTTAAATTCTATCACTCCTTTTGTAACCCAGTATAAGTTCTTATCAGGATTCTGTAAGATTATATTACAGACAGTTCCTACCTTTTTATATCTTCTGAATCTTATCCCTAATGCTTTACACACTTTAGTTTATAACCTTGTACCACTATGGGCAAGACCTTACATTATTTTAGCTTCCCGTGGGATTGACCCAGGCAATATTTTTTCCATCTCTTCTATCATCCTTTTAGCCTTGTTCCTCTTTAATATTATTTTAACATTGTTATCTCTAGATGTTTTTTAACTCGGTTGGTTATATGATAAATTTTTTTGTAATAAAGAAGGACATACTCCTACTTTCTACACTAACCAAACAGTAGTTCTCAATACCTTAGCTCATAGTTCTCCACCCCCTAGTATTTTTAACACTTTAGCTTATGCACAGGCCCACTTTACTGCTTATGGATCTGAGTTCCCTACCAACTCCCAGAAGGTCCTCTATCTTGCAGAGAAGCTCATCAGTCACTACAGAGATTGGTTTAGCTCTCACTTAATGCAAAATCCAGGTATCCTCCAGAACTATGATCTCTTTGTCAGTTCTCTCTTATCCTTCTCTGAAGAAGACAAAGAGTCATATACTCCCTCTGCTTCCCAATTTGAAGGCCTCACACAAGGATTACTTCCACTTGGCAAATACAGCCAGAAGTTTTGCTCCCTTCAGTCAAGACTACAAGCCTCTGACGCTGAGGCTTGCAGCTTCTAAAAGATAGGCCTCAACAAGTTGCTCCAGGAATTTTTAGTCCACCATAACCTCCCCAATGAGTTAGAGTCTCTTATCAGAGAGGTGGTTAAGTGGAATCAAAGATACCTTTCCTTGAAAACACATCCTCCTTCCAACCTATCCCCTGAAGCTTGGTTGTTTGTATCAGACAAGTTACCGCTTTCTTTAACCCCTTCACCTGGCACCAAGCCAAAGGCAGGAGGAGGTTTTTGTCTTACTGCCAAGGAAGTCCTCAGAAGAAGGAACAATTACCTCTGCCCCTACTGTGGATCAAAGAACCATCTTCTACCAACCTGCCCTCTCTCCAAGTGTTCCCCCCTTGTCAACAAGACCTCCACTCTCACCTTGCTTTCCCTTAGCGGCACTTCCAAGTCACCTATTGTCTTAGTAACTATTTATGGGCCTTTAGAAAATATCAAGGTCCTTGCTCTTCTCAATACTGGCGCTGATGCCAACTTCATTGAAGAAAAACTTGTTAATCTAATTAGACTCCCCGCTTTTGGATCCCTTGATGTTAAGGTGGGAAACAGCACCCTCACCGGTGCCACACCTATCCTCCAACCTGTCATCATTGACTTGGAGGTCTCTTCATTCTGCGGCATGTGTAACTCCTCCCCCAACTTATCCTTCCTGTTCATCCTTGGATTCCCATGGCTGAGAGAGTCTTTGCTTAACTTTGATCACCCAAACAACAAGATTTTATTTACTTTCAATGATGTTGTCAAGTCAATACCTCTTGTATCTGGTACTCTTTGCCTAATGCCCTCCAAACTGAACCTGACTACCATATCTAGTACAATCCTGAATACTCTTTCTGCTAAGGACAAGGATGGATTACTGTTGGTAATTTTGACCAAGAAATGATGCCAATTATGATGGAGCCCACAGATTGGGATTGCTTTAACCAAATCCATAAATTAGTAGTATAAAATACAGTGATGCCAATTATGATGGAGCTCACAGATATGAATTGCAGCTACCAAATAACATAAATTGATAGTATAAATCATATGCATATTGGATCAGAAGTAGCCTGCTGACCTGAATCTTAAATTAGCCAATGATAAGCGCTGCCGCGGCACTTAAGTGATACATGATTTGCTGCCGCACCACTTGGGAAAGGACACAGGCGCCGCGGCACCACCTAGCAACTGGATTAGGCGCCAAACTACTTTTATGTCAAGCGCAAACTAAAAATTATTGCAAGCACTGCCTGGCAAATATTACAGGTGCCAAGGCACTGCTTTACTTTTACACTGAGCACCAAGGCGCTGGGTTCAATTCCTCATAATCTCAAATTTCCATATTTATCACATTAATAAGCATTAAGCTTGCAGTATGTCAGGAAAGTAGGAAGTGATCCTGAAGTAACTAAATTATGCCATGCCAGCAAGGATCACCTGTGCTGGGTGAAGTTGAAGATATTTGATTGGTTGACGTGTGATAAGCGCCAAACCTAGATTAATAATTACCCAAATTAGGGGTGTGTTAAAATGTCCTAGAAGACATTGCAAGCAGCCCAGGAATTAACCTTTGCAGAAGGTATAAGAAGAATGAATCACTCACAATAAAGATAAGCTTTAATCTTGAACCGTCTTTGATATATCTTGAATCTGGTTGACCTTTATCCTAATCCTTAAGTGCTTCTGCGCAATCAGAAGCCATTGCTGGACAATAATCCTGGTTCCATTCAATCCTGGCTCTTCTGATATGATACTACTCATATCCTCACATATGACTGTATTCAAGCAAATGTCCTGTGCTCTATAATCCCAAATAATTGTGGCGCTGTAATGCAAAAAGCGCAACACGTATAAAACTCAGTCTAAAAACAAAATCAAAAATTAAAAAATTTATATTAAATTACAATAAATTGGGATCCACTTTGATTTTGTTTTATGACTGAGTTGCATTTGTTTTTAGACTGAGATTATATGTTTATCTCAACAGGTTTGAAAACTAATGTACATGAATGTATTAAATGCTTTTCTTTCTCAAGCATGAATGAATATGAAAAGAATTTAAAGAAAACTGACTTTCAAATAGGAACTGAATATATCAAAGCTGAAATTTTTAATGAATTATTCAAATCATTATCAAACAAAGTCAGGGACACAAACCTTGTGAATAAACTCAATCCTTTATTAATTTTTTTCACTGAGGCATAAGGTGGGGACTCTAGCCAGGCACCTGTGGAAACTCTATTCAAATTTTCAAACATGTCCTATATAAATATATTAATACAAATATACAAGAAATTTTGCATGTTTTCAGAAATCTATACTTCCCAAAGAATACACCTAGCACTTTACCTTGGTATGATCTTACATTGCATATTGAAATCAAATGTAAAAAACGTAGAAAAAGTCTCTCTCCAGATTGATGTATGCCAGCTGGCACTTGAGAAGCAGAAGACACTACGGGATAAAGGACAGTTGAGCATGTCCTATATGACTGTTTCACACTGACATTGCTTTTTGGTTACTATGTACCTCCTAAAAAAAGCCTTCTCATTAACTCCCTTTCACATTTGCACTTTTTAAAGCGCTCAGCTACCACTGGGGTGATGGGCGCCACCCCATTAGCAATTAGCGCCAGAGTTATTCATCACGTACAGAAGAGTATGTGGTTTCAATTAGACGCAATAGCTGAAAATCTAATTTTGGAGTATAGTTCCCAGAATAATTGCATATTTCTTGCAATTTGCTTTCTAATAAAAGTTTCTTTTATTGCAATGTATTTTTAAGTTTAATTAAATTTTAATTCTTAAAAAGGTATAGTTATATTAATATAAAATATAATCATAAAGAATTATTAATAATAAATTGAACACACTTAATAGTAAACTATAATTTAAAATTGTTTATTTAGTTGATCGGCAAGTATGGGGTCATATAATATGTACATAAACAAAGATGAGCTCAATTTACCCTCCTTAAACTGTCCACCCTAATTATGTTTTAAACAATTGATTGTTTAGAACCTGAATTACTTTTCCTCTTAAATATGATTTGATAAATAGCACTTGTTATTTTTAACCTGCACTATATGTAATAATTAGAACTAGATACCTGAAAATCATTGGCTTTCATGCTGTGTAACTATAGTGGCACTGAATCAATAAGGATCAGGTGATGACTCGCAAGGTCCAATTTGTGGCTTTAAAAAATAATAGCCATTGTACTAAAAAGGTTTCACATTTATTTAAGTAAAATTAATATATTTCTATCTTTTTTAATTATTTATTTTTTAGCTATACTTTCAATAAGATATTAGGTGTATTGTAATAATACTTATATCTGAATCTAATATATTTAGTTATATTTAGTCAAAATCTGAATTTTTTACTTAGACTGCTACCTATCAACAATTTATTATAAAATAAAATATTATTTTTAAAGCCCTATTAAAAACAAAATAAATAAAATAAAAATTAAAGCTGGAAACACCCATTTATCTGATTGGCTTGAAAGTAAGAGCTTTGGGGAAGAAGGATTTGGAGTGCTTGTAAAAAGCTGCAACCACATCAGGCAGCATTGCAAATTAGCTGACCTCAAGAATATTGATGAAATCTTTGGTGTCCTGTGAGAGGCTTTTTTCACCTTATTCTTGATTCAATCAAACACCTCCTTGATTGGATTCAGAAATGAAAAATAAAGCAAGAGAAAGAGAAAAAAAAAGTCTTATTAGACAATCAGCAAGGCGTTGGCTGAAGATGTGGCTGTTTTTGTCATTGAAAAAAATTCTGACACAACCAGATTCACTTTGTAGAGCCTGACATTATCAAGCATAACAACATTGGTTATGTCGCTGTAATTTATCTGAAAGTACTCCTTGACGGCTTGGAGAAAATCAAGAAATGTTCCGCTGTTATGAGAGCCCTTAATCATTTGGTATTGGTCCAACCCGCAAGGACCAAGAAGCACAACTATTGAATAAGTCTGGGAACAGACAGCTGCACAATGTTCTACACTATCCTTGGACCTCTTTTTGACCCACCCATACCTAGACCTAAGTGAGGAGGAAAAAAAATGATTCATCTATATAGAAAAACTGGACATTTCCAGTCTTTTTTAGGGCCAGATAGGTTTCAGCATAAATGTGGTGATCCTCAATGATATTTTCACTGTTTTGGATATACAGAAAAATTTCTAGTACTTTCCAGGAGAAGCCCAAATCAACCATAGTTTTGTAGACGAGGGTTTTGGAAACAGAAAGCCTGAACTCTGTTGCGAGCATTGATTGGACAGCAAGTGTGTCCAGGTGGCAATTCTTGGCTACCCACTGCTTGATTGCGTCAATGTGAATAGGCTGAAAGAGTTTGGGCTGTCTTTTTGCCTTGGTGGATTTGGCAATTTGCCCAGTATTGTCATACTTGTTATTGATGTTGGCAATGTATCTGGCCGTGACATCAAATTGGGACGCAATATCCTGAACCGCCATTCCCTTGTTCAAGCAGTTAATGAGAGCTTCACGCTTACTATCCGTCAACTGACGCCGGCCCTTGGCAGGTATCACGGCATCCTGGCTACCAGGCTCGACACAGGGAATGGGGACCTTTATGTAGAAGGTGGGATCACGCTTGCTTGCAGTGGCGCCGTCAATGGTGGCATAAGACACAGGCACAGATGGCTCCTCAGTTGTGGCCAATGGCTGATAGGAGGTATCAAAGACACGGGGGCAGGAAGTAGCAACTCTTGGGTCAAGAGTGCGGGGCCGGGTGACAACTGGGTGAACAGTTGAGGTGTATGTAACCTCATTGTTTCTGATGATCCTTGTATGAAAGAATTTGGTAGCAGACCTTGAAAGTGGCTTCTGTCTGGGATTCAGGCTGGTTGATCTGGCTTGAGATGCAGGAGGTGGTTGGCTGGGCTGACACCTTGGGAGGCCTGTGTGTCGGCATGACTTTCCTCAAATTGTGTTCTAGGTCTATTCTTAGACACTCTGGGACACTCTCGTGGACAGGCTGCCCTGCGGGCTGATGCAAAAGCTGGTTGGGAATGTGATTGTCTGCCCATAAAGATAAAACAAAAAAATTATTTTAGAATTAAATATGTATTTATTTAGATTTTAGGGTTATTTGTGGGTAGTTATTTTCTCTTGATTTAGCCCTGAATAGTAACAGAATTTCTATATCCATAATTTGAAGTGTATAATATTGTATACTTTCCAAGATTGGATAATTTTAAAGTTTAATCACTTTTTATGTCTAAATATGATTATTGAGATTGAATTTTTCATTTGATTTTAGTCATAGTGGAGCTTTTTTATTTGGGTTGGTGTTTCCTAGTGTGCTTACTTTACATTAAATTTGGATTCCAGTTCCCGCAATTATTATGAGTTTACTAGTGGCTTTCATTTCTGATTTGAAATTTGGTTGTTGGATTTGACAATCCCACACTCTCAAAAAGCATGGTAAACTTAATGAAACTGATTGACAGCTTTGAACACTTTAAATCTGATTCCAGTCAACTCATTTCATCTGCTTGAAATATGCAGCTTAACTTGAACTTTGCAAAGTGTCTATGAGTTCCCGCATTTTCAAATATTCAAATAAAGATGCAGAGGATTCAATTTGATTAAAAAAGGCCAAACTGCAAATGTGATTTGAAATTTGGACCAATTATTTGACAACCCCGCATTTTTATCTTTAGATTCTGAATTTTCAGTACAGATACTAGATATGTATATGATAAAGAGCTATATCAAATCATGCTGCTGCAGATCTTTCTCGACTCTTTACTACTAAAGCTAATATCATTTGTCACAAGTATCGGACAAGTTTACATAGTTTTGGAGGGCGATTGCAGCCTCTGGGCTCAAATATAATACAATAAAAATCAAATCAAATCAAACCTACCCTATTTCTGATAAAATCCACCAGCCAACAAAAATAATCAGATAGGTGGGCTACCGCAGGAAGCGAGATTCATCTGTTGATCTAACGATGATAGAATTAGGGGAGGAAGTAAATGTCGTTGACGTATCACCACTCCATGAGGTTCTGAACAAAGCATATGTGCTTGAATTCACTTTTGAGTTGAGGTGTGTACTCATCGTCATAAAATGTGGAAACTACTTGCAGGTTGGGGGCCGCCTTGATGATATTCCGCCAGAACCTTACGGGCTGCTTCAGAGGGCAGCTGATGAATAGAAGACTCTGGAACTCAAGAAACTCGAGCTTCTCTAGAACGTCCCGGCGGACGTAGTTCACAATCGACAAGGATCTAAGAAGCGGGAAGCACTGCGAAACCCAGCTGAAGAAGTGTGGAGACAGTTCAAACTCTACATACAGTTTGATTGTTTTAAACTGGACCAAAGGAAAGCTAGTTTGGGGCGGTGAATAGTCCAAGCTGATTCTGAATTTCTTGGACAGAATTCATCTGCCTGAAAAAGGTGTTGATGCGTTCGGACTTGAGAAAGCGGTTGCAGTAGCTGAAGGACTTGATTGGAGGAAGGTGTGTTTCTGCTTGCAGGTATGGCTCTGAACCTAAAACAAATATAGATTCAACGAACTTGAACTGTTCGCTGGGATTCTTTTCCCTTATCCCCTCATAGATTCTCCAGTGGGAAGCGGCTTTCTTTTCTTGGCTTAGGTCAAACCTCACACACATACGTAGGTCGGCATCCTCGTCAAAAAATTCTACTGAGTTGAACATGAAGATTTCTCTATTGAACACATAGGTAATGTTGTGGCGTGAACCTCCTTTTGATATTTGGAGTGTTAGGTCGGAAGGGAACTCGGTTCCTATCAAACTAAACGCACCGGCTTGCAAACGGCACTGTAGTGACAGTTTTTTTAGGCTGGGCGAACTCAGTCTGTGAATAAACCTGTTTTGAGCCCGAACATTATCACACACACATTCAACTTCAAGTGATTCCAATATATAGATGAGAGGCTGAAGTAGGAGCAACTTTCTTAGCTTCAGCTTCCCAAGGAGGGAAACATGTTTGATTTTGGGAAGAGATACGCCCAACTTGAGGATATCTGACACATCCCCTTCATGCTTCTTTCGGTTGAACTTAAGGGCTTCAATATTTGGACAGTTTTCCTGGATCAGTTTTATCTCCCAGTCCTGGAGGGGCAAGCTTTCCCCGAAATTTAAGTAGCCAAAACATAGTTCCTTGATGTGCTTGCCAAATTTCGGTAGCAGTGTTAGAAACTTGGGATCATGTTCATTCTCAGGGTTAAAGTCTAAGCTATTTAAAACAAAGGGCCTGAGCAAGGTATCCCAGTTTTTGTTGACAAGCCGGTATTCCAATATCTCACTCTTGCTAATGCTGGTCAGGATCTCTTCTATAATGAAATCTGGAAAGAGCATGTTTAATCCTCAAAGGAATAATGTTAGGAATGTTTGAAGCAGGAATTTCGGAAAAGTCTAGAAAAGTCTGGCTTTTAGGACTGATTTTAGAAACACAAGTACCTTTTACTCAACAAAACATAAAAATAATGTGTGTTTAGCTTGGGATACTGGGTCTTGCAGGAGAATTAATAAAGGATGGAAAATAAAACTATCTAGTTGGATCTAACTGGAGTTAATGTGGTCTGCATGGCGAGCCTTGATCCTTTTAACTTTCTGCTACCTTAATAAAATAGTATTGTTTTAAATGGCAATATGTGAGGCTAAGTAATAGGTGGATTTGGATAGAAAGTTCTAGCCTTGTGCTTCTGAATAACTCACAGCATCAAAGCTGCTGTGCCTTTACGCAGCCATACTGACTTCCATACAAGGTCAATAGAAATTGGATGTAGCTTGCTTAGATCGATTTGGCCTGGTTTGAATCTCAACTATCAAAATTGGTCATACAAATCCAACCCAAAGTAGCTTGGATTTCTTTAATCAGCAAACCAATGAGAAAATTTTCAGCTTGGCAAGTTGGATCGAAGATTAGTACAACCGTAAGCCAGCTCAAATGTGACATCTCTAAAAAATACGGAATTTACTGAAGTGTTTTATTTTTTTCAAAAATGAACCTACCATTTTCTGGCTGCCATCAAAAATCTGGACACCTAAAGCCTGGAAACTGATATTATCGCTTCCAAAAAACTTTAAAATAAAATTTTATTTCTATAAAAACCTAAGTTTAATTTTAGATTGTTCTTTATAGTTGTAATAAAATATCTAATGTTTGTTGTAAAAATGGTGATTGGTCAATACAGTAGTTTTCAAATCTGTTGAGATAAACGTAAAATCTCAGTCTAAAAACGTATACAACTCAGTCTAAAAACGAAATCAAAAATTAAGGAATTTATATTAAATTACAATAGATTTGGATTCACTTTGATTTCATTTTTAGACTGAGATGTTTTGTTTATCTCAACAGGTTTGAAAGCTACTGTATCAATTAGCACAATCGGAATCTTTCAAATTTGCATTGAAAATTATAATTTCACAGATAAAGCTATGAGTTTAGGGTACTTTCTACTAACCACTCCTATTTTTATTACATCAACAAACACCAGAGTAATTTAATGCTAATAAACTTAAAAGAGAAGTAAAATTTTCTCTTGTAATAGCAAACAAAATACTTATATTGTTAACTTTGGTAGCTTCATAATTTTGGTTAGTTTTCATTGATACAGAGTAACTTTATATGATAACTTTAACAATAAAATAAATCTTTGTTTTGCGTTGCAACCAAATTTTTTTTCTGGTTGCTACTGTATCTCACAATACACATGAAAATGCTCATGAAGCTGTTCTGTGATAAATTTTATGCTGTTTTCTTGTAAATCTGCATCAACCATAGAGATAATTCATATTTTTATATATTGTCAGGATTCATCTTTTTATCTTCTATTATGAATTTCATTTTTATTTTTCTGGCTCTTTATTCCTCTCCAAACTATCTTTCAACAGCCAATCTTGTCATTAGTGGTCAGAGCAAGATTTTCCCTTTCTGGTCCTTCTGTCTTTAATTTGAGGCTTTTTCCTTCAAATCTGGACATTTATCTAATTTTTTAAAAGTTAGCAATCATTTTTAAAGCTTATCTTTAAACAGTGATGGGTTTTAAACTCAAAACCTTTACAGTAGTTTTAAAAGCTATGGCAAAAACCAAAAATACCTCAGATTTAAACAAAATGATTTCAGATTTAAACAAAATCCATCTCTCAGGTTAAAATATACACTCTGTTAACAGGGTTTATTGGTGTTAATGGGCAAAATGAGTCAACACAGCAACAAAGGGCTCACACACAAAGCAAAAGCATTCAAAATACAATCCAAAATACATTGATTCACAAACAAAATGGTGTGAGTTGACTTTTGGTGTACATATTTTTACTATGTGAATTGGTGACAAAATACACCCAAGCAAGGTGTGTCAAAACGCAAACCAAAAACAAAACACAATAGCAACTCACTATGTAAACAAAATCACTCACCCAATGTGTGCAATGGATTAAATCATGAATGATACCAAGGTATCTAAAATAAGACATGAGATCTGAAACATAAATTTTAAAAATATTGTGTTGGGTGTTTGAATTTGGCAGTAAAATCTAGGAAAATGGGTGGATTTTTTTTGAGTATTCTAAAATGGGTGTTGTAAAACCAAAAACAACTAATTAAGAAATAAAAAATCTATAATTGGGATATCAGGTGGGAAAAACTCTAATTAAATATCCATATTCAGATAAAAGCAAAAAATAAAATTAGGGAGTAACTTAATTGAAATTTATTTAATATTTTATTAAATTTCAAAATGAAAGAAACACAACACCAGAGTACCAATACACCTGTTGTGCACTGCAGCTGCAGTCGCCCCCACAGGTCAAAGAATAGAGTTAGTGCAACCCAATTGCCTACTCAGGAAAGAGATGGAAGAGGAGAGTTCAATAGTGACGCTGCATTGACACAGCTGGTTCAAGGAGCACAAGCTGCTAGGGTGCAGAGCATTAACCCTTGGGCTACCAAGCTGACCCAGAAACCCACCAAGGTTACCACAACAAAAACAGTAAGAAACAAGGAGGTAGAACTTACTTTGTATGAGTTTGACGTTGTGTACCGGCAAGAGTCAGTCCCGTCAGCCATGCTGGAGAAGATGAAGCCTGTACTTGATACTAGCTATGTGCCCTACATCAGTGATGGCAATCAGGAGGAGAATGAGGAGCCAGAGTTCTATAGAACCAATGAGAGGCAGCTGGTCTTAAAAAAAGTTGCTGTGTTCTACACCAAGGTACCCATGCTCTGTGTTGTGCCCAATGCCAATGAGTCAATCCCCACCGCTAAAAAGCCTGCCCAGAAGCGCATCCCCGAGATCAAACACATCATTCTGCTTAAGCTAATGCGGGAATCAGGTGATTACAAGGTGGCCGCGGCCCTTGTTGGAGTAGATCCCAAGTACGCCAGCAATACCTTCCAAAAATTCATCAATACTGGTTGTGTCCTTGCCGCGGAGAAATCCTTGTGTGTTTCTACCATGCTCACCAAGGAGCACAAATGGGCAATCCACCAGTGGATCACCTGGACTGCCATCTTGAACTGGCAAATATACAGGCCATGATTAAATCTACTTTTGGTATTTAGGCCTCAATTTTCTTTTATTATCATTTGGTCAAGGGAATGCGCTTTTTCTGGAAAAAGCTTGGGGTATCTCCCTACAACAGAAACAGCCCAGCCAATATTGACGTCCAGAAATTTTACCAGAGGCGTACACTGCCCTCAAAGCCAAGGGGACAGTCAAATTTTATTATATTGACAAATCAGCATTTGCCTCATCAATGCACAATGAGTATGGCTATGTTCCTAAAGGCTCCAATGACGGGATGGCTTGGCATGCTGCAGTCCGCGCCACAGCCTACTCAATGGTGACTCTCCTCGGTCCAAAGGGGGTTGAGCTTTATCAAATGATATTGGGTTCTCACAACAGCCGTACCTTTTTGTCATTCCTCCAATTGGTCCAGGAGCACCTGAGGCGCACAAGCCCAGGCTTCACCAATGTGATTGTGTTGGACAATGTTGGTCTCCACAAGGTGGCTGATATTCTTGAGGAATTCCCAATGATCAACACAAGCATTGCAGTGGGCCCTCAGCAATTGGCCACGGCAAATTTACGCCTTCTTTCCTCTCAGCTTATTTGCCCTTCCTAAATCCCATCAAGGAAGTCTTTGGGTGGCTCAAGCAAGTTGTCAAGCGAGAAACCCCAACTGGGACCAAGGTCCTCTTTAATTTGCTGCAGGCCGGGATCCACACCCTCCCAGCTGAGACCGTGGCCAAATTCTATGGCCACACTGATTTGTTCATCCCCACGTGCCTAGCCAAACAGCCAATCAATTAAAGGCTTAGTATGTCCATTTTTTTTATATTCTCTTATTTACTATTCAAGATTTATTAATTATCATTTTATATTTAGATGTTTCCACGCCCACAATCACATTCAGAAGTCCATCAATAGATGTAAGTAATTTATTTATTTTATTATATATTATTTTATTATGCCATCTGAGGTAATCCCAAACGCTTGATACTGTATTACGCAAATATATTTATATCACTTTGGGCAAATAAATATAAAAATAGTTTTAAAAACTTAAATGTAAAATGTACAAGTTAGAATTTATTTTATTAACATATATTTTTATGCTTTTATGAAAACTGTTTCTGCAATATAATTTTCAAAACTGGTTTGCTGAAATAAAAATTATAAAAATTTATTATAATTAAAATACTATAAATTGTAATAAAATTTATTGGAATCATGTTTTTATTGTGTGCGCCTGTAGTGGGTTCTTTGGTATGTACCCACCCCGCAATAGAGGTGGCACACAACCTCCACCACCACACTGTGAATGGTGGATACACCCTTATTGAAATACTTCCTCCTGCTGGTGAAAGGCAGTAGGGTCAGGTGGGAGTAAAGCAGCAGCTTTTCAGGCGGGGCTACAAACCTGTATATTCCAGCCAGGACCAGGGCATCTTGGATTACATGATCAACCAAGTCGTATCCAGGGGAGACTTTCTTCCCGTCAAGTGCAAGCTAGGCCTTGTTGATTCCCAGAAGGACCCCATCCAGGTCCTCTACAGACGCTCTCATCCCAAAGTAGAATAAGAACCCCAGGTAAACAACCAGATGAAGCCTTTGTCCTGCAAAGGCTTCTGTGAACTCACACAGTTTATTATAGACTGTGCTGATCTTCTTGTCATGCCGGGTCTTAGCAAAGGTCAGCTCCATGGCTGCAGGGAGCCCCTTCTTGTTGGCACTCCAGGCCAACCCAAGTTGGCAAGGAGGATCTTGGTCTTCTTTACGGCTGTTGCGTCTGCAACAGCCAATTTGCCCACCGCGTGCCCAAAGTTCTCTAACAGGTAAGATATGGTGTGCTCTACCGGGAAGCAGAAGCAAGCAGCCACATGAGCCTGGCCCATCTCCGGTACATTCTTGAATGGGAGCATCACCAGGACGTCCCAAACAAGCTCAATGGAGTTTACACAGTAAACTCCACTGAGGGATACCGGGTCCAGGCGGACCAGTTGGGCATCCTTGTAGGCAGTAACTGCCCACTCGGATGCCCCCTTGGCATGCATAAGTTCTGCCAACGCCTCCCGCAACATTGGAAAGAACCTGTGGATACAGTCCTCCAGCTCCTGCACAACAGGGGGGAAAGATACAATTGCTTTGCCACATGAGTGGCTTAATTTGCGTAAAAGGTGGCCAGGACAAAAGGGACCAGGACTTGACAGAGTTTGCCGTCTACATTTTCTAAGAAAAAAGGTAAGTTTTTTGAAAATTTATTTATTATGTTTTTTAGGCTACCTTCTTGTATTTCTTTCTTACCCACAGCCTCGGCCAGCTTAGCCATTCTTGGCACAATCAATTGCGCAGGCAATTTGGTATCTTCTGCCCTGGCACGCTTGGCAGGTTTGAGATTTTCATATATCTCTGGGTCATCAACCCAGACGGATGGCGCAGAAAGATTATATGCCTTAAATTGCAGGCTCTTAACCACAGTTTTTTGAATATTTAGTAAGAGCTCAATTGTCTTCTCTGGGGTGTCTGGCACTTTTGACATTAGTGCTTTTGCAGACACCTTGTCAATTTTGTCCCCAGTGAGGACAGCAGACTTCATTTTGGCTTTGACCTTGCGGTCAATGTCCTTTATTTTGGAAATTGCCAAGTCAAGATCCTTCAGAAGCTTCTCCAATTCTCTCATTGATTTTTTATTAACATTTCCATATGTTTTTATAGCTTTTGCCCCAATAAATTCTGTATTATTTTGATACTGTTGCCTCTTTGTCTATTCCTTTTTGTTTTCCCATCTACTATATTATCCCATCTTTTTACCCATTTTGTATATGTTCTACGCTCATCTCAATATGTGTTGTTTGCTTTGTGTTGGCATTGTTTCCTTGATTACCATATTATTTTTGGCGCTTGACATAGCCCCTTGTGAAAATATTAACAACAATTTGGTGATCAGCTAAATTTGAATTAGAAAATTATAGGTTAACTGTTTTTAGATAAAGTTGTTACTGATCCAAATTCAAAACCTTAATGATAAACTTTAAGCCAATCAGGAGCCAAGTGATAAAGTGATTGTTGTGACATAAAGGGTCATTCAATAATTCTTTGATGCATGTGTTCTAATTAATATGATTGGCTGTATGTTTTGCCATTGTACGCCATTGCCACTGTGGCAAGTTGTTGGTGGACTAGTGCTAACCCAGCAGCTGATTGGGCACTAGTCCACCAACAACTTGCCACAGCAGCAATGGTGTACAATAGCAAAATATCCAGCCAATCATATTAATTAGCACACATGCATCAAAGAATTATTGAATGACCCTTTATGTCACAGCAATCACTTTATCACTTGGCTCCTGATTGGCTTAAAATTTATCATTAAGGTTTTGAATTTGGATCAGTAACAACTTTATCTAAAAACAGTTAACCTATAATTTTCTAATTCAAATTTAGCTGATCACCAAATTGTTGTTAATATTTTCACAAGGGGCTATGTTTAAGTGCTAAAAATAACTGTGTTATGGATCTAGATACATGACATAGTAAATATATGATTTTATAGAAATAAGCTGAACATAAAGAATAAAACCAACTATAAACAAAGAGAACATGAACAATTGAAATTCAAAAAAAAGATAATATAAATAGAAAATGTTTGCTGACAGGTTTTATTGGGGCGGGGGAGAGTGATGCTGTAAGAAATTCCATACCTTACACAAATACAAAGACAAACATAAGGATTCTGGACAAACCTCAAAACCGGAAAACCGCATTTTTAAATGCAGATTTAAAAACCAAGTTGGATAACGGAACTATTAATTTAATTGAGCCAAAAACACATTTAAAATTGATAAACAAATGTGTTTTAAGCAAAAACAAGCACAGAAGCAAAAACAATTATAAAAACCCAGAACAATATATAAATTCCACTTTAAAACTGGAAATTAAGGCTTCAAACAACCATTCTGACAACTGTAGCAAATCAGCATTAAATTTTGGCTCCAAAAACCATAGTACAGCCAATCAATCACAAATTAAATGTGTAAACTGCCCAATCCAGACCTTCAGGGACCTAGAAGGCCAATCAAACCCAGAGAACTACCCAAGCCACTGAAATACTGTACATCCAGCTCCATATACTATCCCCAACCTAAGTGAGGTACAATACTGCAATACAATATTCCAACCTGCCTCTTCTTGCATTGCAGCCTGAAGCTTGCTGCAGGCCTGCAAGACAATACTTCTATCCCACACTTGCAGGTTGACCTGGTAAACTCTATGATACATTCCCCAAATTATTTCAGTATTTAAACTGAACATTTTCCCTTGAGCTAAGTGCTCCAACAATTTCTTATTTTCTATCAACCCAATAAATCTATATTCTCAATTCTAAACACTTGATTAGTAGATTCTAAAAGTTCCCCCCAAAAAGCATGAAGTTCATCTTCCTTGTATGAACTTTGTGTGTGTTAATCAATTATGGGCAAGCAAATGTTAACTTCAAAAAACCTGAACCAACTCCTACTGACAAATCTGAAGACTCAATTTGGTATTGTTTTGGTCCGCGTCAAAGATATGCCCCTTATGTTAAAACAGCTTGATTCCCACCAATCATCCACCCCAAGGCCCCCTGGTTGGTCTTGGGGTACACCAGTGTCTATTATCTTCTCAATCACTTCACTCCCTTCTTGGGAAGATTCCGTCTATTTTGTCACCTTCTACACATGCTAATGATAGGAATTCCAGTAGGTTGCACTCTGATCAAATTCAACTTGGGAGCTCTTCTCCATTCAATTAGGAAAAGGCTTCCCAATGAGTGGATCCCTGAAAGATGCCTAGGAGGCAGAATAACGCGGGAAGGAAGACGTAGAGGCAGTGCTGGCCTGGGGGGTCTGGGATTGGATGGGTTGGGTTTGCAGGTGGGGGGTGTTGGTGGCGGGGGTGGAGGATTTTGTGTGATGGCTGCCATATAATGCTCTTCATATTCCTTGTCTGTCATTGGCTGGATGGGCTGGTAGGTGGAAGTGACACAAGGTGGAAGGCGCTTGTCCTTCTGTGATTGGTTGCCTGTGTTCACATGGGCAACCATTTGCACAAACAAGTCAGCCACTATCTGGCAGCCAAAGAGAAAATTGTGGTCAAGGACCCCAAGATAGAGGTCGTTAAAAGCCTGAGGGCGGCATTCCCATAATGTGGATCCCATGTTGAAGAAGACAACATCAGCCAGATAGATGTCTGCATGGCCAGCGGGGTAGACTGAGGCCTGGTGCCTGCGTCCCTGGATAGCCTCAAGGGCGGTGGAGCTACCCTCCATCTGGTGGCTCAAGAAAACCCAGTACTTAGAATTTGAGCCATCCCAGGAGTTGAGTAATCCACCAAGGATGTGGCTGTATGAGTAGCTATCAATGAAATCTGGGTTTGTCCAATAGTAGACAAAACCCTTGGCTGAAACAGCCAGAAATGCACCAATGAATGTCCCCTTCTTGACCTTCTTCCTTCTATTCTTGGCGGTGGCTTTTCCTTGCTTGCCAAAATCATCAAAAGCTATTGAAAGCTTGTAATATGAGATGAACATGACATCATCAGTTAGACTAGTCAGGCATTGGACCAGGGTTGATTTGATGGTGGTGTCATACGGGGAATCCTCAGCGTCATCCCATTGGTCACCGGCAAAAATTGGTAAGAACCCGTATGAAAGCCACCTTCCCATACATCCAGAGCTGCACCATGCGCTCAGACACCCATATGTTATGGTGCGCAAGCTGCTTTCAGACCTGGGTCAAGGGAAGCTTGGGATCCCGCTGGAGGAGGTCAAGAATGATTGGGTATGCCTCAGATATTTGTGACTTGGGGGCCTTCTTGGGCTTCTTGGCTGTCCCAATCAGATTCCCCCTGTTCATCAGGTTGTTGAATTCCTGCATGACAGTAGCTTGGGTAAATTGCAACTGGGCGGCAATCTGTTCCCAGGACAGACCCTGTAAATTCAGTGCCACAATTTCCTGAAGAATTTGGGCAGTGATGATTTGTTGCTTGGGGCGCTGGGCCGGGGGAGCTGAAGCCTGATTGGCTGTAGGGGGGCAGGTTGGCTGGTGGCAGGAAGTTGTTCCAAATCAAGGTTGCCATCCTGATTGGTTGGTTGGTGGGCAGCTTGTGCGGGGGTGGCTACAGGAGCAGGGGCAGAGCTAGACACTATGTGACTACTGAACAAGTCAAAGCCATAGGGGTTGGTGGTCAGTTACAGGTCAGCTTCCTTGTTACCTGCCTCAAAGGCTTGGGTGTAAACAGGTGCCTCCACGTTCTGAGCCTTGCCTCCATTGAAGCTGGCTTGGCTGCTGCTGGCGCCGTCAAAGATATTGCTGTTAAAAACTATTGTAAAAAACCTAGGATAAAATCACTAAAAGTAGAAATTTTAAAATTTAATGATTTATTTTTATTGTAATCTCAAGTCCATATTTGGAAGGCTCTCAAAACCTTTTCATACAAATCTGGAGCCATGAAAATGGATAAAATGCCTCTGTTCCTAAATTGGATAGCTGTTGATTGGCTGTTAAACTGTTATTTTTCTATTTTAGGCTGCTCATACTACACATCTTGTGTGAGTTCATTTTGTTTTGTGCTTGTGTTATCTTGCTTCTAGATTGCTCAAGTTTTGTTTCACTTTAGTTCTTCTGTCAGTGCCTCATATGAATCCTGACTGGATTATAATATACTCCAGAACAGCATCCATCCATTTCACTTGTTGCGTCAGTTCATTTTGTTTGTGGTTTGAACTACACCGCTTGATGTTTGATATAATTTTGTATAATGGGCTAGTGAAATTTTGTTTTTTGTTTGACAGTCCATTTATTAACTGAAAATTTATAAATTAATTGAATCCTGAATCTTGCGCAACTTGGACTTTGTTTAAATCTGAAATCATTTTGTTTAAATCTGAGGTATTTTCAGTTGTTGCCATAGCTTTTAAAACTACTGTACGCTAAAGTTGGGTTAATTAATTTTAAAAGACTTATTTTTTACTTTCACTGCAAAGTCTAATTTTGGATTTTGGACTGGTTTTCATGCTTTTTTTAGGTTCTTGCTTCTTTCAAGGCTCACATCATTTCCTGACCCGCTTCTGTCTTTCTTTCTCAATTCCTAGGCTGGCTTGTTCAAGTTAGTACTATTGCTTACTTTTTCTTTTTTCATAATTATTTTGACCATCTGACTTGATCCTTAACCACAATAAGGATTAATTATATCTGGTTAACTTCAACTTCAAACCACTCACCTCAATTTCCCAACTAAGAATAAATAGCTTGAGTTTTTCTCAGTCTCAGCTTCAAGTTGAGATTGTTTGACTTGCATCTCAAAAAGCTACTTATTAGGTTGTGTGGCTTTCATTTTCTTTCCATTGTTTTATTTTATTTTTGACTATTCTTGATGTCCTAGTTATTTACTTTGCACCATTCTATCATTTGATTCCTTATATCACCAATTAAGTAGTTTTTACAATAATAACCTGACTTTGATTGTTAATAGCTTTAACCCTATCATCAATGCTGCCGTAATTGTGATGTTTTAGTAGAGCTACAAGGAAAAAGTAATTGGAGACTATATAGTAATCTTTCTTGGGATATGTGTATTGTATAGTTTAGAATGAATCATGATAACAGAAACATGATTGTGATGTCCACCTAGTTGTATTAGACAGGGAGTGGTATGATCCTTTAACTGAGTGAAGCCCCAAATCAAGTTGTTTACTTTACTGAGATTGTCACTGGGTCTTGTTGCTGGATTTAGTAATTTGAGTTGACTTTTTTATCTGGCTTTGGCTCATGGGGAATTTGGGTTGCAGGTCACAAAACTGTTTGGACAGAACCTTACTGGGGTCAACCCCATTGTTTTTACATTTTTCTGTTCTTTGTTAGGGGTTATAGATAAAGATATCATATAAATAGAAAAGGATATGTTTTTATGATTTAAGTAACACTTTTTTCTTGAAGGTTACAGAGGTGAAAGAGGTATTTTAATATTAAAGTTAAGGATAATGTCATAAATCTGCGGACTGTGGTGCTTTATCATCCATCAGATGATCTTCTAAGTCTTCTAATATTAGGAAAGTATAGAGAACCTGTGACTTTGGCATAACCTGTGGCCCAGAATATTTTTTTGTAATTAGAAGTAACAAGTCTGACATGGCCCAAGGCCCAAAGGATTTGGGATGTTTCTTCCTACTTCTGGATATAAGTTCATAGTTGTTGTCTCTATATTTTACTATAGAAAGTAATATTGTATGGCAAAATCATGATCTTTTGCTCTCCACTTGACTAAACTCAATCTAGGGAAAGGATTCATAATATCAACTCTTTATTAGACAACTGATATTGAGGTGGTCCTGGCTGCCCACGTTTATCCAAGTTAGCTCACAACACTAAGAAGAGACTGATATAGCTTTAGGGCATTGCAGCAGGGGGCTCAACCTTGGGTGTGTGGTTTGTGAAGTAATCTTTCTTGACAACTTTCACAGCTCAGTGTCTTTTCTGATGCTGTACAACTATCTCTCTGTCCAAGCTGAGTAGTTATCTACTTGGGCCATATTCCAGGGCGTCAGGCACCCATACACTAGAAAGTAATCTTCCTATGTGATGAATGATAGCAGAAGGGTTTAATCCAGTTATCAAGGTTCCTACAGGAAAAAATACTGTTCTGAGATGAAATAATTCTCCAATTAAACAATATCTGCCTAACAGTGGGTTGAAGTGTCCTAAGAAAAAGTACATCCTCAAGTAACACAAGAGGAAGGCAGAAGACAAAGGACAGAAGACTTGGGATTTGGGAGTCTGGTAGGCAGATTGGTATTCCTTGGTTTCTTCTCTGTGAGGTGGGTTATATGACAAGGGTATAGCAGTATACTATACTCCTGGTATCACCTGGCGCCAGGAGCTGTCTTAAAATTGTGCCTCAGGAGAGGTACCAGAATTGGCGTGTGAACCTATCAAAATGCTGGCCAGTACAGCCGGCAACAAGACCATCCAATACATCATTTATACCCAAGAGACTCCATAAAAGAAGTCTTGGGTAATCTCATGGTTTAGAATTTAAATGATTTAATTCAAGCTAAAAAATGGGCAAATGATTCACTTGGGTGAATTTAAACTTTATTGATTGAAAAAATACTGAAATACAGATTACCAGCTTTTTATAACATGGTAGCAAGAAGATAATATAGTGGAAATAGGAAAAGAAGATTAGGAAATTTGGAGATGAATCTGGAGAATGGGTAGTTAGGATCTTAAAACTGGGGAAAAATAAATTGCTTCCTTATAATTGAAATCCTCTCAACAGAATTCTTACAATTTTCTTATCTTAAATTCCTGATGGTCAGGTATGGCTTGGTTTACTACACAAAGATGGGTACCCAGAGTTGGTTTAAACTGCAAAACAGAAGACAACAGAACAAGGTTAGCACAAGAAGAGTCCAAAAGTGTGCCAACCTCATCAAGAGAGCAAAAAAGACAGTTCAAAGTTATTTGGCCATTGTTTGATTGGCTGCAATTGAATTTTGGAGGTAACAATTGGTTGAGCTCAATTTTAGTATTAACCTTGCTTTCTATGTGATTGATTAAGTTTTGGAAGTGCACAAGTTCAATTCCTGTCCCTGTATCAAATTTAATCAAACTTTAATCTTGAGGTAATAAAGAGCAATTACTACTAACTGATCCTTCCTTCTTAGGAGCTTCAAAATAACCAAAACTACCATGACTATTTAAAATTGGTGGCCCATCATTATTGTTGACAGGAATCAGGTGAACTGAATTCCTGACACAGGGCTAGCTAGCCTGACTGGCTACTAGTTCACATAGATGATTGTTTCACTTAATCAGAGCTACACTAATACAATAGACTCAGAGCCTTTTATCTTAGAGTGTTTGGCCTGGCAGCCCAGTCCATGGTGGACTCTTCTAGACGTAATGAAGATGGCAGCCCATATGACAGCCCTTGTTCTAAGATATAATTAAATTTTGTAATAGTAATTATTATGTGGTGCATATTGAGATGCTTGCAGATGGAAAATAATTAATGAGCAATAAGTGCATATTCTGCTCATTAATTAAGAACAGAGAATTTGTTGATGCCAGGATATAATTTGGTTGTTGATTCATTGACCCCGCAGTCCATAGCCTGTGTTATTTTTTTGAATCTGCTAATTAGTCAATATTCCAAAATCCTGGCAGAAAACACAATAAAAGGACCACAATTTGGTGCAAAAAGAGGTCTTGTAGATAGCCTCTTATTTAATGTGAATTTGACTTTTACCAAGCTGTTAGGTCAATTTTTAAGTTTCTTGGGCTCTATCAAAAACATAAAATAAGTCATTAATTAGTAAGGGCAGGTACTGATCCTTGATAATCTTATTCCTAGAGAGATAATCCTTAAAAATGTTTAGGTTATCATTATTTTTGAAAAAAAGACAATGTCCCCAAATGATGACTGTGAAGGATGAGTTAGCCCCTTTTCAAGCAACTCTTTGAAGTATTCTTTTAGGGTTGTTATATTAACTTGAAGTAAATTGATAGATGATTCTAGTCCTTATAATAGCATATTTTATTTGGATATATTGTTTTATGAGTTTGGGAGGTGGAAGAAATGGGAGTGCCTCTTCAAATATTTTTGGATGGGTCTGGATAATCTGACAGTCTTTGGTGCTAGCTTGGGATTATGATGATTTGTTGTGAATCAACTCATAGATAAATGTGTTCTTCTTTATTTTCCTTATATCAGGTTATTTTTGGATCTATATTGCTCTACAAAATAGGTGGCTTTGGAGTAGTTTATCCTTCAGTTTCAGGATATATTTGATGGTCAATACCTTTGCATTTAATGGCCAGGGTTGATATTACCCAGCTCACATATGAGTTGTTATGTCTTAGCCAGTCTAAGCCAAGAGCTATATAATACTTGTGAATCTTAATAATAAGTCCTTGTATGATAAACTTGGGGGTTCCAGATCAACAACAAAGGGTGATACCTCACTGGTGACTTGATCTACAAATTCTTATATGTAGCCACATTTTATTCTGAAAAAATTTAGTGAGAAGTTTCAACCTTTCTACAAATTCTTATTCCACTAGAGTTTTATTAACACCCGAGTCCAGGAGGGCATATCCTGTGTAACTTTGAAAATGAAAAGGATAAAGCATCAGTTTATTTGGTTGATTGATAGCCACATAGAGGACTGGGTCATCTTGTGGGACCTGGATCATGGTGCACTTGTCCATGTCTTCTAAGTGGTACCCATTCTTTTGACGGTCAGATACAGTTAGAAGAGACTGGTTTGCTTAGTTCCCTCTCCAAGCTTTTCTACTTCTTAATTGACCTTGCTGTTGGTTTGGACTCTTATAAACTGGGTTAACTTTCCCTGATTGTTTGATTTTACAGGGTTGTTTGCCTTGTGGTAGCCACTATTACTGCTTCCTGCTGCAGAGCGTTTAGAGTGGTTATTTTATTAGCTATGGTTGGCATTAAAGGCGGGGTGCTCTTGTTTCTGCCCTTGTGCTTTTTGGAGAGTGTTAAAGGTCTTCTTTGCTCTTTGATCATCTCAATACAGGATCTGGGGGTTGGTACAGTTATTGTGGTCCACATGTGCCATACCATGAGAGTTTAGAACATTGCAATAGCTGAGATGTATGGTTGGATCATTGAAAATCATTTCAGGTGAGGCAAAAAGGCTCAAGTCTTTATAGGCTCTGGTCAGCTCTTTGGCTTTTACTGCTTGCATAAGGGTTTGACTTCCATGAGCATCATGAAGGCAATGTCTTTTAACACAAATTGTACTGGGAAGTCAGATTTAAAGGTGTTACATCCTTTATCTGTGTTCTCTTAATATCTCTGGTATCACCAGGTTCTGAAATCATGAGTAAGCCAAATGAAGATCTCTATAACCCAGGATTGTTCATTTTGCTCTATCTGAATAGGTTTTATTTGGGTGAACTACATCAAAGCTTAAGCGTTTTCATCACTAGAACCTGTAAATTCTTATAAGAAGGAACTATATAGGTGCTGGGCTATGTGTGCTGGCATTTGAGCCTGGTTCATTCTATGGATTGTCAAGGGATTTTTTGGATATCTGATTAAACTAAAACATTGTGACAGCATTGAAGTCAGCTAGTGGTACAGTAGTTTTAAAAGCTATGGCAACAAGCAAAAACAATCCAGATTTAAACGAAATAAACTCAGATTTAAACGAAATTAAAAATAAATGAATTTATATTGATTCACAATAGATTTGGGTTCATTTCAATTTCACTCAAATTTGAATTCATTTTGTTTAAATCTGAGTTCATTTTGTTTGTCGCTGTAGATTTTAAAACTACTGTACAGAAATTCTTTGATAACCAATTTTTCTTCGGATAATGGTAAGTCTTGCAGTGTAGGGTATCCAACATATGATGATACCTGGCATGTTGCTTCATTGGGTTTTTACCTTTTAGGTGTATAGATTGAGTTATAAATCCTGCCAACAAAAGGGTAGGACGGCAAGCCAACTGCTGCTACCAATGTAATAACTATGCTGTTTTAGCAGGGTTACTGAAAAAAGGGAAATAATATTGGATTAGATCATGTCATTGCTTTAGAATAAGGGATTGTGTAGTGTTTGATATGGTATTCAGGGGTAGATATGCATCTTAATATATGGGGCACTATTCCTGTGAAATGACTTGTACTTCATATATGGAACTATCTAGATGTGGTGTCTCGGCTGGCAAACTTGGTCCGATTGTTCTGGCTATGGGTCTTGGGTGGAACAAATTGAGTATCAGGTCTTCTCTTCAGACTTGGACTTTGCCAGGGGGTTTACCTTGCAGGTTTGACATCCATATATTGATAATTTCGCTTGTTGATGTATAGGGTATAACCCAAAAACTTATATTCTGTCATAAGGAGCTTGTAAAGCGATAAACTCAAAAACATCCTATTTACATAAAGAACAGCACATTACTATACTTTGCAAATTTAAACTACAAAGCAGAATACTGCTAATATAGTACAATGGCCTCCAGCCAATTACCCTAGTTTGATTTATTAGGGATTTTCATAGAATTCGTTATCAAAGAACTCCAACTTTTTCATGAACCTCATATTCTTTAGAATGGCGTCAATCTGTGGAGAACTGGGACGAGACTTTAAGGTATCTTTTCCTCTTTTAAGGAGCTTTTCTTCCTCGGGGGATAGAAGCTTTTGGTGCCGCGACATGAACACAAGGCATTGGGCCAATTTGGCATAGAAGTACCAATGCAAGTAGGAACATTTTGTATTGAGGGCCCAAGTGACAGCTTGCTTGCAGATGTCAAGGGTCAGCAACAAAGTTTTGTGGGTTGGATGCGGGTGGATAGCGGGAAGAAATTTGTTTGTGGCTCGATACAGGCGCATACTCGTGATCAAAAAGCGATAGTATGTTATATAAAAGCTAAATAAGGGGACTAGGATGCGTAAAAATCTGGGGGATTCTGGATAAGATGCAAGGTGTTGGTAGAGGGCGGTCATGAATTTAAGAGAAACTGATGTTAGCCTTGTGTCAAGCCGATCCAAGCGGCAGTGGATGTCGCTTAATAGAGGCTGAGGATTACCTTCAACGATAGAAAGCTTTGTTTCTTGGAATAAAGTAAAAACACGATTTAAGGAATCGAGACCGAGGGCATAAAATAGTGTCCAATCATTTACAGGCAGCGCTAGTTTTGGAAGATGAGTGAAAACTGGAACCCCGCTCACACTAAGATAGTTGACATGGTATAATAGGCAATTACGAGCTAACTGACGTTCCAACTCTCCATAGAGGCAAGTGCTTGGCAGGTGAAGCCCAATAGCATAGGCTAAGCGAAGAGCAAAGGTCAAAAGAAAACCAGATCTTATGGAGAACCAAGGGGAATGAAACATCGCCACAAGTAAGATTAAGAGAGTTTGAAGAGAATCAAGTGTGAAAGGGATATTACTGGGGGTAATAGCATCTTTAAGGATGCTTATCAGACATTCTTCTGCCTCTTTGAAATTGTGGTCTTCTTGGCACCATTGGAGACCACACAGAAATATGGCTGCTCTCAGCATACAAGAACGTGGAAACAAATAAAAGGTATTTTCAGGAAAAAGACCCAAAAACACATTGACCCTAGAAAAATATTTCTCTTGAGCCTTGAGTAAAATGTTTCTGAACTGGTTCAAATTATTTAACACCTTCGATTCTTGCATCGCTGGTGGAGCAGATCTTCGGATCTTTGAAACATGCGTTAAGATGTTTGAAGCAAACAAGCCAAGCTTGGGAGAAGCATATACACGAGGATACTGTAAAAAATTCATAACTCTTATAAGAAAAGGTCGAGAAGTCAAGCGGACCATCAATTCAAAATCGGTTAACCTATTCACTAAATTTATGTCGATGCTTGTATTTTTTTGGTCCTTGGCAACCAGAAGTTGGCCACGATGCGTTGGTTTGGGAAGCCTTCTCCTTTTAACCTGACGCAAATATTCACACTTTGCTCTTGGGTTTAACGAGCAGAAGCCGCACTCTGGTTCAACACGATCACATTTCAGATGCAGCCGATGGCATTCTATCGCAACGAGAGATGCGTTCAATTTTAGTCATACTTTGTTCAAGTATCGCACAGGCAGCATATTCTTGCATATCAGTTGTCTTTTAAAAAGCGTACCCTATAAAACTTAAGGAAGAGAAACCTGAAGACAGATTGTATTTAATTAGCTCAAATGAAACACAAGTTAGGCGTGTTGACATGTTGCCAAAGCTTAATTCAAAATGCACAATAATTTAAAGTTCTGTTTACTCCCATTCAAAAGCACTATCAGAGAGGTAATCGGAACGCCGCCACCCTTATAAATCTTAAACTAAAATGAATTACTTTAAATCACTGGCGTGCTTTGTCAGAAGCCCAAACTAAAAAAAAGGAATTGGTGCCTGATTGGCTCTAGGGCTGCTTCGGCCAAGCCCCAGACAGCCGCGATCAGTTTCTAGCTCTGAGTAACTCAAATCAAAGATTTATTTAAACGAATTTAAATATTTTAGTAATTTCCGTTTTGATTGTAGCTGCCCAGAGCCGAAAGCTGGCCGGGGCTGAGCCGAAGCATCCCTATTTGGCTCGATTCACAGCAACAATGCAAAAGGTTTGATCCAACTATAGAAGTGTGCTATAATTAGAACTATGATTAGGGTTGTGGGGGACTAAATCTGCGCTGATTCTAGCATTTACCTTAATGTAGGTGTCCAAATCGGATCCTTTCTGAAACTGCGGATTCCCCTAGCTTGGGTAATCTGATTTTTCTAGAAAGGATCAGGGTGGAGAAGACTTTCTTTCCTCTGGAATTCAGAGCCACCTGCTTGGTATCTGGTGGGAAATCCATAGGTGAAACCAAAAGGGTGTGGCAATTATAACAGCGAATCAATAAATACTGTACATATGTTTAAATGAACTTTAATTTTAAACAAGATTTTAATCTAAACTATATATCTTTTATTTTATTTAAAAAAATGAAGTGCAATAGAACTCATTCTGCCCATTAATGCATACTGGGTGGTTGCCCTGTCCAAGGACAGTATAAAGTTGAATTTAATAAATTAATTCAATATCTTTTATTGTATTTTCAAGCTGGGATTACTTATCATATGTTTAATTAAATTTCTATTTAAAATGCTTTCTTAAAAGTAATTTCACTTATATTTATTTAAAGTTAAAATTGCATATTCCAAGTGTCAAATTCTTGGTTTGGGGCACAAGAGAGACATCTTAGAAAGAGAAAGGCCAGGTCTTTGAAAGGGCTACAATGTTGTAAACAGGAGAAGGTAACACTATTACTGTTCCAGGGTAAGTAAGGGTTGCAACCTAAGGCAGAATCCTCAGTTAGATCTGGCAACAGTAAAATAGACTTACAAGTTGAGGTCTAAGACACTGTCAGGGACCCACTTGAGAGGGGGAAACTACCAATCTTATGGGCAAGGGCCCCCAAATTCAATCCTGCTACAACAGAACCTATTAGTACCATCACCATTGCCAAATGTCCAAACTGTCCAAGAAAGGCAAATCTCCCCATCAAGAAGCTGAATCTTCCCAGGAGATAATGTCCTCCCAAGTAAACCAGGATGTCAGAAATGAAAATTTTGTTGTACCTGAACCCCAAGGTATGGGGCCAGGGTCAACCCCTGAAAAAATCCTTTGCAGGCCACCAGTTCAGAAGACTGGGAGCTTGGTAGCCCACAACCAGATGATAATTTGCCTGTTAATAAAGTTGATGCCAACCCGCCGGGATCCAAATACTCAACTGCACCACAGAGTTTTTCAAGCAAACTGCCAGTGCCTGATGTCAGGAGTTTTCCTGAGGTACTGATGAGGAGCAACTTCTGGGGAAGCTTAGAAGATAGGTTTAGAGAAGAAGAGTGATTTTATTGGATAATATTTTAGGCTTATATACTGTGTGCGCTGTGGCGGGGACTAAAGTCGGATCAAATATATTGGAGGTCATGTGTGAGTCAGTGTCAGGGACCCACTTGGCAGGAAACAAGTTCCCTAGTTGGTGGGCCAAGGCCCCTAAGTTAAATCCTGCTATTACCAAGCCGATAGGAACCGTGACCATTGCAAGGTGTCCTAGGTGTCCCAGGTAAGCAAATTTTCCAAACATAGAACTGAACCAATCAAGGAGATAGTATCCCACCACATACGTCAAGAGGTAAAAGGAGGCGTAAGGTCTAACCAGAGCAGGTTTGGCAGGAGGCAGAGTGAACAAACAACCATAATGGAATTTGCCTCCCCAGTGGCCAGAGGGGTACTTGAACCATCTGTGGGCGAGGGATTCCTTTTGATGGGCGTCATCTGGAGAAGAGTTGTACCAGTTGGTTTTAGGTGTTGGGTTTTCCAAGGTTGATACCACTGGCAAGAAGGAAGCTAGAAACTAGAACAGGAATAAAATTCCTCTCATGGCTTCAAAAATAAGTTATCAGAAGAAGAATGAGTAGCAGGTATAGGATAAAGTCTTTATTGTTAAAACAAGTGATTATAATAGAAATGGTTTCCTTAAATACCAAAATGAGTGGCTGGAGCATTTAGGAGGATCTTGGGATAGGAGGGGATTTTCCATCTGAAGTAGATGAAACTATGGCTGATATGATTACCTGTAGAATATGGGAGTCCAATGGTATCTTAATATTCTCTATTATCAAATATAAGGTTGAGAGGAAACAAGAGCATGTCAGCAGATCAAGGGTAATTAAGCAGTTAATTTGATCCCTCTGACCTGAAATTGAGTACGGAGCCTGCTCCCAGTATAGTTCCATTGATTTCCAGAGTGGCAAGCAAGCCAACAGCAACCAATCAAAAGCAGAGCGGTAAGTGACGTTATCACTTAAGTTATTAAACTTTTTGAGCTTGAATTGAAGTTCAAAAGCAAAAAACAATTCAATAAGATGAATATAAATAGGTAAGATAAGTCACATCATTGATTCTACACTAACAATTGTCTCTGTCTTAAGGTTCTGGGTTTGATTCCCGTTGGAGTCAAGACTAGTAACTAAAATGGTGTCAAGTAATTGAATACTGTGTTGCTGTGGTTTTGACTTTGTACCCAAAATATTTATAAGATTAATGGAGTCAGGGAAGAAATCACTGACAGTCAGGTTCAGATAGCTGGATATTTGGACAAGTCAAGGGGTATTGGTTTGTTGCCATTTTCAGAATGTCAAACCAAGCATTGGATTGGCACCAAACCAGGCAATGACTGGATGTTACTTGCGTTGGCAACAGCAAGAATACCAGTACATCCAGCTCCTTGACACACCCTTCCCTTAAGGGATTACTATGGTACATCAGGAGGGGGCTTAGTCTTGACGGCTGCCGCCTGTGTCACAGTAAGTTTCATAATGCCGGGGATTATTCAGCCAAGTAGGAAAGCTTGGAAAGCCATAAAACCTTTACTGTAAATTCAGAACCTGAACGTAAAAATGCGGGATTGTCAAATCCTTGGTCCAAATTTCAAATCACTTTTGCGGGCAACTCAGCTGAGTGAAAATTAAAATATTAAATAAAATTAACAATTTAATTTGACTTTTTTTGGTTTATTTAAATTGGCAAATTTCAAATCTCTTGAGCAGATAACTCAACTAACAAAAGACAAAACCCAACAAACAAATGCGGGATACATGAATCAGAAATGCGGGATTCTAATGTACAATTTGAGATTTCCTGTATTTCAAACAAATCATAGACATCGTGTAAAACTTAATGAATCTGAAATTGCGGGATTGTCAAATCCAAGAACCAAGTTTCAAATCATAATTGCGAGGAAGTTGAAATAAATATAATTTATGGGTGTTTCAAAAAGGATGCCAAATGATCTAGAGTGGATTTGTGCTAATTTTTTTAGGAATCATAGGCATTCTCAAGAATCACCCTATTCTAATTTTGGATGACTAAAATTTAGATCCTACTATTCACCAACTTAACATACTTAACAATAAAATTGACTAAAATATACATGTCTCCTTTTGAGTTTAAAATTTTTAATAAAATTTTATTATGTCTTCTTTCAACAACAACCAAGTCAACAAGCTGTTCCCTGGCCTTGACAAAATCATGCAGGGCTACACTGGGTCTTCTAATAGTGAAGCCTCCCTCTATGGCTACTCCCAACCTGCAGGCCCCTCCGCAAGCCCCACCCAGGAGTCTGTTTTTTCTCCTGCAACTTCCAGCATGGCTTTGTTTCCCCATCATGCACAGGCAACCGCCAACCCAAATCCCGGATCAACAATGGCATCTGGAACCAGCCATTTAAGCCATGGGGTCACTCAGAGAGCCCAGAACCCCAAAACAGCAAATCAGATGACATTGACCAGTTCCCAAGATAGACACATCCCTCCCCCAGCCAATCAGCCTGTGAGACGCAGAAGAAAATTAATCACTCCAGAGATTGTTCTCAAAATGGTTGAAAAGCAAGGGAAGCTTATGTCCCTTGGGGAAATTGCGGCTGCAATGGGGTTTGCAAAGTCCACTGTGGCTGCAACCCTGCAAGCCCACGCCAACTGTGTCCCCCCTATCAAGAAGACCCCAACTGGTGCCCGTACTTTGACCAAAGGTGACACAGCCCATCCCCTTATGATGGCCATTATGGAACATGACCCACGGATGCCCCTGGTCCAGGTACGTCTCCAGTTGGGACTCCACAGCATCTTCACCAACAAAAGAGCAGTGAATTTGTGGATACACAGAGTTGTGATTGCTGCTAGAATCTTTTCCAATCAAGTTCTCAGTGGCCCCATTTTGGTGGATACCAATCCCTAAAATTCAACTATTATTAATTTTATCAAAGGGAGAGCAATGAGAGCCCTTAATGACGTCATATTTCTGTTGTATGCTAAGATATCTGCAAGTATTCAAGACTATGGAGAAAAGCATATCCAGTCTGATGTGTACAAGTGTGGCCCAATCTTGTATCGTTTTGTTGGGGTTTTATTGGCAGTTTCCCCATTGGGCATCAATTATTAATAAGCAATATTGAACACCGCAGATGGGTATGCCTACCAGATGGAGCTCAAGGCCATGCTGGAGAAGTGGGCCACACAAAACGCCGTGCACACAGTTGTACTGAGTACAGAGATGGAGAAGCAGGAATGGGCTACCCAAGAAATCAAGGCTACAGGGCATACTTGTTGGTCCTACCCCATCAACTATGCCGACATGCATCTTGAAGATGTATATCTTTACAATTTTGGTTCCCCCCTCAGGCGCTTAAAGCCTGCCACCTACAACAAACTATGCACCCAAATTAATAAAGGGTATGAGCTTTTCCCTTCTGCGTTTGTCCAGGACTTATTTGATCTCATCATCTTCTATGCAAGTGATAGCAATAAGTCCAGAAAGGACCCCTGTCTCCCCCCATGCCAGTCCATCCGTTTTGTCAAGCCAGTATATGTGACAGAAGAAGAATTCAAGCAATTGAAGCAATCAGCTCTTGCTGCCCCTTCCCAGTCAACAAACCCTGCCTCCCCAACCCCCCCATCAAGCCACCTGCCTTCCAACCCTGACTCCCAAACCACCACCCATTCCCTCCCCACTATCTCTGATGCCTCCTCTTTCACAGGCACAGATGCAGGCAATGTTCATTCTGCCCATTCCCTCCCCTTTCTGTCCTTTGATTAGTAAATAAATCTTTTCTTTGTGACAACTTATTAAAATTGATATCTCTCTTTCAATTCATAATTAACAATATTTTCTTTTTACATTATCAACATTTCCTATAATTAATACAATGTTGTACATTTTACAAATAGCTTAAAATTATGAGCATACATATTTTTCATCATCATTAATAAATTAAAGACAATAAATGTAAATATTGCATTAAAATATTGCAATTAGACGTCAACTCTTGGTATTTTGATATTATGTGCATAACTCAATGCATTTTGTTTAATAAAATCCATTGTAAATGTGTCTTTTTTATTATAATTTATTAAAACAGATTGTGTTTATATTAGGGCCATTAACGCTTAGTACAAATATTGATACATAGTGCATTTTACAGCCTGTATATTTACCTATTGGTAATAATTCTGTAAACTTTTCAGTTGGATTTTGCAAGGTAATAATGTAATGTGTTAATAGATTACTGTTTATTGTCATCAATTGGCTGATTTTCTTTTTCTGTAGCAATTGTGCATTTTCTGATATTTACACACTAGTATCCAATTGATTGGCTTCACATCCAATTGCACAGGCAATATGAAAAAAAGCCGCCACCCCAAGACTGGATGTGGTTGGGGTGGTGGCTTGTTTTCCTATTGCCTGTGCAATTGGATGTGAAGCCAACCAATTGGATACTAGTGCGTAAATATCAGAAAATGCACAATTGCCACAGCAAAGAAAATCAGCCAATTAATGACAGTAAACAGTATTCTATTAACACATTACATTATTATTACCTCACAAAATCCAAATAAAAAATTTATAGAATTATTACCAATAGGTAAATATACAGGCTGTAAAGTGCACTATGTATCAATATTTTTACTAAGTGTTAATGGCTCTCTAATATAAACAAATCCATTTTAATAAATTATAATAAAAAAGACACATTTACAATGGATTTTATTAAGCAAAATGCATTGAGTTATGAACATAATATCAAAATACCAAGAGTTGATGTCTAATTGCAATATTTTAATGCAATATTTACATTTATTGTCTTTAATTTATTAATGATGATGAAAAATATGTATGCGTTGAATATAGTACTATAAAAACCAGTTTTTTGATGGAATTCAAACAAAATGTCAACTATCTATAAATTGATTAACAAATTAGAAGTACACCTGCAAAAGGTTGTTAAAATTGAAAAAAATATCAGGTAATAGTGACAGGAAAGCTGGGTGACAAGGGCCAGCCACTAATCCAGTTAAAAGAAAATGTTATGAACAAACTAGGAAATATTATAGACAAAAAGAATAAAAAAGCATTACTAAATCTCCAGGGAACAATTCTATCAAGTCTGAAGTTCAACAATGCGGCCTACAATTTGTGGGAGTTCTGGTAGTGGGCCAAAGAAAATAATAAGATCAAACTAATTGAAGGAAACAAAATTCCAAAGGAAATCAACACAAATGAAGAGGAAACCAACCAAATGGAAACAGACAAAAACAAAACACAAGCAAGAAGCAGGAGCGCTTCACAAAATGCAGAAACTTTATCAAATGAAAATAAAGAGGAAGCACAAGTTGCAAGAAAAACAAGAAAAATTAAGCCCAGGAAAATTAATGAAGAGCAGCCAACGCTCATGAAGTTTGCCGAAGTGGCGCCTGTGGCTGAGGGGGCCACAGGGGAAACAATTAGTAAGTCTTTTTATGTTTTACTTATATTTATTTTAGTCATCACCAGGAATGGGGATGTGGTTGCGGAATTGGCAACTTATATGCCAAGTTGGTTTTATGGGGGTTATCAGTCACTGGTAGCTCCTGTAAAACAAATAATTAAAAACCAAATAAATAAAATAATTCAACAGAATATGTTTAATTTTTCAAGTAGTGAAGCTAAAAATAGGGAATATTTACCACCCGCGGGGTGCTCACCATGGTTGAGGGAAGCATATGAAATAGGATCAAGTATCAACTTTAAAGAAATGAACAAAATTTGTGGGGATATCAAATTAAACTTTGATGAATACATATACAAAAGCATTCAAAGATTCCCCTTCACAAACATCAACAAATATGAAAAGAATTTAATAAAAACTGACTTTCAAATTGGAACTGAATATTTGAAAGCTGAAATTTTTAATGAAGTATTTAAGGCACTGTCAAATAAAGTCGGGGATGAAGTCCTTGTGAATAATTTTAAACCTTTATTAATATTGTTTGCTGAGGCCTGGGGGGCTGATTCAAGTCAGGCGCCCCCAGAACCCTCTTCAAGTTCAACCAAACATCCTATATCAATAAGTTAGTTCAAACATTCAAAAAATTATGCATGTTCTCAGAAAAGTATACCTTGCAAAGAATCCACACCACAGTATACCTGGGAATCCTCCTCCACTGCATATTAAAAACCAACGTCAAAAAGTTGGAGGATGTACCTATTCAAATGGATATTTGCTGCGTAGCCCTTGACCACCAGAAGACACCACAGGGATATAGGACAGTTGAGCACGTCCTGTATGACTCATTTGCATTGGCAACGTTATACGGGTACTACGTGCCCCCCAAAAACTTACTAGTCATTCACTCACCCACATTCCTTTTATCAAACAATCAACAACCACTGGAGTATAGGGCTCCACCCCTCTAGCAATTTCATCCAGGGTTGCCCACCACGTACAGAAGAGTACATGGATTTAATTAGACACATTAGCTAAAAATTTGATTTTGGGGTATAATTCCCCAGAATAATCACATTCCCTTTGCAATCAACATCCCCCCAATAAATATTTTCCTCATGCAAATTAAATTTTTTTTAACTTTTTATATTTTAATACTAAAATTTAATATTAAAATTTTAATAATACATATCATAATACTTAAATTTTTAATATCAAACATTTCAATATTAAATAAATCACAATTTAATAAAAATAGTTAAATTTTGAATATTTAAACTTTAATATTTAAATTTTAAGATTTATAATTACAATTTTACTTTTAATATTTTAATTTTAATTTTAATATTTTACTTTTAATTTTTAAATTATAATAGTAATATATAATTAAGTTGATACTAATAAAGGGACAGTTAAATAAAGTGAACATGTGTAATAATAAAATATGATTTATAAATTTGTTTATTTACCAGCGCGCCAAGTACGGGTTCATTTATTACATAAACAAACAATGAGAATTGAATTTATCTGCATCATGTGGCCCGCTCCACTTATATTCTAAACAAATGATTGTTTAGGACTCAAATTACCTTTCCCTTGTAATATGGTTTGATAAACATATTCAATATGCTTGACCTGCGTCCTAAGTACTAATTAGTAAGTAATATATGAAAATCATTGGTTTCTGTGTTGTGTGGCTATAGTGGCACTGAAATAACAAGGATCAGATGATGACCTGCAAGGTCCAATTTGTGGCTTAGAAAAGCCAAAGTACCATCAAGGATTCACAATTATTTAAATAAACTAATTAATTTCTATCTTTTTTAATTTATTTATTTGTTAGTGCAAAAGCCAATAATAGTATTCAGTGCATTATAATATAAATTATCCATCTTACCTAGTATACTTAATTTTACTTATCTTTTCTACATATTCTTATATATCTATAATACAATCAAAGGTTACATTATTATATATTAATAATAATTTTTGAGTCCTAATAAAAACAAAATAAATAAAAATAAAAACAAATAAAACCCAGAGAACCCATTTATCTGATTGGCTCAGAGGCCAGGGCTTTAGGGAGGAAGGATTCTGAGTGCTCATAGAAAGCTGCCACCACATTGGGTGGCATTGCAAATTGACTGACCTCAAGAATATTGAATATATCCTCAGTGTCCTGAGGAAGGCCTTGTTTCACCTTATTCTTGATCCAATCAAACACCTCCTCAATTGGATTCAGGAATGGGGAATATGGCAGGAGAAAGAGAAGTCTCATTGGACAATTGGTAAGTTGGTGGCTGGAGGTGTGGCTGTGTTTATCAATGGGGGGGGGGGAACTCAGACACAACCAGATCCACTTTGTGGAGCCCAACATTATCAAGCACAACAACATTGGTTATGCCGCTGTAATTTATCTGAAGGTACTCCTTGACGGCTTGGAGAAAATCAAGAAATGTTCTGCTGTTATGAGAGCCCTTAATCATTTGGTATTGGTCCAACCTTCAAGGACCAAGAAGCACAACCATTGAATAGGTCTGGGAACAGACAGCTGCACAATGGGCTACACCGTCCTTGGACCCCTTCTTGACCCACCCATGCCTAGACCTGAGTGAGAAGGAAAACAACAATTTGTTGATATAGAAGAACTGGACATTCCCAGTCTCTTTTAGTGCCAGATATGTCTCGGCATAAATGCATCAATCCTTGATGGTCTTTTCACTGTTCCTATTATACGGCAAAACTCCCAGTAATTTCCAGGAGAAGCCCAAATCAACCATTGTTTTGTATACAAGAGTTTTGGAAACAGAAAGCCCAAACTCCGTGGTAAGCATTGATTGAACAGCAAGTGTGTCCAGGTAGCAATCCTTGGCTACCCACTGCCTGATTGCGTCAACGTGAATAAGCTGAAGGAGTTTGAGCTGTCTTTTTGCCTTGGTGGATTTGGCAATTCACCCAGTATTGCCATACTTGTTGTTGATGTTGGCAATGTATCTGGCTGTAACACCAAATGAGACGCAATATCCCAAATTGCCATTCCCCTGTTCAAGCAGTTGAGGAGAGCTTCACACTCACTATCCGTCAACTGACGCTGGCCCTTGGCAGGTACCACGGCATCTTGGCTACTAGGCTCAACACAGGGGATGAGGACTTTTGTGTAGAAGGTGGGATCACGCTTGCTTGTAGTGGCGCTGTCAATGGTTGAATACACAATAGGCACAGATGGCTCATCAGTTGTGGCCAATGGCTGATAGGAGGTATCAAAAACGCGGGGACAGGAAGTAGCAACTCTTGGGTCAAGAGTGCGGGGCCAGGTGACAACTGAGTAAACAGTGGAGGTGTAAGTAACCTCAGTGTTCCTGGTGATCCTGGTGTAGGAGACTTTGGTAGCAGACCTTGAAAGTGGCTTCTGCCTGGGATTCAAGCTGGTAGTTCTGGCTTGGGATGCAGGATGTGGTTGGCTGGCGCTGACACCTTGGGAGGCCTGTGTATTGGCATGACTCCCCTTGAGTTGGGTTCTGGGTCTGTTCTTGGACCCGCTGGGATGCCCTTGTGGACAGGCTGCCCCGTGGGCTGGTGCAGGAGCTGGTTGGGAATGCAATTGACGGTCCATAAAAATAAAATAAAAAATATATTTTAGATTAAATATGTATTTATTTGGATTTATTGGTTTAGTTGTGGGTAGTTATTTTCTATTGAGTTAGCCTTGAATAGTAACAGAATTTCTATATCCGTGATTTGAAGGGAATAATATTGTATCCTTTCTAGTTTTGGATGATTTTAAAGTTTAATCACTTTTTTTATCTAAACATGGTTATTGATATTGAATTTTTAGTTTGATTTTAGTTGTGGTGGAGCTTCTTGATTTGGGTTGGTGTTTCCTAGTGTTCTTACTGTACATTAAATTTGGATTCCAGTTTCCACAATTAATATCTGAGTTTACTAGTGGCATTCAAAATTGATTTGAAATTTGGTTCTTGGATTTGACAATCCCGCAATTTCAAAAAACATAGTAAACTTAATGAAAATGGCTGATGGATTTGAATGCTTCAAAACTGATTACAGTTAATTCATTTTGTCAATTGGAAATATGCAGTTTGACTTGAACTTTGCAAAGTGTCTATGAGTTCCCGCATTTTCAAATATTCAAATAAAATACAAAGAATTCAATTTAATTAAAAAAAGGCCATCCCGCAAAAGTGATTCAAAATTTGGACCAAGGATTTGACAATCCCACATTTTTACGTTCAGGTTCTGAATTTACAGTAATAAAACTGACTTATTTAATGGACTTGAATCAAACAGTTGATCACAAATGGGTTACAGCTGCTCTGGTTTGCTGGTCAAATCCAATTCCCCCCTGTAAGGTGACTTTGATAAATTGACATAATTTAAGGGTCACCAGATATGAACTTGTTTATCAGTATGGTCATCAGAAATTGGTCACCCAAGGGCTCTTTGCAACTTGGACCAGATACTCACTTGACAATGTGGAAGGAATAGGAGCTCAGGATCCAGGTGGTATTGCTTAGTCAATTGTTGATATATAATGAACAATTTTCACTGTTTCAACTCTAAGAGTTGAGTCCTCCTAAAATTACTCAATAAAAAAATCATATATCCCTTGGCCTAACTTCCATTTTTAAAATGCATCCTGTAGTTGGATTGTTGCGCTACATTCCCTACAATCTGATTCTCAGCCAAATCATTATGGGAAGATGGGGCCCTGCAGTTGGAATTTTGTTGTCAGCATCACCCAATGTTAATTTCATGCCTGCTGATCTTGAAGTTGTATCCCCTGTCTTTGAAACTGAAAATTTTGTTGCATCTCATTGTCCTGAATTTTATTCCAAAGACACTCTGATGCTTTCACAGGCTATTTATCTTAGACTACTCTGGTTAGGATTAATTATTTTACTTAATACTAGTATCTCATTTGGAAATTTTTTCAAAGCAGTATCTGAAGCCATGTTGGTGGTTAATTATTAACTCTATGTGGATTTGGGTGGTAATTCCTCACCACTTAGAAATGACTTCTTACTATCCCGCAATTTCTGTCACAGCCTGATGCTCCTGGAGTTGTTTGCTAGTAGGTACTAGCTGAGTTGGGTGTTCCCCTTTAATGAGGCAAAGGTGGGATCTAAAATAATTTTTGGTGATAGGGTCCTTGGTGCCTTAAAACTTGTCTAGGTAGGTATTTATGTTTGGTCTGTATTTGACAATTCTTTCAGGTCCTCTGTGTACCAAATCCAGTTTCTTTCTGTTTCCAGCAAGGACCAAGACAGGGGAGTTGATTGGGAGTTGCTCCTCAGTGGTGGTCACCTTTTGTGCTTTGAGTCCCTTGCTTTCTACTATCTTGGTGTTGAGACATATGTGTTGTAGTGCTGGGACTTGTTACACTGTGGGGGGTTTCCCCAAGGGAATCTTCAAATAGGGTTGGTTGTTGTGGGTGACTATCTCTGGTTTGTATCTGTATGTTAGCTCAAACAATGAGTAATCTGTCCCTTGATTGATGGCTATCCAAGATACTAATAATGTATGTTTCACATATAGTGGCCATGTGTCTCTGGCTTTGTCATCCATTATTTTCTCAAGGGTTCTGATGAAGCTGCTGTTTAGGCATTCAACTCTGCTGTTGGCTTGTGGCCTGTAGGGTGAGGTTGTGGAATATTTAATGTTCTTTTTTTCAGGTTGTTATTCACTACATATCCTGATAGTTCTTTGGCTCCATCAGTTATAATGTAGTCTGGAGTTCCATAGTCAGCTATGATTGCCTTATTGATAAAGCGGTTAATTGTTTCTGCTTTGTGGTCTTTGGTTGCCCAGAAGATTGGCCAGCGTGTTGAAAAGTCAATGGCTACAATTAAGAAGTGTTGTCCTGCTTTGGCTTCTGAGAAAGGGCCTACTACATTCAGGCCCCAAACCTTAAATGGTTCTGGGTCAGGTACTGGGTTAACTGTTGGCTGTGGTGCTTTGGTGCTTGAGTATTTCTTGCATACTGTGCACTTCTTTAGGAAGTCAAAGTTGTCTTGTTTTATTTTAGGCCACCATACTATTTCCTTTAGTGTGAGGTATAAGTTATTGGCTTTTGTGTGTCCTAATAGACAGTGGTGTCTGAGGAGGGTATCAACCCTTTGTGCAAAGTGAATGTAGTAGATTGTTTGTCCTTGATAATATAATATACTGTACCATTGGACACATGGAAGTATTTCTCATTTCTTAATAGTGTGATAGGAGTCAACTGGTGAGTTGAGGGATCTTTTCCTTTGGTTTTTTACTCAGTATTGTATAGGTTTGGCCAATCTAGATCCAGGTGATCAGGGTGATCCTCTCTTAGATGACATAGCCTATAGAGAGTATCAGCTGTGACCAGCTTCCCCCCTTTTGTACTGGATGTCCAGATTAAGCTGTTCAAGCAGGGACATCCATTTGGCTTGTTGCTATGTGAGTATGTTCTGAGTTTTAAAGTAGATTAAGGATTTATGATCAGTTAGTACTCAGACGTTTAAATGTTCTTCTAGGTAACATCTCAATTTATTGCATGTGTGGTATATTGCTAGCAATTCCTTATTGTGTATAGGGTATCTCTTCTCAGTGTTAGTTAGTTTTATACTTTCATAACATACTATCAGGAAGTCTTGATGCTCTGGCTGACAGATGTGTAGTACTACACCAATGGTGATGTTGCTGTCATCCAGCTCAAGCTCATAGCACCCGTTGTTATTTGGGTATTGCAAGATTGGTGCTTCAATTAAAGCTTGTTTTAATAGTTAGAAAATCTTGTCACATTCTGGTGTCCAGATGAATTTTTTTGGCATTACTCTTGGTTAGGTGATTGATTGGTGTAGCTAGTTTTCCTCAGTCTTTGATGTATTTTCTTAGGTAAGCTACCATTCTGAGAAAGCATCTAACTTGTTTAACAGAAGTGGGGCATTTCATGTTATTTATGGATTTAATTTTTTCTGGATCTGTTTTGATGCCATTATCAGAGACAATGTGGCCCAAGAACAGGAGTTCCTTTTCATAAATTGGCACTTACTTGGCTTTGCATAAAGTTTGTGTTGAAGCAACAGGCTCAACCCACCAGCAAAGTTCTGAGTAAGCAGGTTTGTGACCTGAAGTCCAACCATCCAGTTACTTGAAGATAAACTAGGAAGTCAACTCAAATTTACAGATCCAACAACATGAACAGAAGCTGATCCCTTATGGTGGATACCTTGTTTTGGCGCTTGACTCATTACCAAGATTAGGCCACCCCCTTCATCATCTCATCATGTGATCAACGCTATCATGTTCCTGTTATCCACAATTTACAATGGCTATATAATTATCTCTCAATAAAGAATATGATCTAGTTCAAAATATTTTCCCTTGTAACTCTGCTAAAACAGCACAGTTACAACACTTGTGCTTTGCAATTCAATCAAGTGTCTTGCGGACATGCATGAGGTGTTCCTCTTTGGTTTTTGAGAATATGATAATATTGTCAAGGTAGTATAAAGTATTTGAAAGATTGTTTAGTGTTTAGTTAATCATAGTAACAAACGTTAAAGAAGCATTGGTCATCCAAAAGTTCATTACTCTACACTCAAAGGATCTAAATTGCGTTTGGAATGCAGTCTTTGGTATATCCTTTTCTTTTACTTCTACTTGATTATAACCTGAGGTGTGGTCAATTATGGATAAAATTTTAGCTCTAGAGATTCTTGCAAATAGATCCTCTATAAGTGGAAGGGGATATTTATTTTTTACTGTGCTTGCCTTGAGAGCTCTTTAGTCTGTTACCAGATGGAGTGAGCCTTCCTGTTTTCTTTACAAAGAAAACTGCTTCTCCACAGGAATTCTGATGGACAAATAAAACCTTTGGCTAGGTTTTCCTCAATATGGGTTTTGAGGGTTTGTGTCTCCGTGGGAGAGAGTCTGTAAAGGGGTGCAGGTTTGGGCATGGCCTTGCATAGATCAATGTCATTTTTTACCTCCCGTTTGGGGGGCAGGTCTGTTAGTTCTTCCTTGAATACATGAGCGTATTCCTTTAGGAGTGCTGCAAGTTCTGGGCATTGGATTTTGGTTGTTTTTATGTTATTGAATTTGGTGTAACTCATTATTTGAAGGGTACTGTCTTTGGTTAGACGTTCTGAGTTGTCCTGATTTATGACTTGTACAAAGACTGTGTCCCTCAAAATGAGGTTTTTGGGTTCTTTGAGGATGTTGAAAGTGACTTTGTTGCATTTGATGGTCAAGGTCTTTGTTTTCCAACACACACTGGAATTCACTTGGGTGAACCAGTCCATGCCTTCTACAATGTTGTAGTTTATGTTGATCATAAAAAGTCCTTTGATGGATGTTTTTATGCCCTGGAGGTCAAGTCTGAAAGGATTTGTTTCACCTTCAAGTAGAACTTTTGATTTTTCTGCCGTTCTGGCGTATTTGAAGTTGGATTTGACAACTGGTATTTTGTACTTGGTTACAAATGGTTTGATAACCATAGTGTGTTGTGCACCAGAGTCAAATAAAATTTTGTGTTTATGTGATTTGTAAGTGCATGGATAGACAAGAAGTTGTGACCAATCTTTAATTTTTAAGTTCATAAAAATGGTGGATTGCGGGACATGTGGGATGCAAGCAGCAAAGTTTGTGCCTTGGTACAATTTCTTGTCAGTTTGGGGGGGGGGGGAAGACAGGGGCACTTAAGCCTGTCCCCCTCATCTTTTCCATGTCCCTCTGTTTTGAGACCTTTGGGGTCATAGAATGTGGGGTCAGGTTTGTAGCAGATTGCTGTTTTAGCATTGTTTACTTTGGCAGTATCTTCCTTCTTGGGGAAGGAGCAATTCACACTTTGACTGAAATTGCTGTTGTTTTAATTAAAGATGCTATTGTTACTGGTGTGGTTGGTGTTTTGACGTTTGTTGCCATTGGAGCTGTCTCTTCTGTTGCCATCAGAGAAGCAGTTGCAGTTGTGCGCTGCAAATAACACATTTGCTTGTTTCTCTGCGCACTTGGATTCTGCAATGAGTGCAGGAATGAAGGTGTTGGCCTCAGGGCAGATGAGGGCAGAAACCAAGGGTTTTATTTTGTTGATGAATGAGGCTCTTGTGTGCACGTTGTTAGCTTGTGCTGGGCTTTGAATCTTGTAACATGTCTCTTCAAATTCATTGGCGTAGGCTGACAGTGATCTTCTGGGGAAGATTGCTGAGCTGTATTGCAATGTCTTGGAGTGATTCTGTGACACAGAAATTGTGGGTGATGTTGTATTTGAACTCTTCCCAGTTTTCAAGCTGGTTGTTGGTTCTTGAGCCAATCCAAGTAGCAAACCAGTTAGCTGCAGCCTTGTACAGGCGTTTGTTGGCTTCATGGACCCATTTTTTGTGGGGGATATGGCTAGCACAAAGGTTTGTGGCTGAGTGGTCCAGCCAGTTTATAAAATTTTCTTTATTTTTGCCAAAGAATTTGTTAATATCAATGTACTTGGTGTTGGTGATTTGCCTGTGCTAGGCAGTTGTGTGTTTTTTGTGGTTGTAGAGAGCAACTGTACTAAATTATCTTGGCACATGCTTTGGGCATGACCAGTCCTTCAAATACAGTGTACCACTTGATATATCTTTGTTGATATCATGGGCGCAGAAGTATATCTTCCAGGTGTCTTGGGACATAGCCTGGTTTAGTACGTGGGCAAAGATGGGAAGGATCTGATAGCTGGATATATGGATGAGTCAAGGGATATTGGTTTGTTGTCATTTCCAGAATTTCAAACCAAGCATTGGATTGACACCAAACCAGGCAATGACCGGATGTTACTTGTGTTGGCAACAGCTAGAATACTTGTACATCCAGCTCCTTGAAAGTATCAACACTTGACACTGGCAGTTTTTTTAGTGAAATAAGCAAGTCCACCAATTAGAGCTGTCCCAAAATTCCCCAAAGTCCAGGAAGTGGCTCTGAACCCAAACACCTGTCCAATGCCAATTTTCAAGTTTCCAAACAGAAGGGTTTGGAGTCTTATTATCCAGATTTAGCCAATGGTGACCCGCCTGTGCCAAATGCCATCCTGCCACCCATGAGCCCCAGCCCCAGCCCCAGCCAGCCCAAGCTCAAGAAACCAAATCAGAAAATAAGGCCTGACAGTGCGGTATAAGTATCTGCTGGGCCAAGATCAATTCACATTGTCATTTTAAAATAAAGGTTATGAGATATTAATTTCCCTAATTATTGCCCTATTTTATCCTAGTCATCTGCCAGTTAACTCAAAAATTGTCTGATTCTCCTGCCACCCTGCCAGCTACTTATGGTCCACCAGGTGCTCCTTTTAGTCCTGTCTATTTTACAGAATACCCCCTGAAGCCTGAATATAGATATTATACCTCTGACAAGATATTAGCACAGGATTCTTTGACCCAATCTAAAGCGTTAACCATATATAACATAAAGGGCCCTTGGTAAATTACTGAGCCCTGTATGTTCAGAGATAAATACAACTTCCTCCCTGCTTACCAATTAGACACAAAGCTGTCTGTCACCCCCAAGAAAATGCCTGTATATGGCGCTGAGCTTCCCTTGGACCATATCAACAAGATATTTGGGATAGTGTCTATTACCCTCACTGGGGTAATAGACACTATTGTCCCAACTGCCAGTCTGTGATCCTGGGTGGGCAAATCATTGTCCTATCTCATTAAGTTAGCGCCAATCCTCTGGTGGGCTCTGCTCACCCAGTCCACAACCTTCCAGTTCCCAGATGCTGGAAAATTTTATTTCTCCAGGTTGATTTCCTGACATAGGAGATAAAAGAAAGCGCCAGGACAAACCAATGTGATTTCAGCTTCAGGAGTGCTGGAAGAGGAACATCCATAGTTGAATTTTCTTCCCCAATGACCTTAATGGTATTTAAACCAGCTATTAGCCAGGGACACTTTTGCGTGAGCATTTTCAGGGGATAAGTTTCTCCAGTTGGTGATACAAGTAGGGCCTTCAAAGGAGAAGACCAACAAAGGTAGTATAATCAGATACCATAACAGGAATAACTTCCCCTTCATGGGGTCAGTGAATTGTCAAAAATAAGTTATCAGAGGCAAGAGGGTAGAACTAAGAGAAAAAAGTTTATTGTTTCTAGAACAAGACAATAGTAACCAAGAGGCTAATTTAAATATATGAATTTGAAACAATTAACTGGATCATTGAGAGTAAGAGGATGAAAACCACAGCTTTACTCTACCCACATGATCCAAGAGGATCTGAAGAAGAAGATTTCTCACCATATGATCAATAATTTGAATACCTGTAGAATATAAGAGGAGAAAAAACCATGCTTTTGAAATGAACATGAGAGGTTTGTGGATCATAAAACTGCTAAAGAAGAGACAAGTGGTTGTATATAACTCTGTGAGGTTCCCAGGTGAAGTGCAGAGCAGTTGAAACTCATGGAGCAGCCAATTAGATGCAGAGTGGCAAGTGGGGTATTTTATGATCCTGTTAACTCTTTTAAACTTAGTTTTAAGTGAATAATGAATAATAATCATATAAATTGCTATTGTAGGTTAATCCAGAAGGTTTAAAATAGTGTATATGAGTTTAAGAGGGCTCCAGGTTTGATTCCTGGGTTAGACAATACAGTAGTTTTAAAAGCTATGGCAACAACCAAAAATACTTCAGATTTAAACAAAATGATTTCAGATTTGAAAAAAATCCAAGTTGCACAAGGTTCAGGATTCAATTAATTTATAAAATTTCAGTTAATAAATGAACTGTTAAACAAGAAACAAAATTTCACTAGCCCATTATACAAAATTATATCAAACATCAAGCGGTGTAGTTCAAACCATAAACAAAATGAACTGACACAACAAGTGAAATGGATGCTGTTCTGGAGTATATTATAATCCAATCAGGATTCATATGAGGCACCAACAGAAGGACTAAAATGAAACAAAATTTGAGCAATCTAGAAGCAAGATTCCACAAGCACAAAAAAAATGAAATCACACAAGATGTGTAGTATAAGCAGCCTAAAATAGAAAAATGACAGTTTAACAGCCAATCAACAGCTATTCAATTTAGGAACAGAGGCATTTTATCCATTTTCATGGCTCCAGATTTGTATGAAAAGGTTTTGAAAACCTTCCAAATATGGACTTGATATTAAAATAAAAATAAATCATTAAATTTTAAAATTTCTACTTTTAGTGATTTTATCCTAGGTTTTTTACAATGGTTTTTAACAGCAATATCTTTGACGGCGCCAGCAGCCAAGCCAGCTTCAATGGAGGTGAGGCTCAGAATGTGGAGGCACCTGTTTACACCCAAGCCTTTGAGGCAGGTAACAAGGAAGCTGACCTGTACCTGACCACCGACCCCTATGGATTTGACATGTTCAGTAGTCACATAGTGTCTAGCTCTGCCCCTGCTCTTGTACCCACCCCCGCACAAGCTGCCCACCAATCAACTAATCAGGATGGCAACCTTGATTTGGAACAACTTCCTGCCACCAGCCAACCTGCTCCCCTACAGCCAATCAGGCTTCAGCTCCTGTGGCCCAGAACCCCAAACAACAAATCATCATCACCCAAATTCTCCAGGAAATTGTGGCACTAAACCTACAGGGTCTGTCCTGGGACCAGATTACTGCCCAGTTGCAATTCACCTGAGCCACAATAATGCAGGAATTCAATAACTTAATGAGTAAGGGGAATCTGATTGGGACAGCCAAGAAGCCAAAGAAGGCACCCAAGTCCCAAATCAATGAGGAATACCCAATAATGCTTGACCTCCTCCAGTGGGACCCCAAGCTTCCCCCTAACCCAGGTCCACAAACAGCTTGCGTACAATAACATATGGGTCTCCAAGCGCATGGTGCAGCTCTAGATGTACAGAAAGGTGGCTTACATACAGGTTCTTACCAATTTTGCCGGCAACCAATGGGATGGTAATGAAAATTCCCTGTATGACACTGCCATCAAATCAACCCTGGTCCAATGCCTGACTAGTCTAACAGATGACATCATGCTTGTCTTGTACTAAAATTTATCAATTTTGTTTTACAATTTTGGTGAGCAAGGAAAGGCTGCTGCTAAGAATAGAAGGAAGAAGGTCAAGAAGGGGACGTTTATTGGTGCATTTCTGGCTGTTTCAGCCAAGGAATTTTGTCTACTATTGAACAAACCCAGATTTTATCAATAGCTACAAGTACAGCCACATCCTTGGTGGATTACTCAACTCCTGGGATGGCTTAAATTCAAAGCATCAGGTTTTATTGAGCCACCAGATGGAGGGTAGCTCCACTGCCCTTGAGGCTATTAAGCAACACAGGCACCAGGCCTCCATGTACCCAGCTGGCCACACAGACATCCATCTGGCTGATGTTGTCTTCTTTAACATTGGAGATACATTACAGAAGCGCCACCCTCAGGCTTTCAACAACCTCTATCTTGGGGTCTTTGACCAACATTTTCTCTTTGGCCGTAAAATGGTGGTTGACTTGTTTGCTCAAATTGTCTTCCATGTGAACACAGGCAACCAATCACAGAAGGACAAACGTCTCACACCTTGTGTCACTTCCACCTACCAGCCCATCCAGCCAATGACAGACAAGGAATATGAAGAGCGTTATATGGTGGCCATCACGTGCAATCCTCCTACCCCTACCCCCCACCACCACCCCCACTTCCAGCCCCACCCACCCAATTCCAGCCCCACCCACCCAATTCCAGACCCCCAGGCCAGCACTTCCTCAAGGTCTTCCTTCCCGCGCTATTCTGCCTACTAGGCATCACTCTTCCCCACCCCAATAAACCCCCTTTTGCCAAACATTTTCTATTTATATTATCTTTATTTTGAATTTCAATTGTTCATGTTCTCTTTGTTTATAGTTGGTTTTATTCTTTATGCTCAGCTTATTTCTATAAAATCATATATTTACTATGCCATGTATCTAGATCCAGAACACAGCTATTTTATATACCCAAACACAACCTCTTGTGAAAATATTGACAAAGATTTGATGATCAGCTAAATTTGAATTAGAAAATTATAGGTTAACTGTTTTTAGATAAAGTTGTTACTGATCCAAATTCAAAACCTTAATGATAAACTTTAAGCCAATCAGGAGCTGAGTAATAAAGTGATTGTTGTGACATAAAGGGACATTCAATAATTCTTTGGTGCATGTGCGCTAATTAATATGATTGGCTGGATCTTTTGCTATTGTACGCCATTATTGCTATGGCAAGTTGTTGGTGGACTAGTGCCCAATCAGCTTCTGGGTTAGCACTAGTCCACCAACAACTTGCCACAGCGGCAATAGCGCACAATAGCAAACAATCCAGCCAATCATATTAATTAGCGCACATGCACCAAAGAATTATTGAATGTCCCTTTATGTCACAACAATCACTTTATCACTCAGCTCCTGATTGGCTTAAAGTTTATCATTAAGGGTTTGAATTTGGATCAGTAACAACTTTATCTAAAAACAGCTAACACTATAATTTTCTAATTCAAATTTAGCTGATCACCAAATTGTTGTTAATATTTTCACAAGGGGCTATGTCAAGCACCAAAAATAATATGGTAATCAAGGAAACAATGCCAACACAAAGGAAACAACACATATTGAGATGAGCGTAAAACATATACAAAATGAGTAAAAGTATGGGATAATGTAGTAAATGGGAAAACAAAAAGGAATAAAAAAGAGGTAACAGTATTAAAATAAAACAGAATTTATTGGGGCAAAAGCTATAAAAACATATGAAAAGGTTAATAAAAAATCAATGAGAGAATTAGAGAAGCTTTTGAAGGATCTTGACTTGGCAATTGCCAAAATTAAAGACATTGACCGCAAGGTCAAGGCAAAAGTCAAAGCTGCCGTCCTTACAGGGGACTAAATTGAAAAGGTGTCCACCAAGGCACTCATGGCCAAGATGCCAGACAACTCCAAAACAATAATTGAACGGCTTTTAAATGTCCAGAAGCGCATTATGGAAGGCCTTCAATTCAAGTCCTTTCCCTCTCTGCGCCGTCCATCTGGGTTGACAACCCTGAGATGTATGAACATCTCAAACCTGCAAAGTGCGCAAGAACTGTGGACACTGAATTGTCAGCACAATTACTTGCACCAAGAATGGTAAAGCCTGCTGAAGCCGCAAGCAAGGAGGAAACCCGCAAAGGTAATCTAAAAAAATAAAATTAATAACAATTTCAAAATACTTACCTTTTTTTTTAGAAAACATTGATGGTGAACTTGACTGGGTCCTGGTTCCTTTTGTCCTGCCCGCTTTCTATTCAAATTTTGCCACTCACATGGCAAAACAGCTCTATCTGTCCCCCCTGTCTTGCAGGAGCTCAAAGACAGGGTCCACAGGTCCTTTCCAATGTTGCAGGAGGCATTTGCTGAACTTACGCAAGCCAAGGGGGCATCTGAGTGGGAAGTTACTGCCTACAAGGATGACCAATTGACCCAGTGGTCCTCAGTGGAGTTTACTGTGTAAACTTCATTGAGCTTGTTTGGGACGTCCTGGCAACGCTCCCATTCAAGAATATACCAGAGATGGGCCAGACCCATGCGGCTGCTTGCTTCTGCCACCCTCGGACCACACACTCTCTTACCTGCTGGACAACTTTGGGCGCACGGTGGGAAAATTGGCTGTTGCAGATGCAACAGCCGTCAAGAAAACCAAAATTCTCTTGTCAGACTTTGGGCTGGCATGGAGTGCCAACAAGACGGGGGTCCCTGCAGCCATGGAGCTGACCTTTGCAAAGACCAAGCATGAAAAGAAGATCAGTGTAGTTTTTAATAAATTGTGCAAGCTTACAGAAGCCTTTGCTGGCCAAAGGCTTAATCTGGTGGTTTACCTGGGGTATCTCTTCTACTTCAGAATGGGCGCCAGTGTGGAGGATCTTGACAGGGTCCTCCTAGGAATTGACAAGGCTCTCCCTGGACAGAAAGAAGGTCCCCCCTGGATGCAACTCGGTTGACCATGTGATCCAGGACGCCCTGGTCCTGGCTGGTATCTACAGGTTTGCAGCCCTGCCAGAGAAGCTGCTCCTCCATTTTAACCTGACCCTACTCCCTTTTACTAGCCACTGCAAATATTTTAATAAGAGTGTATCCACTGTTCACAGTGTGGCGGTGGAGGTTGTGCAACACCTCCATTGCGGGGTGGGTACATACAGAAGAACTCACTACAGGTGCTCTTAATAAATTCTCTCTTCCAATAAATTTCATTACAATTTATATTATTTTTATTATAATAAAATTTTCTAATTCTTATTTTAGCAAATAAGATTTGCAAAATATGTCCCAGAGAAGGTCCTTATAAAAGCATAATAATATATTTCAATAAAATCTACTTCTGATTTGTACATTTTACATTTAACTTTTTTAATTTGATTTTTATATTTATTTGCTAAAAGTGATATTAATGCGTTTGCGTAATCCAGTATCAAGCGTTTGGGATACCCTTAGATGACATAATAAAAATTGATTATAAATAAATAAATTACTAACCTTCATTGATGGTCCTTCTGAATGTGATTGCAGGCTTGGAAACATCTAAATATAAAATGATAATTAATAAATCTTGAATAGTAAATTAGAGAATATAAAAAAGTTGGACAAGCTAAGCCTTTAATTGATTGGCTGTTTGGCAAGGCAAGCAGGGATGAACAAATCAGCGTGCCCATAGAATTTGGCCACAGTCTCAGCTGGGAGGGTGTGGATCCCAGCCTGCAACAAATTAAACAGGTCTTTGGTCCCAGTTGGGTTTCCTTGCTTGACGACTCACTTGAGCCACCCAAAGACTTCCTCAATGGGATTTAGGAAGGGCAAATAAGCTGGGAGGAAGAGAAGGCGCAAATTTTCTGTGGCCAATTGCTGGGCGCCCATAGCAATGCTGATGTCAATAATTGGGAATTACTTGAGAATGTCAGCCACTTTGTGGAGACCAACATTGTCCAACACAATGACATTGGTGAAGCCCGGGCTCATGCGCCTCAGGTGCTCCTGGACCAATTGGAGGAATAATAGAAAGGTCCTGCTGTTATGCAAACCCAATATCATTTGGTATAGCTCAACACCTTTGGATTGAGGAGAGCCACCATTGAATAGGCTGTGGCATAGACTGCAGCATGCCAAGCCATCCCATCATTGGAGCCTTTGGGGACATAGCCATATGCATTGCGCATAGAAAAGGCAAATGCCAATTTGTCAATATAATAAAATTTGACTATCCCCTTGGCTTTGAGGGCAGTGTACGCCTCTGCGTATTTTTTCTGGGTCTTGACATTGGCTGGGCTGTTTCTGTTGTAGGGAGATACCCCAAGCTTTTTCCAAGAAAATTGCATTCCCTTCAGCAGATGGTAGTAAAAGGAAATGTAAGCCTCAACCCCTAAAGTGGACTTGATCATCTCCTGTATATTTGCCAGTTCAAGATGGAAGTCCTGGGTGATCCACTAGCAGATTGCCCATTTGTGCTCCTTGGTGAGCATGGTGGAAACACACATGGATTTCTCCGCAGCAAGGACTTGACCTGTGTTAATGGACTTGTTGAAGGTCTTGGAGGCGTACTTGGGATCCACTCCAACAAGGGCCGCAGCTGCCTTGTAATTGCCCAATTCACGCATTAACTTAAGCAGGATGATGCATTTAATGTCAGGGATGTGCTTCTGGGCGGGCTTAGTGGGAGTAGTTCAATTGGGATCTTGCTCAAGGACTGGCTTGCAAGGCATGGGTACCTTGTTGTAGAAGACTGTAACTTTCTTTAGCACCAACTGTCCCTCATCAGTTCTGAAGAGCTCAGGCTACTTGTACTCTTCCTGATTGTCATCACTAACGCAGGGCTTGTAGCTAGTATCAAGTACAGGCTTCACCTTCTCCAGCATGACTTACAGGACCAACTCTTGCCGGTACAGAACGTCAAACACATACAAAGTAAGTTCTACCTCCTTGTTTCTAACTTTCTTTGTAGTGGGGACCTTGGTGGGCTTCTGGGTCAGCTTGGTAGCCCAAGGGTTAATGCTCTGCACCCTAGCAGCTTGTGCTCCTTGAACCAGCTGTGTCAGTGTAGCGTCACTATGGAACTCTCCTCTCCCATCTCCTTCTTGAGTAGGCACTTGGGTTGCACTAACTCTATTCTTTGACCTGTGGGGGCAACCGCAACCGCGGTGCACAACATGTGTATTGGTACTCTGGTGTTGTGTTCCTTCCATTTTAAAATTTGATAAAATATTAAATAAATTTAAATTAAGTTACTCCCTAATTTTATTTTTTGCTTTTATCTGAATATGGATATTTAATTAGAGTTTTTCCCACCCAATAACCCAATTATAGATTTTATATTTCTTAATTAGTTGTTTCTGGTTTACAATGCCTATTTTAGAATACCTGAAATAATTTCCACCCATTTTCCCAGATTTTATGCCAAATTAAGCACCCAACACAATATTTTTAAAATTTATGTTTCAGATCTTGTGTCTTATTTTAGATACCTTGGTATCATTCTTGATTACAATCCATTGTACACATTGAGTGAGTGATTTTGTTTACATAGTGAGTTCCTATTGTGTTTTGTTTTTGGATTGAATTTTGACTCACCTTGATTGGGTGTATTTTGTCACCAATTCACACAGTAAAAATATGTACACTGAAAGTCAAATCACTCCATTTTGTTTGTGAATCATTGTATTTCAGATTGTATTTTGAATATTTTTGCTTTGCGCGTGAGCACTTCTTTGCTGTATTGACTCATTTTGCCTATTAACGCCAAAAATCCCTGTTAACAGAGTGTATATTTTTACCTGAAATTTGGATTTTGTTTAAATCTGGAATCATTTTGTTTAAATCTGAAGTACTTTTGGTTGTTGTCATAGCTTTTAAAACTACTGTATGATTAACATCTAGATTATGACTAGAGTTATAATAAACCATATCTTTTCCTAAGGTTGTGACCCCAGATTCCCTAATAAATTTAGATAGTCAGGGCATATACCCCTGACATAGAAGCATTAATCAAAGAGTTGGATGTGATGGTGGCCAAGATTAAGAAGGTTAATCAAAAGGTGAAGGACAAGCTTAAGGAATTAGTGCTAGAAGGAAAAAATTAAGCAAAATTTCAGTGAAGGTGTTAAAAAATAAGATACCTAATACAATAGACAAACTTGTGGCCAGGCTCAGTAGTGTTCAAAAAGATGTGCTTGTGTTGCAACCAAGTTTTCCCCCTTGCCTGCCAACGTATCTTATGATACACAGGAGGCGCTTGATGAGTTGCCCCAAGACGTATTTAACAGCATGGATCATTCTGATGGTAATGTCAAATTGGTAGTGCTCCTAATTAGGAGCGCTATCAATTCAACCTTGCTGATCCCTGCGCAAGTTATTCTTTGGCCTCAAACCTTACATGGAGCCCACCACTGTGCCACCACCTGTGAACTGGTGGCTTTCCCCATATAGTATATTAGTCACAATATTCTACAATAAAGTACATCTTATTCTATTCATTCTTTTCCTTTATATTGTACTGTTGTATTCCCCAATCAAATACTGAACCCTTATTGGTTCAGTTGCAACACCTGTAGACCTGCAGTTCAAGCCACAGGGGTTTGTGACGGCATAGAAATGGGCTAAGGATCTGGAGATGTTTTAGCAATTAAAAAATAAAAAATTAAAACAAACACAAGATGGCCAGCAACCTAAAACTGAGAAGACATGTGAAGCTGTCCCTGTAAAAGGAGCAACCGGAGAGAATATTAAAGAAGGTAATAAAATAAATAAAAACAAATACTGAAACTTTCTATTAAAATGAGTATGAAGGCATACTACAACAATTACTAAAACCACATGTAACCAAGTCTTCCTACAGGAACTATATTCCCAATATTAGATGTCAGCTGGTTCTGATACCAGCAGTTCAAAATAAAATGTTAGAAAAATTAATTAAAACTTACCCTATAAATAAAAACAGACTTGCCAAAATTTAACCAACACCATAAGACACCAAATGGCGGTAGTGGCTCTGACTGTGGCCCCAAAGGTCCGCCTTAACTACTATGTTATGCCCCTCAACTTATGCAAGCCCTTAATCCTCCTTGTCTGGGACTTCATCAATAATATTTCATATCAAAACGTACCAGAAATGGATAGAAGATAAGGAGAAGTAAGTTATGTTTCCTGCTCAAGTACATAATATCACACATCCTAGAAAATTTTAAAGAAAAAGTACCCAACCTTACTAGTAGTTCCGCTGCCATCCTGCCCCATATCCTGGGCGTCCTTGGAGACTTTAGGGCCTCCTTGTGCTCCAACAAGACTGACATCCCACTGATCAGAGAAAAAACCTTTTCATCAATCTCCCTAAAAAATCAAATACTTAACCCATATAAAAAGTTATGAGTTCTTGGCCCTGTTTGCAGGGCAAAGAATTCACTTAATTGTTTACCTAGGTCTTGTTATAATGATGGGGATTAAAGCAGAGGCTTTTGATACACTTAACATTACAATTAAGCTAGACAAAATGTGATAATATCTAGATGGAAAAAGGATTGAACCTGGTTAGAGCTCAATTGAACACATTATCCAAGATGCAGTTATTATTGCAGCTACCTATAGACTGTCAGCTCCCCCTGAAAAGATCCTCCTGTCCAATTGTATCAGTGTATTGCCGTATTTGAGTCACCAAAAGTTATATAATTAGGGAGCCATGTCAACCTATGTCCTAGTCATAGAAATAACTACTTCAATTAAAAAATGTCCTAGAGTTCCATGATCCAACTCTAAATAAATTTCATGAGTGACAAATTCCTGCTATTAATTGGCAAAGAAAAATCCCAATTTTGAGATTTGAACCCCAGGCCCCTGCAGGCCTCCAGCCTGCAGGCCCAGCTGCCTGTGTTTTTTTGGACTCAAATCAAAATATATTTGACTTCAAAGAAACCTCCAAAAAACACCTGCATAGCACCTTCTACGTTTGAACCCTACTCTATGGAGAAGCCCCTGAGCCCAGACAATGGGAGCAACAGCCCAAAGAACACCCCCACAATTGCCCAGGACACCACCAATGAAGTGTTAGGTGAATTAACCCAATCCCAAGCCCCACAAGTGGCTGACAAATTCTATGTCCCAAAGCAGGAATGCAAGATTCCCCGTACCAACCCAGCCAATGATGAACCAAAATTTTTGAATGCTACTAAAGACTCCCAAACACTGGTAAATGCTACCACCCAGCCCACAAGAATTTGAAAAAGGTTTCACAGTTTTGATGCACATAATTACACCCAAGAGATGACAGCAAGATGCTCTTTGCCATCCTTACAATAAAGTGTTATGAGCCTTTGGTTCACACAGGTCTTAACCTACCTTCTATAGTACTTTAACATTTTTAATTTGATCTCACCAGGTCTGTCCTACTTCCCACTAAGACCAAGAAAATGTGGACCAACCACCCAAATTATTCTGTCCTCCAGGAGCTCCCTACAGCCCAGTACATTTTACAGAGTATCCTCCAAACCCAGATTATTTAGGGTTTACCTTAGAGGAGATCCTAATTCACAACCCAGAAGCCTGTATCAGAAAAACAGAGCTTATTGGCTGTGAAGGAACTTGGATCACTGTACTACCTTTGCTATTTCACAACAAATATAACTACCTGGCCAAATATTTGGAACCAATGACCCCTCCTTTGACCCTGCAAGCTGACTGCCTGCAAGAATCCAAGCTACTAGTGAGTAAACCTCCACCAAAATATTTGGAGTCATGTACATCACATTCACTGGCTTAATAAATTCTATGGTGCCCTCCAGCAGACCCTGGGCCATCCTCAGGAAATCATTATCCTACATTGTAAATTTATACCCCATCCTTTTGTGGGCCCTTCCTTCTGGGCTTGCGGGCCATCCACCTGCAAGTTCTCAGAAACCTACCACAGGATAGATCCCTAAAAGTTAGGCATAATACAAGTATACTTGCCCTTGATAGTTTACACCTTATCCCAGTGCTAAGTGTTGAGTCAAACTGGGCAGGAGCAGTCCTTGCAGGTATAATGTTGGCTCTTGAAGCCCTGGATGGTGTTGTTGCAAGATAAAACAACCCATTGGACAGACTACTCTTTATGCTCATTATGGGGAAATACTTGGGAAAATGGGGAATGAGCCTTGAACTTGCCATTAACACAGAAAATATTGTGGACCACAAGAGTTTCCCAGAGACCAGCAGTAGCATGGCAAAAGCCAGTTGTTATAAAAGAAACAAAGTCAATGCCCCAGGTCAGATCAAACCCGCGCTATGCCGTCAGGCAGAGCAAGCAGGTGGCAGAATTTCTCCTGCACCTGGATTTGTTTTTAAAAGCAAAAATCCAGGTGCAGGAACCATTCCTTCTCAGGAAGCAGCTGCAGGGTCCTTTATGGACCCCAAAAGCTATGCCCAAGCCTTGATGGGTTTGGCTGGGCCTGGGCAGGCTAATTTTAGCTACCAAAGGCTCCCAGTTTAAGCCCATCCTCCATTTAGTAATTTGGGGTTACCAATTGGGGACCCCTTTTTTAATCAAGTTCCTTGGCCTCAAGAAAGCCTGTCAAACCAGTCCAAAAAAGTGATCAAAATGGGAAACCCCCCATAACCCCAGAAGCCAAACCTGCCAGAACCAATGACCAGTCAGGCCAAGATGGGTCCCCAACAAGCCAAACAACTGTTCCTGAAGACCCCAAAAATGATTATCAAGCAGCCAACCAAACAGCAGAACCTGAGATGCCAAGCTATGCCATACAGATAGCACCTGAAGAATGCTCGGAGGCACTTGCATGTGAGTAAGTATATAGGTCAGAGGCATCTGAAAAGTTCTGTATTGTAATCATTATCAATAAAATTGTTATGAACCTTTGGTTCACCAATCTGATTTCTTGAATATTTTTGATACTCTTCCATCTGCAATCACCTAAGCACCAGTACTCATCCACAGGGATTGATAGCCAAGTGCCAGTTTAAAAAACTGAAGCCTTTGACTAATAATTCCCTCCTGATGCTCTGTTTGACCCTGTGCACTTCACTGAGTATTCCCACAACCCTGAACATAAACCCTGGACCTTGGAAGACTTGCAGTGGTAAACTTGCCCAGACGCTCCCAAGGATCTATATCAAATAATCTATGACAGAAGAGAAATCACTATATATCCTTTGATCTTCAACAGGAAATACAACAACCCTACCGCCTACTTGATCCCAATGGAACCACCCCCAACACCAAAACCAACCATCTCAACCCCACCCACTTCTATGCCACTGTCCAGAGTAGTTGATCCCTGGGAGTGCTGTACCTGGCACTTACAGGATTGATTCTTCCTTGCCAGCAGCAGGACCCTGGGCCGTGACTGGGAAGGCCCTCTCCTATCTAGTAAAGTTAGGTCCCATCATCTGGTGGGTCATGCCAGTACCTGCATCTGCTCCTCTCTCACCTGAAGGTGCATCACAGTACTCCTGGTATACTGACACCAGGGAAGTAATTGGGGTGTGTCTTGAATCATCTCCAGTTGAGCTGGGATGGGGGAGCTTGGCAGAGGGGGAGAAGAAGGGGGCTTGTCATGGCGCTCCTATGTGTGGGAGACTTATCCTTGAGAGGGGACTTCTTGGTGGAGCGCTGCTTCTTGGTTGACCCCTTGTCAGATGCAGAGCCATAGAAACTATAGTCTGTGAGATACCCATCAGCTTTCTCACCCCCAGTGGAGTGAGATGGGCTGTTCTCAGGGATGGGCTTAGGGGCAGCCTTCTTAGTGGATGCTGGCTTTTTCTTGGGAGCCTAGAAGAGGCGCTTAGTGTCTTTTGGCTGCTTAGATGTATTCTTGTCCTAGAACTAATACATAATAGGTTCTAAAATAAAACAGTACATTTAAAAAACAAAATTAACTATAAAACTATGATAAATATAAATTCAACTTATAGGGCTTTTATTGAAATTTAAAAATATAAAACTGGGATAAAAGTGTTTAGTTTATTAAAGTTTCCAAACAACAAGTTAAAGAGTAAAATACACATGTGTAAGTATTAGTTTTGAAAATAAATTGATCTTGAAAATTAATATGAAATAGTAAATTTGAAAATGCAACATATTGAAAATTCAGGTGTTTTTATTATGTAAAAGTAAAATTTTTATATGTGAGAGGTGAAAAGCGTCAATATTATGAAAGAAAATTAGCAAAAACATGCAGAATTCACATTGTCAATTAGGAAATTGTAGACATTATCAGAGACAACATTGGAACTGGTAACATTTTTTTTAAATTTTTACTATCTTTTTTCATAGTACACTTAATTAAAGTTAAGTAAACTAACATATATTAACTATTCTTGGTATATTTTTGTTTATATAATAAAATGAAAAGATTTTCTTAAAATAAGTTAAGATACCATCAAAGATCTTTATTTTTCATTATAAAAACATATTTAGGAGGTGGAAAATGTTGTAACTGTGCTGCTTTAGCAAAGTTACAAGGGGAAAATATTTGGAAACTAGATAATATTCTTTATTGTGAGATATGAAAAATATAGTCACTGTGAATTGTGGATAGTAGGAACATGATAGCGTCAATCACACAGTGGGATGGTGAAGGGGATGGCTTGATCCTTGTAATGAGTCAAGATCCAAAACTTGGTATCTACCATAGGGGATAAGCTTCTGTTCATGTTGTTGTATTTGAAAATTTGAGTCAGCTTCCTAACTTGGCTTTGAGTGGCTGGATAATTGGATTGCGGGTCACAAACTGCTTACTTGAAACATTGCTGGCGGGTTGAGCCTGCTGTTTTGACACCCCCAACTGAAGGTTGGCCTCCTCTGGAGGTAGGTTGTCAGGGAGGTTGTCAGGAGCCTGGGCGCCATACTGGACTGACTGTCTTTTTGTGGTCAGGCAGGGCGGTTTCACATTGTTTTTATCTTGCTTTGCAGGGTCACAGGCAATCATGGTGTAGGGTCTTGTCTTGCTTATGTTTTCCAAGCTCTTGCACAAGGTAAGTGTTGTTTTTGTTTACCTTTATAATGATGGCCAGGACCACTTTTTCTGGCTGTAATTTACTCTTGTTGGTATTCATGACCCAGACTTTGTTGCCAACCTCATGTCTGTCTTGGATGGGGACAAAGGTCTTTTGTAGACGTTTTTCTTCTCTTTCTGATTGATTACTATTGGCCTGTATGACTTGAGGGTCCAAGCGGGGTGGAACTTTGCTGGGCATTTCCAACTTTAGTCCAGATAGTGCTTGGATGATATTTGGCTGTGTGCCGTATACCAACTCAAAAGGGCCTTTCCTGGTGGATCTGTTCACTTGGGGTTGACACACAAGTAGTGCAGTTGATAGCTGCTTATACCAGTCTTCAGGTCTCCTGGCAGTGAGCTTGGCTAAGGCTTGCATAAGGCTGCCATTTAGCCGCTCCAAACGCCTATTGTCCTGAGGATGGTAAGGTGTTGTCACTGTGTGCTGGAACTCATTCTTAGTGAGGTATACATTGGTATTTTCAGAGGTTGATTCTTTGCCTCTGTTGGTTATCAGGAGCTCTGGCTTTCCAAACTTGCTGATGATTTCTTTTCCTATGAACTGCTGCACCTCATTGCCTGTGTATGATTTTACTGTTTGTGTCACTGGCCATTGAGGGGCCAATTCTATTGCAGTAATGATGTATTTCTTTTCATTGTGCTTCCCTGGCATGGGGATCATAATTTCTAGGGCCCATACCTCAAAGGGCAGTTGCAAGCGGGTAGGTAGTACTGATTTAGGTGGGGTATTGCTTTTTGCAAATTTCTCACATACTTTGCATTGGTCTAAGACTTCCTGGACATCCCGGTATAGGGTCATCCACCAAGCTTTATGTTTGAGGAATTTGTAGAGATTGCAGCTTTTATTGTGTCCTAGATCTCTGTGGTAACTTAGGATGGTGTCAACTTGCTGATGTGTAGGGATGTAAGGGATGGTGGTTCTGTCAGTCATTTTTTGGTGCAAGGTCCCATACATGTCTTCAAATAAGTGTTTGTTCTTAATGACTGTTTCCTTGGTTATGTCTATGGTGCCAGGGGAGAAGCCCTTGTTTTTTTTCTGGAGCACCAGGAGAAGCCAGTCTGGGTTGAGCCCATTCTCACCTCTTGTGGCTCTGACGTACAGGTGTGAGAGTGTGTCTGCCATGACAAGTTCTGGATCAGGCTTATATTGTATTATCATGTTGAGCCTCTCCAGGAGTTTCATCCAGCAGGCTTGGCAACCGGATAAGTTTGCTTGGATTTTGAAATATACAAGCAACTTGTGGTCAGCCAATGCCGTGAATTCCTCCTGTTGTTCTAGGTAACAACACCATTTGACCAGGCAGTGCAAAATCACCAACAACTCTTTGTCATGTATAGGGTATTGGCACTTGCTGTCTGTCAGTTTGCGTGATTCATAGGCTACAGGCAGGAAGTTACCATCATTGTTTTTGATTTGTAGTACTCCCCCAATGGATGTATCAGAGGCACTCTGTCTCTATTTGATATTCCCCATCCCGTTTGGGGTATTGGAGAATGGGTGCTGTTTTGAGCTTTTCATTAAGACGTCTGAAGCAAAGGTCACATTGGGGGTCCATACAAACTTAGATTTGGTGCCAGTTATGGCAGAGTGAGGTACAGTAAGGACGCCACAGTTGGGTATGAATTATTGTACGTAGGCAACCATCCCCAAGAATGTGTGGAGTTCTGACTTGTCCTTTGGAAGTGGCATTTTGTAAATGGCCTGGATTCTCTGGCTGTCAGGTTTGATGCCATCTTTTGAGACTACATGTCCCAGGAAGGGCAACTGTTTATGGAAGAACTGACATTTGAAGGGCTTGGCCAGAAGTTTATGTTGCGCCAGGGTGACAAAGACTGCCTCCAAGTCCTTGTGGTGTTGTTCTACCAAGGGCTATAGACAATAAAGTTTCCATATATACCAAGGTGTGCTTGCCAATGTGAGGGGCAAACACCTTGTTCATGAAGGTCAAAAAAGTTGACAGGGCGTTTTTCATATCAAAATTGAGTACCACACACTCATATGAACCATATTTAGTGCAGAAGGCTGTTTTAGGTATATCTTCCTCCTTAATACAGATTTGGTTCTATCCAGCAGTTAGGTAAATCTTGGAGAAGATCATGGCACCACCCAAGGTATTAAAGAGGTTGTCAATGAGTGGTAGTAAGTAACAATTTTTGATAGTAACTTTGTTTAGGGCTCAATAGTCTGTGACTAGGTATAGGGTACCATATTTCTTTGCTATGAAGAAAACAGCAGCACCATAGGGAGACTTTGAGGGGAGGATAAGTCCTTTTTCCAATGCCTCCTTGAGGTAAACACATAGGGTGTTGTCCTTGTTTGGTGTAAGGCAGTAGATGGGTCATGCCTTAGGTACAGCTCCTTTGAGTTGGATGGAGTTTTTGGATGTGTTTCTCTGGTGGCAACCTGGGTAGAGCCTCTTTGAAGATTTATGGATGGCAGGCTACAATTTTGCAATCCTGAGGAGTAGTGTATACTGGTGGTCCTTGAAATATATGATCTTGTACTGGTAGGAGTTCCAGTCAATTGCCTTGAGGTTATCCTTTTTATCCAGGTTCTCCGTGATGTGTACAAAGACGTGGTCACACAGGAGCTGATCCACTGAGTTAGGGTAGATCTGGTGATTGACGCCTTCACGTTTGATGGTCAGTACTGAGGTTGTCCAATCTACATGGGGGTTGTTTCTTTGCAACCAGTCCAGCCCCAGCACAATATCAAACTTGGGGAAATCAATGATGGGGCCCTGGATGGTGGAATGCAGGTTCTCTAGCATGACAGAGAATGAGGCAGTTTCCCTTGTCACAGCATTATGATGTTCATAAGCTAAAACCATGTTCTTAATCTGCAAAGGATTAGTGGTTAGCTTGAACTTTTCTACAAAGCTACTGTTGACTAGGGTTTGATCTGCGCCCGAGTCCAGGAGTGTCAAGCCTGTGTAACTGCAAAAGCAGAAAGGGTAAGGCATCAGTTTATTGGGATGTCTGGCAATGGTATAGAGTACTGAGTCTTCCAAAGGCACTTGGATCATTGGTCCACATCCTTGGGCTGGTACTCATTGCTGGGCAAGTTGGGGGTTGTTCAGGGAGAGCTTGGTTTGCTTAGTGTTCTCCCTGGGCTTTTCCCTTGTCTTGATTATCTTGTGTAGCAGTTATAAGGAAATGTGTATAGTTTGACTGGCTATTACTTCCATTTCCATGTCCATTTGAACCTGCGGGTTTGTGGTTTTCATGGTTGTTGTTGTTCCCAGGGGGAAGTCAATTGGAACACCCAGATGGGTGAGAGTCTTTGGGTTGCGCTCTTTTTCCAGTTTGAGCCTTGTGGAGAGCATTGGACGTTTGTTCTACTCTCTGCCTTGCAATACAGACTTTGTAAATTGATCACTTGGTCCAGGTTTATATGTCTCATCACATGTGACTTGAGTGCATAATAGTAAATGAGGTGGGTAGCTAGAGTGTCAAAAGCCATATCCAAGGGGGCCTGTAGTCAGAGTTCCTTGTAATCTTGGGTGAGCTCCTTCACTGTGCCTGTTTGAGTCAGATTCTTTACTTGGCGTATAATCATGAGTGCAGTATCCTTCAGCACAAATCTTGCCAAGAAGTCCTGCTTGAAGGTATCCCAATTCTTCTCAGTGTGTTCTTTGTGCCACTTGTTGCACCAGGTACCAGCATTGTGAGTCAATTGGGATGGAGATCTATGCAATCCAAAACCTTTGTGGGCATTTCATTTGGGCCAGGTTGCTTTGGGCTGATTGAATCCATGCTGTGGTGTTATTGTTGTTGGCTCCAGCAAAAGGTTCCAAGGTGATGCTTCAAAGTCTCTGGGCTATGTAGGCTGGAATGGTGCTTTTGTCAGTTGCTTGCGGCATGGAAGAATGTGTTTGGAAGAACCCTTGAGCTGAAAGGGAATTGAAGACAGGAAGTAGGATCACTGTGATCTGGTAGAGGACAAAGCCATCAGGTATCTCGGCACCAGGCGTGTATGGTGTCCAGTCTAGCAGGAGGCCAGGCATGATTCTATTGAGGATTTGTTGGCCGTGGCAAGTACAGGCAACAGGCAGAATTTTGCAAGATAAGGTAGGATGGAAAACCTACCTGTGCTACCAATGTCATAACTGTGCTATTTTAGCAAAGTTACAAGGGAAAAATATTTGGAAACTAGATAATATTCTTTATTGAGAGATATGAACTATATAGTCACTGTGAATTGTGGATGGTAGGAACATGATAGCGTCAATCACATAGTGGGATGGTGAAGGGGTGGCCTGATCCTTGTAATGAGTCAAGCACCAAAACTTGGTATCTACCGTAGGGGATCAGCTTCTGTTCATGTTGTTGTATTTGGAAATTTGAGTCTGCTTCCTAACTTGGCTTTGAGTGGCTGGATAATCAGATCACGGGTCACAAACCTGCTTACTTGGAACCTTGCTGGCAGGTCAAGCCTGCTGTTTTGACAAAAAGATATTTATCATTGAATATAAGTAAAGTTGTTAAAATGATGCCTGAAACAATAAAAAATGTATAGGGTTGACTACACCACTGACAACATCCTCAATAGGCGGTGGCATAGTGATTTAGGCTTAAAAACACTACTTCTATTTGCTTAAATCCACCCCAGTGGTTGATCACAAGAAAATAGTTGACATCCCTGATTGTTGAAATTATTGCCAATAATAAATTATATAGTAAATTACATAGTAAACCAGGCTTAAATTATGGGATTGCTGTTAGCTGCAAATCCATTTGTGATATTAAAGTCAGGTTAAGTGCCATAGATAAATGTATAAGATGAAGATTTCAACAATCAGCTATATGCACTATATCTATTCCTATATATTAATTTAATAGAAATATTTTTAAGTGTGCAATTAATTTTTTGTTGTAGATGTTTCAGTTTTTCTATTAAAAATAAGTTGGGCTTAAAAAGTGTCAACATTGACACTGTTACGTTGTAAAAAAACTGATAAATAATTTTTTTCACTAGTAGACGTAAAGGAAAAATTGGGTTAAATTGAGTTTTTGATTAAGCTTGATATTAAACTGTGCCAAAATGACCACAATCTTGACGTGTTTTCTGGGTTTGCACCTCCAAGCGCTTTAAAAATGAAATTAGGCTATCACAGCTAGCAGAATCATTAAATAACTCACTTTCAAGTCAACAGCGCCCATGTCAAAAAAGTGCCAACATGGTCACCATTGACATGGGCTGGGTGCTGTTTCTGCAAAAGTATGCCAAAAGCAATGCACCTCCCAAGTCAGTACTTACCATATATACACACAAACCGTTCAAAGTATGGGCGCTAGGTATTGTGGCCCCATGCCAGGGAAATCCAGCAACAAGAAATACAGCATCCCCACCTTAGATTTTGCCACTATATGGGCTGTGGTACAAACTGTCAAGGCACACACCAGCAACAATGTGGGTTAATCCATAGGCAGAGAGATCATCCAAAAGTCTGAAAAACCAGGACTATACATCACAGATGTGGGCAAAGAACTCACATCTGGTGACACAGATGCCTATCTGGCCAAGAAAGAAGCAAAGCATACAGTAACTACGCCATATCACTCATAGGCCAACAGCAGAGTGAAAGGGTTGAATAGCTCCTTAGTACAAGCCCTCATAAGCTCACTGCCAGGGCATCTGAGGACAGGCTAAAACAATTATCAGTCCCCCTCCTTGTATGTTGCACCTGGGTGAACAGATCCATCAGAAAAAGCCCTTCCAAATTAGTTTACAGTATACAGCCCAACCTAATTCAGACTCTAACTGGGCCCAACAAGAAATGCACAAGCAAGTACTACCCAGAACAGCCCCAATGTATGCCTTGCCAACTCAGATCAGGAAGCCAATGAAGAAAACCAGCTACAGGAAACAGGAGTACCTCTAAAGGAAAGACACAAAATTGGGGACAAATCCTGGGTGATGAACTCAGACAAAAGAAAGTTATAACCCAAGAAAGTGGGTCCTGCCATCATGATAAAGGTAAACAACAACAGCAATTACCTAGTACAAGGACTAGTTAAGAGAAAAAAGACAAGATCATATACCCTAACCAGCTTAGACCATGCAAAGCATGACAAAAAAGCACAAGGTCATGCTGTCTGCAATCAAGCAACAGCTACTGGAGTATAGAGCTTGCACCCCTGACAACCTTCCTGCTGACCTCCAGTGGAGGAGGCCAACTATAAGCAGGGGTGTGTATTAACTGCGGGGTTGTCCCCCTGTCAAGGTTCCATCCAAAAGACCTTATACCACCCAAATTGACTATCCTGGCACTTGAAGCTAAATGCATAAGCCAACTTGAATTACCAAACCAGGAAAAAGGAATTGATTCCAATCAAGTGGCAACTTGATTAAGTGCTTCAATCACTAGTAGGAACAAGCCACCCCCTTGCCATCCAAATGATTGATCTTCAGAAATCTTGTCCTCCTAAGCAATCACTGCAGCTATATGGCCTCAATGTCTCAATAAAGAATATTATCTAGTCTCTAAACATTTTCCTCTTGTAACCCTACAAATAAAGCACAGTTACGGCAATAAATTTCAGCTAGGATACCAAAAATATATACAGTGGCTGCTGTAAAGGCAGAGCTGAGTGTAGCTCACTGTACTTATCAGTATTCCTTTTTAAGAAATCACATATGGCTTACAATGAACCTGTGCTAGGAAGTTTTTCCAAATCAAAGTTTTTTACTGGGGCTGATACTGGCATGGGATATTGATTGGATTCAAGGAACGTTTAAACTATGCCTTGCCATAGATGGACTCTACTCTTACTCAAAAGAGCGCCTTGCTCAACAAGATCAATTGTAAGTCTTCTAAAAAGCTACTCAATGCTTGTTACACTTTATCTTTTTCAAGCAGCCTGTCTGTCAGATTATTGCACAATTTAGCAGGAAGGAGATGACTTGAACAAATATTGAGCCAGCTCTTTGAAAGAACTGAAATGTTGGTAAAGCTGGAGAGGGCAACTGCTCTTGTTTGCTAGCGTTAAAACAATGGTTGCAACCTAATTTGGAATCTGCTAGACTGGGATTGGTGTTTGTGAATAGCTTTTAAATTGAGGTTAGATCACTTACAATTAAAAAGGATCACACTCAAAAGAATTTAATTATAGAAAGATAATGATAATTTTATTGATAATAAAAATGTTAGGTATTTATACCCTTAGGCGGCTTGTGTGATCTCAAAGGATATCTTGGCATATCCACAATATTCTCTGCAGCTTGGATCAGAGGGTTTGACATCTTTGAGGAATTAAGCGCCTTTGTATTGCTTGGTAGTGGAGCTCATTTCACTGTAATAGTGCCAGAAGAAACTATTTTATCCGTAATTCTAGATCGTGGGTGACTCAGTCCATCTGGCTCAGTTGTAGAAGATGGGTTTGACTTATTTTTAGAGTCAGGAGATTTATCCAAAGACTTGGAGTGTATTGACTCTCCAACACTGCCAACCTCAAGATCCTTGCTTATGCCACCCAAGAAGTTCAACTCCTCTCCATCAGTGAATGTAATTTCTATAAAGTTTACAAGGAGTTCATGTCCGGTGATACCTTTTGATGCATAGCATCAATTGGTTTTAGCCGAGTTGCTCAAATATACCCACCTTTTTCGGAATGCTCATGAATTTATCGGTTAATAAATTCCTATTATAAATATCAGGGCCAATGAAAACTAGGTAAATTGTATAGGCAAGCAATGCTAAAGTGTTTTATTTCGGATTTGGGTGTGGTGTTTTAGGAGGAAAAGTTCTCCATCGTGGCGAATAGCATCTAGCTCGGACAAGAGCTTTATATAGCGATTGAAAACATCTTGGGTTGATGCTCGGGCTAGAGAATCAATCTGAGCCAGGGTTTCTTGACGAAGGATATGGTATTTATGAAAGCCAAGGCCAGCGGAATGCACTAGAAAAACTGTGTTGGCCTGCTTGAGAGCAGTCTGCTTCACCAAGTGTATGCTACGGAGCTGGTCAAAGTATAGCTTGCGGATGGAATCCACGCCGTAGGAATTTATGCTTTCGTAGTAAAGCAACAGGTGCACCAAACCACCCTTATTGACATTGATTCTACTCCATATCGTTGCAAAAACAAAATGGCTATACATCACAAGTTCACCTTCAGTGGCGTCAAGCACACCCTTGGCTTTTGCTAGGATCCGAGGGAACGTCTCCAATGGCTTGAACAAAGCCTCAACATTTGCTTGGCGCTCAAAACAGTAGTCCCTGTACAATTCCTGCAGCAGTGATTCTGAAACTGCAGCCCAAACCAGGATCCACAAGAAAGCTGTAGACTTCATGTGTGAGTTGTATCGCACCCCTGGCTCATATGATAACAAATATGCCACTCAGAACAATACACCCCACACCATCTTATTCTCAAGCCACTTACCACACCATTGTTTCTTCAATCCTAGCAGTTTTGCAATCAGGCATCGATTGTTTTAAAGTAAAAGCTCAAACACTCCGTGCCGAAACCCAAAATACTTTTACATTTTCGATACAACGTCGCCAAAAGCATATTTCAGTATATTCCTATTTTAATTATCCAGAAAATGAACACGCGATATTTGATACTCTAAAATTACTTCCAACTAAACTATTGATGTTACTATGCCAGATTTCCTACTTTTAAACATCAAACCGAACCAAATAACATCCCCTTTCGAATCAATATTTCACGCTCAGTATGTCCAAAATAATGAATATACAGTGTCAAACATATCCCCCCTCCTGCATAGAATAAGCTTGGCCCGACCGGATTCCCTAAAGTTCAAGCCAGCCAAGTAAGCTCCTTCTTTAAACTTCCCCATTGGTTACTTGCTGCTTCAAAACAATCCCAATCCATGTTTACGTCTCCAACTTAAAAAACATTCCCAATTTTTTATTTATGGTATTTGTAATATCTCAAATGCTCGATAGTTGTTCACCTCGCTAACTTTCACTCTTTTAGAGAAGCAGCCTATTTTCTCTTTCCTGGTTCAAACCAAAACCCCCAAGTATTCCTATTTGGCTTTAATTGCAAAGCTCAAGAGACTGATCCCAGTTACCTCTTATCAATCCCAGTTGCTTCCTACCCATGATCTCAACATCACAGTACCCCACAACAATCCTCCCAAAGTAAACAAGGCAACACGCTCCAATCTCTACAGGTCATGGCACAAATTCCAATGTGAACCCCTCTATTCCAGAACATCTTAGCTAAATTGAGTTGGCACCCAAACTGGGCCAGCATGCTTACTATAAATTCAGAACCTAAAGGTAAAAATGTGGGATTATCAAATTCTTTTGCGTAAACTCACTAACTTAATGGAGTAATTTTCATCCCAGAATAACTTAATTTTTTATATAAAAGGGTGAAAAATATTCCAGTAAGTTGGTAAGTTCATACAAAAGAATTTGACAATCCCACATTTTTACCTTTAGGTTCTGAATTTACAGTATCAGCCAAGTCATCATATGATACCGGTTGACTTATGTCCCACCACCTTGATCCCCACCACAAGATTTCTTGGTAAATTGGCCAAAAACATGGATCTGATCTTTTAAAACTGGTGCCTTTTAAATCTGCTTAACTTTCTAAAGCCTGCTTCTGATCAATTTCCCTTTTTCTGTAGCTGGGCTAGCTATAGTTCAGTAGTTGTATTGGCAACAACAACCTTCCAGGAAGAAGACATTTAAGCAATCTGGGATGAGATAATCTTCATTGAGAAGAGTAAAGATTCTCATACCATGGGAGGGGTGCTGGGCCACAAAAGGGGGTGGGGTATGTGGTAGTGATCTGGATAAGGATTGGCAGTGTTCTGAATAGAAAAATTTATAGTAGGGAATAGCATATTGAAGACAGAATTAAAAAACACCAACTAAGAAGCAATAGAGTTGCTTTAAAAGCTATGGTGCTAATCAAAATCAACTCATATTTAAGCAAAATTCAAGCCAGGCAAGTTTCAGATAGTAAACAATTCAAGTATTGTTAATAAGCTGGCAAAATGCAGAACAAGAAATGTAACATCACTAACACAAAATACAACATTATATCAACCATAAAACAGCATAGTCTGAAATACTAGCAAAATGACTTGGTACAAAAAAAGGAGATAGACCATGGTTGCTCAAGAATACATTATAACCCTATCTGAATTCAGATGCAGCACCAACAGAAGGGCTAAAACAAAACAAGGATAGCACAATCTAGAAGCAAGATTTCATAAACACAAAACAAAATGAAGCCCCATAATATGTGTAGTATTTGCATCCTAAAATAAAAATGACCATTTTAGCTGCCAATCAACAGCCATCCAATTTGGGGGAAGAGGCATTTTGTTGATCTTCAGGGCTCTTTGTTTTTGGTAATAGTTTTAGGAATAATCTGGATCTGGAATTGTAACTTTAATAAAGTTCTGACATAAAATTTAAACTTCTTATTTTAGTATTTTTCCTAGCTCTTATCATAGGATGGTGTAAGGCCTTGCCCAAAAGGAAATAAGAATATAGATTGTTGCAACATCTTTGATTACTCCCTCTTGGGGAATTAACACCCCAAGTAGATCACCAAACAGCTCATCAAATGGTTCACTGACCAGTCAGTAAACTGGTGGCACCATTATCAGTTGACCATCTATTACAGGGATGTGACTGTACTACAGTCACGTTGGGCTGTGGTTTCACAACTAGGTTGAATTATGATGAATTTCATAGGTTAAAATTCAAAACAATAGGATTGACCTTGGAGAGATTTTCCAGCGTAGTAATAGATTACTGAGGAAACAATTAGGCTGTACTAATTGAGGGCCAAAATGAAAATCTGAGCAATTCAGATTATGAGACTAGGTGTCTCAAACCGTCTAATTAACCAGGGAGGTTAATTGATACCCAGGAATCAATTAGGCTGTACTAATTGAGGGCTGTAATGAATAATCTGAATGGTTCAGATTATGAGACTAGATGTCTCAAACCAATTGATTAACTGGGAAGGTTAATTAATATATATACCTTGGAATATGGTTAATGAGGATTTAATCATAGGGCCAAAATGGACTTGACTGTATCAAGTAAAGACTTGTTGTCTTTAAATGGATTAATTAACTGGGAAGGTTAATTAATATATGCTAGGAATATAATTAATGAGTATTTAATTATATTGTTTAATTGCTTTGACTGTGTCAAGAAGTTTGGTTAAGGTTAGCCAAAAGTAAACCCCCAAATTGTGGTTTAAAAGCGCCGTTTTGGTAAATTAATTAGGTGAGAAGTGCCGCCACACCGCCTAATTGATTTGTAAAGTGCCAAGGCGCCGCCTGGGAAGTTCCTGGGCGCCGTGGTGGCACCTGGTTTGAGTTTTGAAGTGTTTTAATGGGTTTTTAACGCAAAAACCCATTAAATGCAGAAAACAGCTAAATGTAGACAATGGTGTATATGCATTCAGGATGTCAGGGACCCACTTTGAGGGGAACAAACCCCCAAGTTGGTGAGCCAAGGCCCCTAAATTAAGCCCTGCAATGGATGAACCAATGGGCACAGTAACCATGGCAAGATGGCCCAAGTGGCCTAAATGCGCAAATCTTCCCATCAGGGAGCTGAAGCAACCCAAAAGATAGTATCCTATCATGTACAACAACAGATAGAATGAAGTGTGAGGCCGTACCAACAAGGGTTTGGCAGGTGGAGGAGTGGAATGGCGGCCATAGTGAAACTTTTGTCCCCAATGACCAGAAGGATACTTGAACCATCTGTTGGCCAAGGACTCCTTCTGATGGGCATCATTGGGTGAGGAGTTTTGCCAGTCAATAGTGGGAGTGGGATTCTCAAGACCTTTTACTGTTGTAAAAGGGAGACTAGAAACCACCACAGGAAATAAATTCCCTTCATGGCTTCAAATAAGTTACTAAGAAATAGGTGTGGCAAGATAAGATAGGAAATATTCTTTATTGTTGGAACAACTAAGTTTGATAAGGTTGTTGCACTTAAATAGCCTCAAAATAGGGGCTGGGCAATTTAAGAGAATAAAAGAGGAGGTGAGAGGGATTTACCAATAATTGGCATGAATATCATGGCTGAAATTAGTACCTGGGATAGATGGATATTGATTGTGTCCTGTATATGTAATATAATTTTGATTCTTACAGGAACAGAAACAAAGCAAACCACAAGATCTTGGTAATTAAAGCGGGTCTCATAAGGAAGATCAACTAATTTCAAGAGTGGAGCCTTAATTTTATGATCTTTGGGCAGTTCTGTGGCTGTCAAGTGTATCCAGGGCAGCCAATTAACAGGAAAACGGTAAGTGACGTTATCATGTAACTTACTAACATTTTTGTATTTGATTTGAAGTGTGAAAGCAAAAATCAACTCAATCAAATGATTATATATAGTTAAAGTAAGTTTACTAGTTGTGTTTGGACTAACTATCAGTGTTTTTTGCAGGTTCCAAGTTTGATCCCCGTTTGCATCACAAATTTTAAATAAAATGGTGTCTATAACTTGGTGGCTGGGTTGTTGTGTTATGAATGTGTGATTACTGTTGTCAATACTATTAATGGTGTCAGGGAAAAAAATCCGTGATAAGGATTGATCAGATGGTTCCCAGTTGGAACAAGGATAGCTTGGATCAGGAATACATATATTCACAGGGTTTTGGCACCAGAAGTCCAGAATGCTTCAAGCCAAAACAATACATTTCCACAGAAGGAATCAGGTGATTCTGGAATGTATTATGGCACATTCTTATAGGTTAAAAGTGTGAAGATCTTTTTGGTAAAGATCTGGATTAGTTGACGCTGTTATGTCATGAACCATGTGATAGGAATCCAGGTGAGATTCCGTAACTGGAGGGGTTTTCAGCCAATGTACCCCAATTGGTATATAATGGAAACATGATAATAATTAATAAAAAAGATACTTATGTGTGACAGTGGTTGTTTCCCCCTCAATCTTTTTATGCTTTGTTTTTTTGGCTTTTAACTGAAATAAGACTACCACGGAATGAAAGAGATGGTCTGCAGCTAAGATTATGGGAAGCAAAAAACGTGGAAGTGATCACCAGATGGCAACAAGTTTAATGCCATGATTGCTTGCCCAATATGCAAGCTCATCAAAGCTTACATAAATGATTCCCTGTCAAACCATAAAAGAGTCAGACCAGGATAATGAAAAAGCAAGCATGAATTTCCTTGATCTGTCACAGGAGATCACCTAATCCAGATCCTAAATGGAACACAACTTGAATAAGCCTCATGACCTAAGAGAAACATTACTCAGATAAACCCCATGACCCCCCATGATGTACACGGACAGTATATGGCTTGTCATGATACTATATATTATTCTATATTCATATTCAATAAAGTATCATTCTATTCTTAAATCTTCCCCTTATCTTGTTTATTATACTTCCCAGAAGTATAAGCTCAACAAGATAAAAGTATATAGGGCTGCTGGGGTTAAGTTTAGAAGATTGAGAAAATTTGGCACTGTTTGGAACAGAACCCTGATAGCAATGGCTAAAAGCTTATCATCTGTAGCACAGGGGGATAACATATGTAACCCTCCTAATACAAGAATACAAAACAGAGTGTTGACCAAATTACCAGTTGATACCAAAGGATAGTCTGGGAAATCTCAATGGGCATAATTTGTTGGAAATCAGTAAACACCTGGTCTAAAATTTAACATGGCTGAGAATAAATCAGCAGGTTGCTGACTCATCACCCCCATTGTAAAAGACTTTAAAAGTAAGGTATAAATTTTAATGAATTTTTGAATCTGGGAACAAATTGGAGTTGATTTTGAAAGTGAAAATATAACTTCTAGGAGACTGGGAAATTATGTAAATTTTAAAGGTGATTTAAAGGTAATTCAAAGCCAACCAGTTGGTTTGTGCAATCAATAAGAAGTTTGGCTTAAAGCCTACTCTCTGGTTTATCTTTATTGATAGAAAAGCATAAACATTTCAACTGTTAAAGGTGCAACAAGTAAAACAAATTGTATGTTTCTGTGGGAGTTTGATAGTATAGGATGTACAGTTTAGGGCCAACAGGGCTTACACAACTGTTTTGGAGCCTCAAGAAAATGCTTGTTTTTTGAAAATGCTTTTTAAAACTAAGCGCAAGGGAAAAAACAAAAGAATGAGCAAAAAGGTAAGATGACTTTGAAATTATAACTTGACACCAACCAAAAATTAGATTAGTGTTATTATATTGTTGTCCAGCATAAATAGCCAATATTTTGCCCAAACATGATGGTTGTATTTGCTCTTTGGCATTTTGGGTGCTAATAGATGGGACAACTATTAGTACTATGGAAGGGTAAATATGCTCCCTGAAAATAGTATTTTCAAAACAGCAGGCTTGACCTGCCAGCAAGGTTCTGAGTAAACGGGTTTGTGATCCACTATCCAATTATCCAGTCACTTGAAGCCAAACTAGGAAGTCAACTCAAATTTCCAAATCCAATAATATGAACAAATGATGATCCCTTACAGCAGATACCTTGTTTTGGTGCTTGACTCATTACCAGGATCAGGCCACCCCCTTCACCATCCCACCGTGTGATCAACACTATCATGTTCCTGTTATCCATGATCCACAATGACTATATAATATGTATCTGTGGTGCAGGGCGCCACTCCCTGGTATTGCCTTATCTAGACTGATTCTTTATTTAGAAAAGTATAAGGGGAACCACTGCCCTTTTTTGTAATCTATCCCAGAGAGTAACCCTCTAAATTGCATAGCGTCAATTCCAATTAGTGACCAATTGACGCACCTGCGGCTAGCTGCAGATGCATCAATTGATGACCCATTGAAAGGTGTTTTATATATGGCAATAAACAACCCACTGACACATCTACAGCTAGCTGCAGATGCATTGATGATTGATCCATTGTTCATCCCACTATGTAAATTGGTTATTTAATCTTCCACCCCTCTTCTAGCCAAAATGTGAACTTCAAAGAAAGTAGTCTGAAACCCTATTCTACACTCAATTCCCTAAAGACAGCCCTACTATTGCTGCAACCACCTGACCCCAGATCATATGCCTAAATGTTCCCTTCTTGTTTAATCTAACCCCTTTCCCTCTGAATATTCTCCAAAATGTTTCAGTCCTCTAAGAATAGGCTCATTGCCTGACAGTCTAGACCCTAGTCAGCATGACTCATCTTTTTCTTTTCCCTCCTCTTCCTCCAAGTATAAAAAGACCCCAAGAGGTCCCCAATAAACAGAATCATTCACCATAGAAACATAACAATTGACTTACAAATCTTAGACTACTTGCAGAGCCCACCAATAGAGGTTATGTTGAGTAAGAAGATATTAGTCCTGTTGTGTTTCCAGTTGCTCAGCTACTCTCAAACCATCCCTACAACTCTTGAGCACCACATTTTATGGTGCTCACTACAGGGGTATCTGCCACTGCCCTTTGCACTGCTGCCGGAGACCTCTAGTCCAGGGACCAAACCTGTGACTCCAAAACCATGGACCACCCACGCTGTTCCACTGCCAACTACACTTGTTGCAACGCCAGCCCCCTGCGCCCTGTCTGCTCAACTCTGGTACGCAGAGGCTGGGGTTGGCCCTGTAACGCTGATTGAGTCTCAACTTCTACCAAAGTATCCCACCCTGAGGGTCAAGTTGCCCCTATCACAGGATCTCCCCAACTGCCTATAGAGGTTGAGGAACCTGCTGCCCCAATCTCTGACCTTCCCCCACAAGCCTGGCCTAGAACTCACCTGCCTGCCTCTGTTCCTCCTGTTTCCCAAGCTGTTGAGCCCCTAAGACAGCGCCCAGCCTCAGTCTGCCAGTGAATCCCCTCCCCTGCCTCAGACAAGGACCCCATAGAGGACTTCTTTGAGGTAGATGAAGAACCTCCTGACAATCTTCCTTGGACTCCATCCTGGTCATCTACATCAAGTGGAGACCATTGCCACCCTAGGGCTCTGTCTGGAAATCCCGCGCCCCCTCCCCATAGATGTCAGACCCTCAAACAAACTAGCTCCCGTGCCCCGTTTGTCTCACATATAGAGCCTCTTCCCGTCCCCACTGCTCCTCTATCTTATCAATCCGTCCCCAGTGCTCCCCCCTACCAATGCACCAAGTTGCCCACCCTGGCCCCTCTGATGACCCCACCATATCAGATATGGAACATGTCTTCTGGTTTCTGAGTGAGAATGGGGATGTTCTCACCTCCACTACCATAGACAACACCCGGAGGATCAAGGCCTATCTGATCCAATTTAACCACCCTATGGTAACTGCGCTGGTAAATTGGCTGGAGCAACAACATATCAGCAGTGAACAGACCATAACGGCCTTGAACCAACTAAGGGACTATACTGAGGCAGCGGTAAACCCCCTTCAAGACCAACTTCACCAGATCAGACACAAGCATGAGGTTCTGGGAGCCATGCACTCAGACACCATAACTATTGCTTGACAGATAACCAAAGACCACTCCTCCCTTCAACAGCAAGTGATTCAACCCTTGGTTGAAGAAGTGGCCAACCTTAAAGGCCACTCCAACCAACATGACGTAGACATCAGTGGCATTCAGGCCCAGCTAACAGATATCCAAGAGGCTTGCAACTGATGGGCTGGGAATGCCGTGTCTAGAGTCAATCAGACTCAGGATGACCTAGAGGCCCTGAAGAACAATCTCAACCTACTTCATCATGATCTTGCGCAAACCCGGGAAGACCTGGACGTTGTGGGAACTGATGGCGACACAACCTATGCTAAGGTAGAAGCGCTCCAGTTGGACCAGGTTGCCTTCAAGGCAGAAACTGAGGCCAACCAGACCAAACACCTTGGCCTCATCTAACAATTGACAACCCAACTTAAGTGCTTCCAACAGGAGCTGATTATCCTGACTCAGAAGCAGGAAGCCCATGCCTCCACTTACAACAAGGAACTCTCCACTCTTAAGGAGAAGGACGCTAGCCTACAGTTGCTGATCTCCAACCTGACCAAAAGATTTTACTCAATGAACCTAGGGGGATCAGGTAGTACTCAACCAAGCCCAACATCTGCCTCTGCCTCGGCCTCAGAAGAAGTAGTGTGTTCTGTTCTCAAGTCAGTAGAAACCACGATGGCCTTATTTAGTACTCACCTGGCTGGAGAGACATATCAAAGTTTCCCCTGGGCTACCCAAGGGGTCCCTGCCCCAATGTCAACCTCCTTCCTGCCTATCCCAGACATCTTGACCCCTGGCCCCACCTCAGTACCAACTGCTGCCAATCAAACTCCCAGGGAACATCTCCCCAACACTCCACCACTGGCCCCTGCTAATGATCCTAGGGCAGACCCTGCAACCGCACGCTGGGAGACCCCTCCAAATCCTGGACACTCACATCCTCAACAATACCCTTGGTGGCTCCCCCTTCCAGGTACTCAGGCCCTAACCCCCAACCATATCTGCAAGAGGGGTCTTTCTTTCAGCTGAGTTACCCCTATGGGGCTTACACCCCTGCTGGGCTGTTGTTTCCACCTTGAGGCTATCCTAGAGCTTTCTCTGGAGGACCCCCAGGGCCACCAGGACCCCCACCAGGCCGACCCTCAGGACCACCAGGGCTGCCGCCTGGCCCTCCAGGACCGCCCTACAGACCTCCAGGACCAGCCCCTTCTGACCCTGGCCTGCCTTCATGGGACTCTCATGCAAGCTCTGGCCCCAGTCTCAAGCTAAACACCAAGTTCAAACCAGGAGGACCCATCAATATTCATGTCTTTCTCAAAGGGTTTGAGCTTATGACCAGGGATAGCTCAGAGCCAGTTGCCTGCGCTAAACTGTTGAATAGCCTGGAAAAAACTGCCTTCTCCACCGTGGTTGCCTCTCTTAGTGGAGGGGAGGGGGTCTTACAAGGAAATTAAAAATATCCTTGAAGATACCTATGGTTTCCCTGAACAGCTAGAGGACAAGAAGGCCAATTTCTTGACTATCTCTCTGAAGAAAGATGAGTTGCTTCCAGAATTTGGTAGAAGATTTAGGGTTGAGGCTCAAATCCTAATGTCTATCAACTTCCTGACTCCCCAAGAAGCAGCAACAGCTCTTCTCCATGCAATCTGCCCCTTCCCACACTTGTCTGTCTTCCACCCACAGCTGTTGACACCTACGTCAACCCAAGCAGTGCTTTGCATAGCCGCCTCCCTCCAACAACATACCTTATGCCAGGCCCCACGCCCTGTGTATCCATCCTGCCAGGTAATGAACATGGTGGAGGAATATGAAGAGGATGATGACAGAGTTCTCTATGCAGAAAGACAACCCATGGAAGAACATGGATGCTTTAAGTGTGGACAGAAAGGACACTTCACAAGGAACTGCCCACACCGCCAACTAGACGTGAAAGAAGAGCCCGCTGACTCAAAACCCAGTGTACACGCCTTGCCCAACACATTGCAAGAGGATAGTGCCTTGGAAGGGCCAAAAAACTACTAAGCAGAGCACATGGGACCAGTGTGTCTCTGCCTAGTAAAAAGGTCCCTCCCAATCTCCCTAGCCCCGACTCCTTAATAATGGCTGTGGCCAATCACACATGCACAAAAGCCTCTACCCACAAGGAAGTACCCCCCACAAAATAAACCCCTTGAAGGTTGATCCTGCCTTGCCATACATCCTCCAGGCTCAGAACCTCCAGAAAACCCACCCCACTATCAACAACATAACCAAAGCCCTTTTGAAAACTGTGATCACTACTCCGTTGAGTGATATTGTCCACATCCTTCCCACCCTACAGAAAGCCATCAAAGAGCTGGAAAAAGGACCCCCCTTGTCTGCCAGGTAGAAGGCAGAAATGGCCTCTCAGTTGGTTCAAGCACATGGGTACAAACTGAGGTATTTGGCATCCCAATTTGTGCTGTCCTGGATAGCGGCACACCAACCTTAATCCTATCCTCCCAATTCACCTGTAGGCTTTGTTTCCCACCAGACGTTGAGTGCAGTAGAACCTTTGGTACAGCAGGCAACAATCCTGCTAGATCCAAAGGTGCATACTTGTTGGTCCCTTTGAAGTTTGGGGATACTGTGGTCACCTGCCTGGCCATAGTCCTGGAAGCCAAGAACTACAATGTATTGATTGGTTCCTCCTTTATGGACCAGTTTGGGACCACCATAGATCATAAGACTGGTATGTTTCACCTCCTAGGCCAGGAATTCCCCCTCCTGACACCAGATGGCCGGCCTAGAGTCCCTCCCAAAGGCATGAACCCTAGAGGATGCATCCTGCTGGCCTGCCCATCTGGGATGATAGGGATCCCCTATGAAACCACCTCGACTCAAATAAGCAAGCTACCAACCACTGTTTGCTACAACAACCCTATCCTGATTTGGTCAAAGGACAGTGTAAGTATCCCTCCTAAATCCCAAGCCATCATAGGAACAGGTATCAAGCTACGCATACCTAAAGGGTTGCATGGGGAAATATTGGCACTAGGTTTTCCACATCCTGGGCTGCCCACGGTTGCAACCCATCTCATCCCAGGGGAGACCACTGATGAGCTCACTATCCTGGTGGCCAACCCTCACTCCTCTACTCTAGAAATTGGTCACAACTCTGGGGTAGCCTTCCTAAAAATTGCCTCAAATAAATCTATTTCCTCTGCCTATTCCATTGGATTGCTGTATGAGCTAGGATTACCAAACCCTGGTCACAACCTAATAGCACCCATCCTACAAGAAAAACAAATTGGGGACATAGACTTGCAACAGAAGGAACAGTTTCTGGAGCTCATCAAGAAGTACAAGCACCTTTTTGCCAACTCTGACGCCGAGCTGGGTTGCGCCAATAACTGCTTCCATAAAGTCAACACAGGGGAAGCACAGCCCCTATTCCAGACCGCGTACTGTCAATCCCCCATGGCTAATTGGATAATCCAACAGGAAGTTGACAAACTATTGGAAGGAGGTCTCTTAGTACCATCCAATAGTCCCTGGGCCAGTCCTTTGCTCCTGGTAAAAAAGAAAGATGGAACCAATTGAGTGGTAATTGACTACAGGAAGTTGAACGCCATCTCCAAGAAAGATAGGTATCCCTTACCTCAGATCAATGACACCCTGGACAAGCTGGGAGGCGCGCAGTTCTTCTCAGCCATGGATCTTGTAGCAGGCTACTGGAAGATACCTATGGAAGTTGAAGACCAGGAGAAATGTGCCATTGTGACTGTGGATGGTCTGTACCAACCAACCTGGATGCCGCAAGGACTAGCCAACGCCCCGGCCACCTTCCAAAGGCTAATGGACACCACCTTCTGTGACCTAAAGTCCATCTGTGTCCTTGTATATTTGGACGACATCAATGTGTACTCAAAAAGCTTTGAGGATCATCTTAGAGACTTAGAGCAGGTCTTCATCAGGCTAGACAAGATAGGGATGAAACTCAAGCCAAAGAAGTGTCAATTCTTTAAGGAAAACCTTGAGTTCCTAGGCCATGTCATCAATAAGAAAGGCATTGCCCCTATCCCAGCCAAGGTAACAGCTATCTCCAAACTTGCTGCCCCCACCACCGTCAAGGACCTACAATGCTTCCTTGGCATGGTTGGTTACTATTGCTGTTTTATAGAAGCATTTGCCAATTTGGCCCAACCCCTTTTTCGCCTCCTAAAAAAGGATGTAGAATTTGTATGGGACCACAATTGCCAAATTGGGTTTGAGGCGCTCAAGCAAGCTTTAGTAGAACTCCCAGTTCTGGCATATCCCAACTTCTCTAAAGAGTTCATTCTGTACACAGATGCCAGCTTAGTAGCAGTAGGAGTGGTCCTCGCGCAATTGGATGATGAAGGCCACAATCACCCTGTTGGATATTTCTCTAGAACCCTGAATGTCCATGAACAAAACTACTCAGTAACTGAACAAGAGTGCCTAGCAGTCTTATATGGTATTAAAGAGTGCCGTCCCTACCTGTATGGGTCCCACTTCAAGGTTGTGACTGATCATTCCTCCCTGAAGTGGCTAGCTAACCTAAAGGACCCCAAAGGGAGACTGGCTTGCTGGGCAGTGAGATTGCAGGCATACAACTACAAACTTGTACACTGCCCTGGAGCCAAGCACGCCAACGCTGATGGATTATCTAGACTTCCACTAGTAGCAGCCCTTGCCCCTGAAGGAGACGCCCTGTTTGATCTCATTCCTTTTCCCTCCAAATGGGATAGTATCCCTCCTGAGGCTCAGAAAACCCTAGCCAAACTTGCTTATAACACCACAATTAGAGACAGCTGTCTATATAAGGAAGTCAAGGGACATCAACTGCCATACATTTGCCCCTCTTGGTGGCTAGCCATATTACAACAATTTCATAACCTAGCCACTGGGCATGCAGGCAAAAAATGCATGATGGCAACACTTGCATCACATTGTTATTGGGAAGGTATGTACACTGACGTATTAGAATATTGTCAAAGTTGCATGACTTGCTCCAAGTATTGCCCCCTACCCAAGGCCACTAGCTATAGACTGCATCCCCCTACCCACGTGTTTCACACAGTTAGCATTGATGTGGTAGGACCAGTAGGCCCAAATAAGACTAGTTGTGGGAATAGATATCTTATTGTAGCCATTGACCATTTCAGCAAATGGGTCAAAGCCAAGGCTATTCCTGCCCCTACAGCCAAGCACACCGCCCAATTTGTTCTATCACATATCATTGCCAATCATGGCTGTCCACACACCATCTTGACAGATAATGGAACCAACTTTACCAGCAAGCTTCTGGCTGAATTAAACAAGGTCATGGGAATTAAGGACACAAAATCTACTCCGTATCACCCAGAAACAAATGGCTCTGTTGAACGAGTCAATGGCACCCTCAAGACTATCCTCAAAAAGCTCATGTTAGATTCAGGCTTGTCTTGGGATACTTTAGTCCCCTTGGCACTTATGGCGTACCAAGTAACTAATCATACCGCTACTGGTTGCTCCCCCTTCCAGATGGTTTATGGACAACAACCCTCCCTACCTGGGCTCCTAGCAACTTATCAATTGGATCCAGGTAGATCCCCTGATGACCACCTGAGAGCCCTCACCAAAGGGCTAATAACTCTGCATCATGAAGCATATAACACTATGGGGACAAATTGGCGTGCTGCGTTTGCCCGCAACATAAAGCATTGTCCCAAGCTGGCTTCTTTTAAGATTGGCCAACACGTACTTGTCTCCAGGGCTCAGACTTCTGGCCGTCCCCACAAGCTCATCCCAATATTCTCAGGTCCATTTGTGGTAATTGAGAAAAGTAGCTTTGATGCATATACGGTTTGACATATTGCCTCTGGTTGAACTTATCAGAGAGTGCATGCCAAGTTCATGAAAGCAGTCCCTGTAGTTGACAAGGAGTCTCCTTGCCCCTTGCCAACTTCTGCCTACATGGGCAACCCTCAGTAAAGCCATGCGGCTTTACACAACCCCTGCCAGCCTTGCTATTATCTCTTCTATATAGGGCAGCAGAGGAAACATTACGTAGGAATATAGAAAATTGATGAAGCAAGGTATCCTACTACCCCTTCATAGGATCAGGCTGAAGAGACCAATTGTTGGTATAGTCTGCATAAATAAAAAAGGGATTTATCCCAGAAGAAAGAGAAAAAAATGATGATGAATAAATAAATATATAAAAGAAAAATAAATAAATAAATATGGAAGAAGCAAAAGGATTTATTCCTGAAGCAGATGAGGGGTCATGAACCCCATGTAGTGATTAGTGACCTTGGCAGCCACAAAGAAAGGGAACATACAGTCATTATTGTAGGCAGCTACACAGTTGCTGATTGGAGCCTGCAGCATCCAATTGTACATGCAGCACTTCTTGGGAGGATGATGGCTGGTGTAGATGGCAGCCAGGATGAGCGTGTCTTGAATCATGTATTTGTACAACTTGAATCCCTTGGCAGGGCAACCCATAGTAAGCTGGGCTTGCATGCCGTTGATGGCAGTGGCCACCTTCTTGCAGGACAGGTTAGAACAATTAGAAAGGTTGAAGGACAAGCCCAGAGTGACAAGAGCTTGTAACCACTGGTGATACAAGTTGGGATCCAATTCCCCAACCTGGTTGGCAAATAGGCGGTACTGCCGGCTCTGAGAGGCCCCATCAAACCCATGGTACAAAAGAATGGGGCAAATGTCCCGCTCCACCCCCCAAGTCTCCACCGCCAAGATCAAGGCGTTTCTGGCAAAGGTGACGTCCGCCATTTTTCAGGGATGGGTGGCAACCAACCAGCTGAACTCAGACAACGTAAAGGGGAGGGTGTGACGGGTGTCAATAGCCATGGCGTTCTCCACCAAGTGACTCACCCAAGCAGTGACAGGTCGGGCTACCTGACATCCCAGCCCAAGCTGTGCAATGTCAATGAGATTTGAAGAAGAAGGAAGGCGCCCCACAGGAGGCACACACACATAGGCGTTCACTGAAGAATTTCTAAACCACACAGAATTCTTGTTCTGGACCAGTTCTAGAATGTGGGCCATTGGCTCAACCTGAAGGGCGGCCCTAACCTCCCAATAGTTGTTCTTGGATTGTTCATCTAGGCGGACAGTGTTAATGGCTAGCTGGTTGTAAGGACCAAGGACTTTCTCAGAGCAATCAGGAGCATGGTGGGTTATGACCACATTGTCCAGCCCCATGTTGGCAAAGGTCTCTTCAATGGCTACCTGAGGGACCAGGGTGTCCTCAACGGGGTTATCTGCACCTAAACAATCTGCTGCCTCCAGAGCTGTGCGCTGCTGCTTGTCAACAAGAGCCTCAGAAGCTGCTTGCACGGCAGCTGCGTTGCAAGCAGCCTGGGCCATCACATCATGCAAGGCTTGCTCATTGTTGGTTTAAAGGGACGACTCCGCCCTGCGGGCCAGGTCACAAAGACGCTGACGCTGGGTAGCCAGGGAAGCAGGGCAACTTGGGGGACTATAATCCTTGGGATTGGGTTGACTGCTAGATTCCTCATAAGCATCAGGGCCTGAGGCATCTGAAGGCTTGGGCGTTTTAGATTGGGACGCCTTGAACCCTTTGTCTTCTTTGTCTAACTGAAGATAACAGCGCCCCTCAGTAGTGTGCACCCAACTAGGCGCAATGGCAAAGGCTACAGACGTTAACAGGGCCCGTACAACTTTGCGGTCCTCCTCTGGGAGGTCCTCCAATAGGTGTTCTTCCCTTTCCACTGAGGAGCCCACCCCCTGTTCAAGGGCCTCAAGCTTGGCTTGACAAAGAGCAGTTAGTGCGGCCTGTAGGGAGGCAGACAATTTGCAGACGCGGCGGGCAGCAGAAGATAATGACATTTTTTAACTAAAGGAAATCATTCAGGATGCCTCTATTTATACCTGATTTTACCCAATTAATTTGGCTTGATGATCATTGGGCAACTTGTCATGACTCACCCCTCTAAGTCTATTCACCAATTATCATTAGGCCACCTGACAATTGATTGGCTGTTTTGAATTGGTTCCAGGTGTGCATCCACTTACCATTATGAGGGCCTCAAATTTCCTTTTTTGGATGGAGCCCCATCCTGATCTGGGGGTATGTGGTGCAGGGCGCCACTCCCTGGTATTGCCTTATCTAGACTGATCCCTTATTTAGAAAAGTATAAGGGGAACTGCTGCCCTTTTTTGTAATCTATCCCAGAGAGTAACCCTCCAAATTACATAGTGTCAATTCTGATTAGTGACAAATTGACGCACCTGCAGCTAGCCGCAGATGCTTTGGAGAGTGACCCATTGGAGTGAGTTTTCATATGGAAATTAGTGACCAATTGGAGCATCTGCAGCTAGCTGCAGATGCATCAATTGATGACCATTGAAAGGTGTTTTATATATGGCAATTAACGACCCACCAACACATCTCGGCTAGCTCAGATGCATCAATGATTGACCCATTGTTCATCCCACTATGGAAATTGGTTATTTGATCTTTTGCCTCTCTTCTAGCCAAAATGCAAACTTCAAAGAAAGTAGTCTGAAACCCTATTCTACACTCAATTCCCTAAAGACAGCCCTACTATTGCTGCAACCACCTGACCCCAGATCATATGCCTAAATGTTCCCTTCTTGTCCAATCTAACCCCTTTCCCTCTGAATATTCTCCAAAATGTTTCAGCCCTCTAAGAATAGGCTCATTGCCTGACAGTCTAGACCCTAGTCAGCATGACTCACCTTTTCTTTTCCCTCCTCTTCCTCCAAGTATAAAAAGACCCCAAGAGGTCCCTAATAAACAGAATCATTCACCATAGAAACATAACAATTGACTTACAAATCTTAGACTACTTGCAGAGTCCACCAATAGAGGTTCTTTTGAGTAAGAAGATATTAGTCCTGTTGTGTTTCAGGCTGCTCAGCTACTCTCAAACCATCCCTACAACCCTTGAGCACCACAGTATCTCTCAATAAAGAATATTATCTAGTTTCTAAATATTTTCCCCCTTGTAACTCTGCTAAAACAACACAGTCACAACAGTATAATAAATGGTGTTAAAAGCCTAAGACCAAATAGGGCAATAATACAGTTTGGTACACAAATACAATGGTTGGAGTTTTTATTACCACGTCTTTTAGCTATCTTAAAGAGGGTCACTTATTGCTTAACTTTTCAAGAAGAAGAAGCCTAAGATTATCACTAGAATAGCAGTATAGAGAAGCATTTGCTGAACCTAATGACCTGGGGTGCTTAGAAAGTAAAGTAGGTTACTATAAAATTAAATCCAGGCTAATAAATTTAATAAAAGGGCAAAATAATGCTATGTGGTATTTGTCCAGATCAGTAATAGCTGTAGATGTACCACTATTGCTGGATACACTAGAGGAAAAGCACATGCCAGGTCATCATTACACAGTGTACAGTGTCTCATGGAAATGGTAAGAAATCTCTTGAAACATCTCTCAAAGGCAGTTTACTACAAGAGTGAAAGAGGAACAATCCTTGGATAACTGTTTCCAAGCACTCTTCTAAAAAATCAAAATTATAAAAAACACCATGAAGATCTTGAGAAAAGCTTCCAAAGACACTTTGCTCAAGGGCAACTTGTTTGCTGAACACAGAGAAACCTTGACAGGACAGGGAAATATTGCCACTTAATATGACTAAAAATTAACGCTTGTTGGCAAAATGGTTAATTTATATTAGAAATTTAGAAAAAGTGTGAAGATTGTTGAAAAGCATTCAATGATAGTGAGCAATAAAATTTTGGACAAGTTTAAGGCTTTTTCTACTGATACTGATTGATGGCAAAAAAGCTCAAAGCTTTAAATAATGATATAAAAACAGCAGGATATTTTTTTGGGATTTTAGTAAAGTAAGACTTAAAGCCAATTCAATTTTAGAAAGCAAGCAGAAATAAATAGCATAAGCTTATCAAGAAATTATCCTTAAGGGGAAACACTTGAAACAAGGGGCTAAGTATCAGTGGTTAAATGGTGGAAACAAGGAGGTATCAATAACTTCTATGATGATTAATTGGTTATTTATACAGATATATCAAAGATATTGTCATTATCCAGCAATGATAGCTTGATGAAAATCTACAGTAAAAAAAGCCATGTGAAGACAGGTTAGTGGAGCTATAAAAGCAATAGCTCAACTAAATAATTGAAAAAACTAAAAAAAGTTTCTAAGAGAATCTTTCTTCTTGTTTATAATAAAGAAATTAACAACCTCTAGTTTAAAAAGACTTTGAAAAATAGAAAACTTTCTAAGTATATAGTATCCTAGTCTAGTTCAAGAGGATCAGTATAGAAAAAAGTTCAGGAATTTCACACATAGTCAAGCTTGTAAAGTTCCTGGCTCACCCTTTGGAACTTTATAGGGAATACCACCCCAGGCAAACTAATAAGTGTCCTGTAAATCCCACTCTGCCCATATATAAATCAGAGAATTCAGCATATACTGTGGAGGAGATATATTTCCTGGCATATCTTTATAATTCTGTATCATTCCCCTTGAAGTATTGGCCTCCTTTTGGGATGAAACCCTGTCAAAATTGAGGACATTAATACTTGAGTTAAAATCTCTTTTAAAGATATCACACCACAATCAATCAAAAAGAAGCACACCGTTTCACCCACCTGTATCTCTTATTATCAAGGATAAAATCATAGTACCTAAGAGCAGATCCTTAGTTTGTTTGGCTAAAAACTTAGAAGAGCCAAAAATTCTCCAGGTTTCTGATCTCTGGAGGTAAAATTTTCAAGTTAGTTGCTCCAGCCAATATTACTCATGCCCCATCTTTCCATCCCTTAAAATTGAGCAGGGAGCTTCTTGCTTACATTTTTTAAAGAAAAAATGTGTTAATTTGATCTCCACTCATTTTATCACAACTTATTACTGTGACATTTCCTCTTTCTGGTTGTTTTGATTTGATTTTGAAAGCTGTAAGGAGTTCAACCCTTTTATTTTTGAATTTAAGTTTAAAAAACTTTTATTTATACATTAAACTTACTTATAATAGCTTCCAGAAGCTAATTTTGGTTGAAAAAGCAAAAAAACCAAAAAAGGGTTTGAAACTGACCCTATCTTCCAAACACTATCTGCCAAGAGCAGAACTGCTATCTTTTAAACTACAGATATAAAATTAGAGTATAGTGGTCCCCTTGCTTTCTGATCCTCTTATTATGCCTATGAGCCCTAAAGCAACCTTAGAACACCTCCATAGTAACCAAAGGCTTACAGAACCCACTCCTCACTCAAATTTGCTAAGAAATTCATATTTTTTATTGCCACTGTGACACAGCCTTTAATTTATAGATTGTGTGAGTACATTGGCTGCACAATATTTGTGGTCTTGGGATCAATTTTTTCCTGCTTCCCAATAGATCTTCTAATGATCTTCCCTCCCAATCAGACACAATTTTAGATGATTCTATTGTTTCTGCTGCCCATCTCCCTGGCCTCACCCTTGCCCAGGTTTCTGTCTAAGGTTCAGGATATACCTTCTTCCCAACCCCTTTTCTGGCTCCCTCTCCCTCCAGTAACTGATTTTTAAAGCTCTATTCATCATGCAACTGTCAACAATGTGTATACCCCCTCTTGACCTCAGCTCCTAGTCCCCCTGTTGAAGTTCTAGAAATATCTGATAACCTCCTTTGGCTATTGGCTGGTACCATGGTTTTAGCTATACAAGGATACTTTCTATATTGTTCACATCCTTCTTTTTTTTGGAATTAATCCTTCATTGACAATCCCAGAACCCATTTGGGTTATCTCATTTTGGTACTCTCTGCCATTATGAGATCTTAGCTCTCTGAACCTAGTACCCATTTCTTAAAAACCCCAGACAAGGAATGATTAAGGTTTTAAAACAGTATGAAGCTTTTCAAAAGAGGGAAAGTGTTTCTCTAGATAAAATTTTCAAGTTGTTTCAAGAGATTTATACCCCCATAATGATCAAACACAAGCAGATGTTATGGGTTGTGATGCAGATGCAAGGATAATAGTGGGGAAGGTTTTAGAGGAGCTTTTTTTACAGGAACATTAAAATGTACTTTCCCTGGAACTATTATACCTGAAAGATGTCACCCCAGCCCAGTTAGTACCTATTTTTGACCCATAAACACCTTGGGGCCACTGGAGAGCAGATTCACTACAGGGGTGTTAAAACTGAGCTGATCAAATCAATTAGCAATATGTCTCATGGCACCCAGGGGCGCTAGAAGAGTCACTTCACAATGAGTCTAACTTTATGGCCTCAATTAACTCAAAATTATAGAAAATCTCATATTAAAATATGAGACACAAGGACAGTGTATGAATAAAAATCCAAAATTTAAATACAGAACACTAATAATCTATATCTTACCAACACCGCATGTATCACCCCTTGATGGCTCAATAGCTTTCCTACACGTTATAAGTATGCTTATTCTTCTCAATAAGGATCACCTTATTAAAAGCCCCTTTTCTTTCCCTCTACTGTACGGTTGTAATTCCCAAATCTAAATAAAGAACTATATTTAGTTCAATTAGACTATTTTATAAAACTTTCATTAATCAGTCATTTTTTAAAGTTTTTTTTGGATTTTATTACCCAATTTACCTTTAAAGTTTTATTTATAAAATTTATATGGTAATTAAGTTTAATTCTTTGGTTTTTACCTGGACCAATCAATTTCCAAAAATGTTAAGTTGAACTTTCCAAAGGGGGTATATAAGAAATTCATACATAGTGATAAATGATTTTTTAATAAAACCTTATCATACTTTGACCTACAGGTTGTTATTTCTTGAAGTTGTCTACTTTCATCATTTTCGTTTTTTTGCCTAAAAGCAAATTTATGATTCTCTAATTTTTATGAGGAGGATTTTAAACCATATCATCATCCTCTAAAGCTACATATTTACTTCTTTGAACTACATTTCTCTCTCGAAGTTTATCATTTCATATGCGTGAATTTAGTGCCTTGGGTTCCACAAGAAATATTCAAACCCGCCTTAATTCTTTCTCTAAGCTTACAATCTAAATGGGAGAAGACCCTTTAGCCAATATTAAACAATCACTCCAACCAACATATATAAATGAAGTAAATATGTTATTCAACATCAAAGTGTTTTTATTTTGGATGTAGGTTGGATAGCTTCACGAAGTAATCTCCTTCATATTGGCAAATAACATCTAGCTCATACATGAGCTTTATATAGCAATTGGTGATCTTTTGAATCGATACCCTGGCTAGGGAATCGATTTCAGCCAAGGTTTCTTGGTGGTGGTCAGTGTGGTTATAAAAGTCAAAATCACCTGAATGCTCCAGCAAAACGTCATAGGCTCGGCTGTGGGCAGTTTGCTTCACCAGTTCAATGCTGCGGAGCTGGTCAAAGTACAGCTTGCGGATAGAATCCACGCCGTAGCGGTGGATTCTGTCGTAGTAAAACAACATATCCACCAAACTACTCATTCTAAAAGTGGTTCTGTCCCATATTGTAGCAAATACCAAATTGCTGTAGGCAAAAAGCTCATCCTCAGCCCCGCCAAGCATCTCCCCAGCTCGCTCCAGGATCCGAGGGAAGGTCTCCAGGGGTCTGAACAGAACATCAATATTTGATTGTTGCTCAAAGCAGTAGTCATTGTACAGTTCCAGCTCTTGGGGATCACCTGACAGCGCCACTTCGGACGCAGTAACATAGACTAGAATCAATGAGAACATCAACTTCATTTTGGACTTATGTCTCCTCCACTGACTTATGTTCAAGGCCATACTGCAGCTCAGAACAACATAATCAGACAATCTATTCCCAGGCCACTTATCACCAGTTGCATCATTCTCTCCACAAAGGATTGCTTGATAGCAACAGAAAGCTTCTAAATACAGATGTGAAAATTAAAGCATTTTAAAAAATATTTTTTAATAAAAACTTCTGGAATTTAAAATATATGCTAGAAAATAGGTCCAATAGGTACATCTAGCTAATAGAAAGGATATATTGTAAAATCCAATAAAATACAAGATGTTATGATTTCAATGGCTTGATAAAATACTTTATCTGTGAGATTTATCAAGAAGTACTAGTATGCTATGCTGGCTTTGCGTTCAGCAGAGAAGGAAGGATAAAACTGTGCCATGTTGATTGTCACAGACAAACAGGCATGAAGACAGCAGTCATAGTTATTATATAAAGAGAAGCAATGGGTAAGTATCTCAAGCTTTTCAGCAGAAATATGTAAGCAAAAATACTAATTATCTTTTGTATATACATAAAGAGAAAAGAGAATATGTAAAAAAACTTGTTACTTAATGATTAATACCAAAAATTATATAGTAAAATATGGTACAGGTAAAAACACATAACTCTAATAATTAGATATCTCAAAAAGTTACAGGGAAGGAAAATGCTGGTAGGAGAATAACAAGCAGGAAAACATCCAAACAATTATTGGGATCAATTTGGCTTGAATTTTTATCAGCCGCCTGGTCAGAAATTTCAAACTCAAATTTGAGGATAAGTTGGCTATCCAAATTGACAGGATATTTTAGAGCTGTTGTCACGGCCCATACTAGAGTCTGGCTGGACTCCCACAGGGGAGGCAGGCCGGGCCTGAAAGGCCATGCACACAATAGGCGCTATGCGGACCAGGTAGTTTAGAGCAGTGGCTAGGGGGCGCCAACTCCTAGTATGGGGAACAACTTGGTCAGCCAGCCCCAATACTGTTATATAAACGGACCCCAGCTTGCTGAAGTCCTGGGTGGGAGGCACATTGGGGAGAGGAGGGGCAGTTGGAATATCCTTTATTACTGGTGGTAGATCCAGGTTATGGGGATGGAAATACTCCAGATCAAGAGCGCGGGGCAGTTTGGCAAGGACAACAGGAGTATGGCCGGGAGGATATGGGTATGCAAGTTTGTATTGAGTAGTGGATTCATAAATAGATGTAAAGAGAATAATTAAATTTGAGCAACAATAGACAATTCCTGCAATAAGATAACAATTTCTAGGCATAAACTTGCTTTATTAAGATATCAACAGTGAGGAGGGCTTCTCCCCCTCACTACTTATACTTACTGATGATTCTGTGGCCTTTTGTGTCACCAGAGAACTGATGGCATCATTTGGAGTTGGATTTGTGACTTTAACTGGAATTTGCATGCTTGGCCAAGAGGGTGAGATCTCATTGGCTGCTATAACATGAACTTTTTGAAATTTATAGCATGGCAAGTTGCTACAGTTATTTTTAGCTCCTGCAATGAATCAATTGTCCAATTGCGCAATCAAACAATTGCGCTCCCAATGTGCCATTTCCTAATAGGTAGGTGGCCCAAATTTAATAACAGGCTCAATGCCAGGGATTTGAGGCTTGTGTGCCTCTCAAATCCCGGGCCATTTGCTAGTCAAAAGGGGGATATTTTCCCCTGGAAAGTGCTTTGTGGGGGTTTCCAAGCTGCATGTTTTATCACCTCTAAGGAGGCCAGCTGACGGTCCAGGGCGCTCTGGGCCCTGACAGCTGTGATCAAAATCCTGGAAATGGAAAATTCTTAACAATTAAATTGACTCTTTTGTTTCATACTCAGGATATACTTAATGAATATTCTGGGCTTTTGTTTTCTCTACTAGATACCAGGTTAGGTAGTACTAACCACAAGAAACTATTAGTGATCAATAATTAATCTTTGGTTCTAAAGATTGTCTCATAGGGATGTAACCTGTGGAAAACCTTTTGAGCACTTGGCAGATCATTAAGGCTGTTAGAAAGTATTTAGTCCAATTCTTGATGTTGCCTACTTATAGATTGAAAAAGCCTGTGTTGCACTTTGGGTATTGGGGCAACTCATTTATTTGGAGCTTTTGGGGGCACATGAAGCTTATTTCTTGCACTAAATATGTGAGGCTATGGTTAGCACTTGTAGCAGGAGGACTTAAAGAAGAAAAAAGATTTAAATTTAAACAATGTATTACAATCATACAGAAACACTTTACAAATCAAAGACTTCTTTGAGTTTTTCACAAAATTATTCTTATACCTTTGTTCTGGAGTATCCCCTGGCTGCTAGCAATGTCTTCATGATATTGCTGCCCACACTTATTTTAGGGTAATTTTACTTCAAGTTTGATGCCTAGACAACATTAACAGCTATAAATTACTAGTCTTTACCCAGAACAGGTGACTCTTTTTCAGGATTGACAATTTATTCCCCTCAAAACCCAGGGCCAGGAGCAAGATTTGAACCCTGAACCTGACCACCCACTGGCTGCCAGCCCTGAGGACCAATGGGCTGGCTGCCTGTGTTTTTCTGGGATCAATTACCCTCAAGCTTAGGCCAAGCCTAATTCCTGAAATGAGAACACCAGTAAAACCTTAAAAACTACAGCACCCAAGAAAGGGCCCAACAACTTGCCTAATGGAGGTGGAGAAATTTCTACTGTTAACTTCATGAGCATGAATTCTATGCAAGTAGCCAATCAAGACCAGCTACCAGAGGAAAATGCGGGCTTAAGGCCTGCTCCCAAGACCCAAGCTTGAGAACAGAAGACTCAAGTGACACTCCATGAGTTCTCCACCAATGAGCAAACCCCTAGCAGTAGTGTCATTTTGCCACTCCAGAACCTGGGTGCCCTGGTCACCCAACCTCAAATTTCACGGCCCTATTATGAACCCCCATGATAGATGTAAAGTTTGGCAGTGGGGTACTATAGGCAACTGTGGTAAGTTCAACTCCCTGGTGCTTGACACTATAGTAAAGTAAGAATTCAGCTTTTTCCCTGATTGACAACTGGAAATTGACACTTTTTTAATTAACAGATCTTGATGTACTGAAAAGTTTTAATACAAAAATGAAGTCTTACAGCTATGGTATGATAAAGTGACCCCAGAGAGCTCAAAAATGCAATAAAGAGTGTACCTTAACTAATAAAAATAAGGAGAAATAAGCAACTATTCCTCATTTGACTATGTATTTTTACACTCTTCATTATAAAAATATTTTTGATTACAATAAAAATTTGAATTTCAATGTGAAAAAAACAAAAAAATAATAGAAGTTATGCAAAATATTAAGAAATATTAATATTTATTTGATATAGTTCATATAAGTATAAATGTGAATATCTTTTGTTTTATTAGGAAATTAACAAAAATTAAGATATTTCATTCACTTTCAACTATAACTATTCATCTCAAACTTATCATATATACATAAAATAATCATTGCTATCTAATTAAATCAAAAAATAGAAAAATTAAAGCTAAAAACTAATTGATAAAAAGTAAAAATTAAAGCTAAAAAGCTAAAAGTTAAAAGTAAAAATCATATAAGTGAGCAAGCAAGCAAGTTTATTCTTCACCCTTCTTCCCCTTATTCATTTTAGCCCCTTCCAGGAGGGCAGTTGCAATGATCTCAAGCTGCTGCTTGATCTCTGAGGCCTTGTATTTATGCTTTGCTGCATTTTGAATGGCCTTGGTGAAAAGGGTGGATCAGGTTATGGGCTTGGTGGGGGAGACGTGGTTTACCAAGTCACGCAGCTTGGAGATGGTTTTCTCCTGCTTGTGCTGCAAGAGGGAGAAGAACTTATTGAATTTTGGATGAAGCCCAAAGTTGGCCTTGAGGTGTTTGTGATAAGCCTCTAGTGTTGAGGTGGTCTTGAGCTCACCATTCACTGCCGCCTGGTACACATTCCAGCTGGCCTTGGCATGGGCCTTGCCTTGCCTCTGTGTGACAACCTTCCCAATCCACTGGGGCTCAAAGTACTCAAGGAAAGGCTTGAACTCTGGGTGCTTCACTATGTAGGGATTCTTTGAGAGCATCTCAAACCCTTGTGCAGTGTGCTCTGGCTTTAAAAAATCCAAGGCACTAAATTGTGCCAGCACAAATCTGCAGGTGTTCAAAGTATCCCTCCAGCTCAACCTACTAAGCTCAGTGTGGGCCTGCACGTTACAAGCAACTGCTTGGAAGAAGTGGAAGTGGCACCCCTGCACCTCCCTGCTGAAAAGCTGCTCAAATGCATTGAACTGAGCAGGCTCAAAGTCCATAATGCACATTCAAGGCCCAAGAGCTCTTAGCCTTGCCTTTTCCTCTGAGTCCAGGGTGGCCTGGTCCTTGTCAGAAGCAGGTGGATTGGCAGCAATATGCCTATCACTAATGAATTTGACCAACTTCTCCTGTGTTGGTACCAACTTAAGATTGTTTGGTTTGAGATGTTGCAAAGCCTTTATGGCCAGATCAGAAGCACAGAGGTTAGCGGAGGTGGGAATGACCTGAACAAGGTACCATTTAAGCATCCAAGTGATAAGATGATTGGGGGCTCTCAAGTATGCTCCCCCTTCTCTGCTGTTACTCACTCCCAGCTGTCATGCCCTGCCCCAAAGAGCAGGCTTCTTGAGATAGTTAAGTTATTTTTTCATTTTTACTTATCTTTTAGGTTATTTATTAATATTCAAAAGTTAGGTCAAATTGTTAATAATTTAGTATTTTAGAGTACTCTTACCTTTGTTTTATGTGATTCGCGTTCAAATTGTTGTTTTTGTTGTTGCTTTGACCACCAATTCTTAATCCACATATATTTCTACTTTAAGTTAGAATAATTTTCATCTATATTACCTTCAAAACTCCTGCTTGCATTGTTGTCGCTTCCCCAGCTTACAGGCTAATCTGCAGTCTCTCCTGGGCTTCTGTTTTCCCCTTCTGCTCCAGGTTCCTTTCCAACTTTCTCCAGCTTGCTCCTGTTCTTGGCTGCTTCTCCTTGACCATCACATTCTCAACTAAAAAGCTTTTTACTATAAATAAAGGAGCTTTTGAAGAGTAGGCTTTAAGCCAAAATTCTAAGTGATTTCTTCCCCTTCATTTTTACAATTTTTAAACTTCAATTTTGTCATTTTTAAAATTTTGTTTTCTTTAAATTAATTTTCTTAGTTTAGCTTTTTCCTTAATCCAAATGGAACTTGTAAAACAACAAGCCCTAGGCTTGTTGTATCCATTTTTTCCCTTAAGGAATCTTTCAATAGTTATATGTATTAATTTGCAGATGAAGAATATCCTAATATCAATATCCCTTTATTTACAAATTTTTCACTATTGAACACTTTATTCTATCTTCTTTGCTTAGGGTTTTTAAACTCTATTACTCCATTTGTCACGCAATATAGGTTTTTAGCAGGTTTTTGTAAGATCATCTTACAGAAAGTACCTAAATTTTTATATCTTCTAAATTTGAATCCCAACACTATGCACACTTTAGTTTATAACCTTGCACCATTATGGACAATACCTTACACCAGCCCTCAGTGTTCAACTGGGCCCCACAAGTCTTATCTTCACAGACAAAGTGCTTGCTCTTGGTCTGCCGCTTTTGGTTGTTACAATTGAAGATGTAGTTGTCAGTAACGTAACCAGGGCTGCCCTTTACAGACATGATGGGGAAGTAATGGGGGAACTGCTTGGGAACTTTAAACTCTCTGTCCACATTACAGATATTGTGGATGGCCAGTGGATCCCAAGCCACATGACCAGAAGCTTTAAACTTCTTGGAGTAATCCTCCAGCTCATCTTGGGGGTCAGATGAGGAAGGAGGGGAAGAGCCATTGGGAGGGGGGAGGAGAAGGATTCTTTGAGGCCTGCTTAGATGCCTCCTTTTTCTTTCCAGAAGAAGAGATGGGCTCCTTGGAAGCCTTTGACTTCTTGGTATGTCACTCCTTGGTGGGCTCAGAGTTAGCCTCTGAGTGGTAAAAGGAGTGGTTGGTAAGATCACCATCAGATTTATTGGGGGAGGGATTTTGGGGGGAAGGTGAAGGGGATGTGGAAGATGAGGGTGGAGGGGGAGGAGTAGGAGGAGATGTAGTAGGAGGAGATGGAGTGGGAGGAGATGGGGTTGGAGACTTTGCCTTTGCAGGCTTCTTGGCACGCTTGGGAGTGGAGGCAGTTTCTTTGAAGCCCTTGGAGGCTTGGCTCTTGGGCTGTTGGCTGTTCTTGCTTGATCTTGTCTAAAGAAAAGTTTAGTTTTATAAATAAAATGATTGAAAAGATATTAAACACTAAGGGGTAAAGCAAAAAAAGTTAAGTAAAAAGTATGCAAATAAAGTTTTATTTATCAAGAAAAAAAACATAACAAAGTAAATAGAAGCAAAATATAAACTCAAAGTTTAGATATAAAGGTTAAAGCATAAAAAATAAGTGAATTTATGATAAAGCATCAAAGATGTTAGGTTCAGCATAACATCTTAGTGCTAAATCAATGTAAAAATATAATTAAAAATAAAAAATATGAAAATATATAGAGAGTAGCAGGAAAAATAGTAGATTATGATTGCAAAAAAATAAATAGTATTATGTGAAATTTTTTTATTGGGAGTTGAAAATTCAAAACATAGTAAAGTGTCAAGTTTGGCACTGTCAATCAGCTGGGAAAAGCTGAATTTTTACTGTTGAGTACGCCAGAGTCAAGCAGAAAAATCAAATTTACTATGTTTTTTACATATAAAACTTGCTTAAATTTAAAATGGGTTCAAAAGTTAACCCAAAAGCAAGGCAGTTTATATGCTCAAAAATAAAAAAATACAACATAAGTTAAAAAGCAAATGAGTAGGAAGGTGTTTATTAGTGTTTAATTTATGCTGTGAGGAGCTGGGAGTGACTTATCTACCATAGTGTTGGTTAAAACGTTAAGAATCTCTCTGTACTAATCCCCAAGTTAAAGTGTCAAGTGGACAAGTGTCAAGTGGCGCTCATAGTGTGTCACATATTAATTTAGCCTTAATTCTAAGCCTTTGATTAGCTAAATCCAAAACCAATTGGGTGGCAAGAGGATAGAGTCAAACAAAAAAGATGTTGAGTTTCTGTTTTTTATAAATTACATATGAAATTTCTTAATAAATTGGGCTTAATTTATGTGGCATCACTTAATCCACAAATCCAGGAATGACATAATGTAAAACAAGTGGGGTATTTGATTAATGTCTATACCACTAAATCCAGTATAGTGGTGCTTGGGAGCCTAATTGATAACTATGGACACTAATAATAAAAATATAATAGTAAATAAATTTTTTTATATAATTGCATATGTACTTTATTAATAAAATTAAAATTTGGCTTAAAAAGTGTCAATTGGCCACTTTTTGTTTTAGAGTGTCAAACACAGGTTTTTTCATTTCTATTAGTAAATTTACTTATAAATTTCCCCTTAAATTGGTCTTTTAGCTAACCAAATTATTAAACAGAGTCAAGTTCAAGTAAATTTAACCTTGGTTTTTGGTTTCAACCCCCTAAATTACTAGAAAAAATTAGCTTAAAATCAGCTAGGCCAAAAATACTAATAGATTCACATATGCAGCACTTGAATCCCTGGTACTCAACAAAGCATCAAGTACCAGGGAGTCAATCACCAGGGAGTCAAACTTACCACAGTTGCTGTACTATATAGAACCCTAGACCCTGCACTAAGACTTTATTGCCACTTTTAAATACTAGGTTATGATACATTGGTTTCTCTCACTTATTACCCTATTTTATCTTTTATATTTAATAACTTGGTTTTAATCCTTTCAGCCCGCTTGCCCCACTGCCCTCAGTTTATTGTCCACCAGGGGCCTTATTTGGTCACATCCACTTTATAGAGTATCTTTTAAAGTCTGAATACAAAGACTTCATCTTTGAAAAGATAATAGAACAAGATCCCTTTTACCAAAAAAGTGTTGAACAGATACAATAGACAAGGCCCTTGGTGCATAACTGATTCCTGTCTATTCTGATATAGATACAACTCCCTGTCTGTGTACCAGTTGGATATGAAGCCAATAATCACCCCTAAGTTAATTCCTGTGTCCGCTTCCAAACTTCCCCTGGACTTCACAAGCAAGCTGTTTGAGATAGTGTACATCACTCTCATGGGGGTGATTGACACTTTAATCCTGGACGCTGACCTGTGGTCTTGGGTTGAGAAGTCAGTCTCATATCTTACTAAGTTAGCCCTGATCTTGTGATAGGTGTTGAGCAACTTGGGTTATTGCTGATATATTCAAAGCTACAGATAAATGTTAGCCTTGCCAATTTACTCTACCTAATTTGATGCAAGAGCACTACAGACTACAATAGAATAGAAATTTGAAGATAATTATGTTTATTGGGACTGGAGTACAATCTAGCCAGCAGCTGCAATCTATCCAGGTGTAACTAAGAACCTTTTTATCATCCTTTCAGGTATCTGTATCAATATATACTGCAACAACCCTTGTTCTTGTTCTTTCAGACAGTTCTCAGTGGCTACCTTTGCAATAGGCCCATATTTGCTGGCTGCGCCTATCCTGATTAGTTGTCCTTGGCATGTGTGCTGCTACTGGCCTTAACAAGATGTACATGGCACTTCAGCTACATCCTACACTCTTCTTGAGCTAGCCTACTGGCAGTTATCAATTCACTGCATCCTTACACACACATTATTGCACTATGAAACTACAATGTATTTGATTGAAGCTTAGAAATAGTCCCTGCTCTATCATCCTACTTTGGGTGGTAGAATTCTTGTATCCCTGTTTCCATTTTTAAGATTTAATGAGTGATCTTTTTCTGGCTGGTGAGCCTTCTGCTTATTAATGCAACAGTTTAAATTGGGGATTATACACTGTATATTAGCTGACTCAATCCAATATCAACTTGTGGATTATCTGTTGTGTAATACTGACCCAAATCAATAAAGAACCAACTATACACTGTGTAATACTGACACAAACTTGGTATTTCCTAGCCATTTGTACATCTCTTCTTTGATATGCTCATATACACCCTTCAGGCTGGGTGGGAATGAGTTGATACAACGTCCAGTAGGATGAAATGAGATATATATGATTGATGATCTAGTGATTACATGGCGTGCAATCACTGATAATTACTATGTTTCCTAACAATTATACAGTGTATAATAGTCATATCAATCATAATAAACTAACAATCATTCAGCGTATAATTTTAATATCAATTATAATAAGCTAAAAATCATACAGCGTATAATTGTCACTTCAATTAGAATAAACTAGTGATTATATGGTGTATAATCACTGCGCTTAATAGAATGATAGTATAGAGTATATACATTGTGTAACTGATTAAGATCTGTGTACAATGATTAGCCTGATCATTTGTGGTCAATCAGCCTAATCTCACAGTGGGCTCTTCCTGAAAAAACTAAGGTCTGTGTGTTCCCATAAAAGAATGGGCCAGCTGCTCAAGGGTGGTTACCTGACACCATAAGAAAAAGTAAAATAAACCAATTATAAGTTTGCTAATAAATATGGAAAATGGGCACCTTGATGCAACTTTTAGGAAGTTTCCCTTCTTTAGAAAACCAAAAAAGGTACTTTGCGTTGGTGTTTTTTGTAAGGGCTTGATTTTTTGGCGGAACCATGAAAATGGCTTATCACCTTGGTTCCACAATTGACAAAAAAGAGGAGTAGCAACAAAGCTCTGTGGAAAGAGGCAACATGGAAGCATCACTAATTATTACCAAAAATAATATCATTAGACAAGTTTAAGATTCAATAAAAGTCATGGGATCACTGATAAAATAAAAAGACAATAATGGGGAAATATATCAGATATCAATACTTTTCAGATATACTACTGATTTAAAAGATAATGAATTACAATAAATATATAAATAGATTAAAATGGGGAATAATAACTTTTTTAACAATAAGGAACACCTATAAAGAGGCACACCAACTGAAAATGAGGGAGAAACCAGAGAAAAATCAGAGAGGAGATCTATCAAGAGATTTTTTTGAATATGATATTGGCAGGTTTCTAAGAGGGGTTCTAAAAATTTTAATAAAGTATTTTTAAACCTTGATCACATTTGTATAATAGAAAACAAAGCAAATTTAAATATAGCATACAACATTCATGTTATTAACTATTAGAGAAAAGTCAGGTGGATAAATATCACAAGAAATTATAAATCATGTCCTGCAGAACTTCAACAGATACCAATTGCTTTAAAAAAACCAAAAAATTTATTTCATAAAAATGTGGAAGACATCTTCATGAACATTATTTTTGTTATTTTTACAAATATTATACCATCAAAAGGAAAGAGACTACTAAGCCAGACTTTATTATCATATAAATAATGCATGTATGTTAGTAGAAAAGCTCTTTGAAGAGAACACCTGTCTTTAGACTATGTATAAGAACCTTTTTAATAAACTACAAACCATAAAGTCATATACCCTAAACCAGCTGGCACCTATTACAATCCATGACATACCATGATGACAGTTGTATAGCAGTAGGTGTATCATGAACACCTTAGTACTATTTTTAAGCTATAGTAAATGAGAGTGTATAAAAAATTGATGCCAGATTCCATTTTTGAAAGATGTCACAAGTAAAATTTTAAATATCATTAATAAAGCAAAATCAAGAACAAGGATTGAACCCTGTCCTCTCAAGCCACTATGCCAGAGGGCTAAGGGCCAGGCTGCCCTCTCTTTTCAAGCTTGATTCTGAAAGTGATTTGATTGGGAACATGTTAATGCTAAAATTCTTGACCATATTGCAAGAAATTGTAAGCAAAGGAGCAATGCTTGATTCAAGAAGTTTCTATATAGTAGCAACCTGCAGCACTGGCAGGTTGGGAGGTGAAGCTTAAAATTCTGCTAATGAGAAGCACCCCAATCTTTCCTACATACCATGAAATGACATGTGTCCTGTGCGCCTGCCCACCCCCTTTTACCAGGCTAGATAACAGAAGGATACAGATTTATATTCCCTAACACCAGCCAATGACTACCACCCTCTATGATGACACTCTTCCCCCAAGTTACCGCTGCTCTACTGCTCAAGTTTCCAAAACTCTGATCTAAAGATGAAGCCTAGTAGATGGTATTTATGCCTTGCTAAGAGGGCCCTAAACCCCATTGTCATCTTGAATAATAAATTAGTGATGAACCTTTGGTTCAATCAGATCTTACTGCATATTATACCTGTTTTCCATCACCTCCATACTAAATTTACAGGCCCCACTGCTCCTGCCATCATGCCTGCAGATATGTGGACCTCACACCTACATTACTCTATCCCTTGGTTTTCCCTTAAGACCAATTTATTTTAACAAATACTCAGTGAATCCAACTTTCTCTGATTTTACCTTAGTGTTGGGAATTTTGACCAAGCAATGATGCCAATTATGATGGAGCCCACAGATTGGGACTGTTACAACCAAATCCATAAATTATTAGTACAAAATACAATGATACTAATCATGGCAAAGCTTGCAGATATGAATTGCAGCTACCAAACTACATAAATTGGTAGTATAAACTATATGCATATTAGATCAGCATTAGTCTGCTGACCTGAGCCTTAAACTAGCTAATGATAAGCGCCGCCACAGCACTTTAAAAATACACAAGCACTGCAGAGCTGCCTAGCAATTGGATTAGGCGCCAAAGCGCCAAACTATCTTTACATAAAGTGCTGCTGCACCAACTGAAAATTATTGCAAGCACCAAAGCACCACTCTACTTTTACATTGAGCGCCGAGGTGCTGGGTTCAATTCCCCATAATCTTAAATTCTCATATTTATTATATTAATAAGCAATGAGCTTTCAGTATTCCAGAGAAGTAGAAAGTGATCCTGAAGTACTAAATTATTCCATGCCAGCAAGGATCATCTGTGCTGGGTGAAGATGAAGATATTCTATTGGTTGACGTGCAATAAGCGCCAAACCTAGATTAATAATTACCCAAATTAGGGGCGTGTTAGAATGTCCTAGAAGAAATTGCTAGAATCCCAGATATTACCCTTGCAGAAGGTATAAGAAGAATTAATATTTACAATAGAATCATCTTTGGATCATATTTATTTTATCTTTAATCTGTTTGACCTTTATCCTAATCCTTAAGTGCTTCTGCGCAATCAGAAGCCATTGTTGGGCAATAATCATGGTTTTGTTCAATCCTGGCTCTTCTGATACAGTACTACTCATATCCTCACATATGACTGTATTCTGGAAAATGTCATGTGCCCTATAATCTCAAATAATTGTGGTGCTGTAAAGCAAAAAACGCAACACTTAAAAAAATCCTCCTTTTCACTTTTTGACAAGATCCTGGAAATCCAGGACCTTTGGCTGAGAAGACTATTGGTATGCTGTGCAACCCCACCTGTTAAAGGACAGATAAAACCAACTGCTCACTTATTTGGTCCCTGTAACCCCTCCTGTCACCCCCTAGCCTGACCACTCACAGGTTTTGGTATTGCAAATGAGACCATGTCCACTCAACTCTTTAGTGCAATGTACTTTATACTAACAGAGTTAGTAGAATCTATGGTATCTTATACTAGTCCCTGGTCCTTGCTGAATAGATCACTCTCCTATATTATTAAGATATTATCAATACTTTAATGGGTGCTACCCACTGACCTGATGTTCCCTTGGCCTGTGTCTGCCTTTGTCCTACCTCATACTTGATATCCTAAAAAAGCTTTTTTTAATGTCCCCAAAGGGATTAAGGGTATCTTAACAGTTTCTGGATGATTGACTATTTCATTTTCTACCACTTCTGTTTCAGATTGTTCTAACTTCTCTATGTTTCCTCAAAAAGTATTATATTTTTTCTAAACATGATATATAAGGCATGAGATCTCTTCTATTATATTTTTTAGTCATTTTAAGTCTTTATTATGAATTTCATGAATGCCACCATTCACCATTTTTTTATTTTGCCTTCAATGGGTTATTTTGAGAAAAAATCTCTTGCTTTTGCTTTTGCCCTCAAAATGAGTCTGTTATCAAACTGGGAAATAAAACTGTTTGGCTTTTAGATTCCTTGCATCTCACTTGCCCCACTCATGCTTGTGACAAGTGATCCTACTGTAAAGGTACTTTTTTGTGGTAAAGCTGCATAATATATATCCCAATTCCTTATCCCCAATAAAATTTAAGTTCTATTCACATTTTTGTCTTTGTGTTTCCAAGTACATTGGCGCCTCTCTATAGCCACAACTAGTAGAGATTATCCATTCAGGGCCAAAAGGCAACCAAATAGCCTTCCCTGCTATCTAACCAAGACTTAGTACAAATCCAATCCTAAGGTTAGGATTCCCCATTGTTTGTCTGTGCTGCGCCTCAAAACATAGCAATTAACCAAACTTAGTCCTTGAAAATCTACTTATCTTAGAGATCATAAAAGTGCCCAAGACTCCCCAAAAAAAACCCCTTGAGTATAAATTACTAATTTAGGTTCTCCTTCTTAGCACCTCTTTGGCTACTGTATCTCTTCACACTAGATCTGACTCAGCTCATCTTTTTCTAACAATTCTGAAAAGCCCTGATACTACATGACTCCAAGCAATTGGTATAAAACTTCTGTGCTCTCAGATAATCCTTCAGTCAGAGGACATCCTCAATCTTATGATAATAGTCATATTCCCCCAGCTCCTCAGATATTAAATCACTTGGCATCTGCCTTCCTGTTAATATATCTAGGTGCTTAAATTATTTTTGCAATTTAATCCACTTTTTGGTACATATTGCTTCATTGGAGATATATTTCAATTTGGAATGGTATCTATTCCAGTAGGTTCACTAGTGACATGTTTTGATCTGTCAGTGCTGGCTCAGCAAGTCAGTAATATACCCCAGTAGACAAGCTTCTGACACTTTACCTAGGATAGATAAATTAGTAGCTAATTATAAACAAGAGGAAAAATATAGGAACAATTTTTTCTAATAAAGCAGCATTATTTAAGGAGCTTATGAGCAGAGCAGTCAATGGGCTTTAAAAGTTTCTACTCATCCAGTCTATCCAATCAAGCAAAGTGTAATTGGGCTTCTTAGTGCCATTAAAAAGACAAGGAAACAATCTAGATCACATGGCTTTCTTGATTCAGAATGTGGTCTTTAAATTCTATCATAAAATTGGGAATCAAGAACTAATTGATGTGAAACCTGTACTATTATATACACATCAATTTATGCATTAGGAACAATAATATTGATTCAAACAGGCCTTCAAGACCTAAAGGTAATGATAAGATTTACCAATTGCCCTGGCTAAAAATTGATTGGCTACTAAAATTCTCAAATAGCCATTTAAAGTTGTTTAATCCATACTAAAAGCCACTAAAATGCAACAGGCATACAGATACACCCACTATCAACAAAAATAAAAAATATCCTACCCCCTAAAATATTTAAGCTTTTTTTCTCATTTTATAGATTTAATTTTTTTTTCTTAAAATCTATTTTAACATTTTTGTCTAAAAAATCAAACCACAAAGCAATATACAGTAGTTTTAAAAGCTATGGTGACAACCAAAAATACCTCAGATTTAAACAAAAATATTTCAGATTTAAACAAAATCCATCTCTCAGGTTAAAATATACACTCTATTAACAGGGTTTATTGGAGTTAATGGGCAAAATGAGTCAACACAGCAACAAAGGGCTCACACACAAAGCAAAACCATTCAAAATACAATCTGAAATACATTGATTCATAAACAAAATGGTGTGAGTTGACTTTTGGTGTACATATGTTTACTATGTAAATTGGTGACAAAATACACCCAAGCAAGGTGAGTCAAAACTCAAACCAAAAACAAAACACAATAGCAACTCACTACATAAATAAAATCACTCACACAATGTGTGCAATGGATTGTAATCATGAATGATACCAAGGTATCTAAAATAAGACACAAGATCTGAAACATAAATTTAAAAAAAATTGTGTTGGGTGTTTGAATTTGGCAGTAAAATCTAGGAAAATGGGTGAAAATTATTTCAGGTATTCTAAAATAGGCGTTGTAAACCAGAAACAGCTAATTAAGAAATAAAAAATCTATAATTGGGATATTGGGTGGGGAAAAATATTAATTGAATATCCATATTCAGATAAAAGCAAAAATTAAAATTAGGGAGTAACTTAATTGAAATTTATTTAATATTTTATTAAATTTTAAAATGGAAGAAACACAATACCAGAGTACCAATACACCCGTTGTGTGCTGTGGTTGCAGTTGCCCTGCGGGTCAAAGAATAGAGTTAGTACAACCCAAGTGCCTACTCAAGGAGACAGGAGAGGAGAGTTCCATAGTGACGCTGCATTGACACAGCTGGTTCAAGGAGCACAAGCTGCTAGGGTGAGGAGCATAAACCCTCAGGTCCCAAAGCTGACCCAGAAACCAACCAGGGTCACCACTACAAAGAAAGTTAGAAACAAGGAGGTAGAACTTACTTTGTATGTGTTTGACGTTGTGTACCGGCAAGAGACGGTCCTGTCAGCCATGCTGGAGAAGGTGAAGCCTGCACTTGATACTAGCTACAAGCCCTAAGTCAGTGATGGCAATCAGGAGGATGACAAGGATTCCCAGTTCTATCAAATCAATGAGAGACAGTTGGTGCTAAAGAAATTTGCAGCCTTCTACAACAATGTACCCATGCCCTGTGTTATGCCCAATGCCAACAAGTCAATCCCCACTGCTAAAAATCCCACCCAAAAGTGTATCTTTGTCATCAAACACATCATCCTGCTTAGGCTAATGCAGGAATTGGGTGATTACAAGGCCGCTGCGGCCCTTGTTGAAGTGGATCCCAAGTACAACAGCAAGACCTTCCAAAAATTCATCAATACTGGTTGTGTCCTTGCCGCAGAGAAATCCTTGCATGTTTCTACCATGCTCACCAAGGAGCACAAATGGGCAATCCGCCAGTGGATCACCTGGGACTGCCATCTTAAACTGGCAAATATACAGGCCATAGTTAAATCTACTTTTGGGATTGAGGCCTTGATTTCCTTCTATTATCATTTGGTCAAGGGAATGCGCTTTTCCTGGAAAAAGCTTGGGGTATCCCCCTACAACAGAAACATCCCAGCCAATATTGACACCCGTAAAAGCTACGCAGAGGCGTACACTGCCCTCAAAGCCAAGGGGATGGTCAAATTTTATTATATTGACAAATCAGCATTTGCCTCATCAATGCGCAATGGGTATGGCTATGTCCCCAAAGGCTCCAATGACGGGATGGCTTGGCATGCTGCAGTCCGTGCCACAGCATACTCAATGGTGGTTCTCCTTGGTCCAAAGGGGGTTGAGCTTTATCAAATGATATTGGGTTCTCACAACAGCCGTACCTTCTTGTCATTCCTTCAATTGGTCCAGGAGCACCTGAGGCGCACAAGCCTGGGCTTCACCAATGTGATTGTGTTGGACAATGTTGGTCTCCACAAGATGGCTGAAATTCTTGAGTGATTCCCAATGATTGACACAAGCATTGCAGTGGGCCCCCAGCAATTGGCCATGGCAAATTTACGCCTTCTCTTCCTCCCAGCCTATTTTCCCTTCCTAAATCCCATTGAGGAAGTCTTTGGGTGGATCAAGCAAGTTATCAAGCAAGGAACCCCAACTGGGACCGAGGACCTCTTTAATTTTCTGCAGGCTGGGATCTACACCCTCCCAGCTGAGACTGTGGCCAAATTCTATGGCCACACTGATTTGTTCATCCCCACATGCCTAGCCAAACAGCCAATCAATTAAAGGCTTAGTGTGTCCAATTTTTTTATATTCTCTTATTTACTATTCAAGATTTATTAATTATTGTTTTATATTTGGGTCATTATTTTAGGGATTAGGCCATTTTCTAATACACATGCTGCCCAAGTTGCAGCATAACACAGTTCAATTTTGAAAATATCAAATTACAACTGTTTATATTTAAAACAGTAATAACTCAACAAAAAGTTAATTTTTTTCACACTGTAAACTATCAAAATGAAGCTAAGAATCTTATCTTTCCATTGATGTTAAAATATTAATATATATATATATAATATTGAATATTAAAGCAAAATCAATTTAAAAGAGCATATGTCAGATTTTATTATAATATTTTGATAATGAAATAAAATAGATTGCTTAAAGCTTAAAAAAGTTAACTTTTCATTAATTAATATATGCTTTTTATTTGACGAAATTAAATATAAGATCAAGAGCATCATTTCCGCATTTTATTTTATTTAAAAAGCTTAATTATTTAGGATTTTATGGTAGTTTAAAGTTAGGACGTTAATTTATTTGCTGTTTAGATGAATTTTGAGATTCAAGTGAACTGCGAACCTCAAATTAAGCATTTTTTAAATACAATTCTTTAATATTTTATCATTTTAAAAATATGCAGAACAGTTATAATTAAGTTAACACATCATTTTAATTGATTTGCATAGATTACAAAGAGGATGTGATGTAATTTGATGCTTAGCTGATACACATATATCACTTGTGCATGAAAACTGGGGATTTCATTTATTCTAGAAATATAAATTCAAGTTGAAATTGTAAATAAAGCTGTCACATCATTTCTTTCAGAATGATGTCATATGGCTTGGTATATAAGAGCTAAAGCACCACCTAAGGTTTACTTCAAACCATCTTCACAAAAATATATAATTCCTGCAACCAGCACTCTTTTGCAAGGCATCTCTACAAAGCATCTCTTTATCAGCAATCACAAATCCAATATTATGGAATCTGTTAACTTTACTTCTGCCATGAAGCCATTTTCCTCACTGGGAGCATCAACAAAAAGAGAAAGAATTGCTATGCTAAAGAAAGCATTCCTCTTTGTTTCTGGAGGCAATCTTAATTCCTTCATCAATCACTTCCTCACTCAAACTGAGTTTGGAAAAACAGGGCTCATTCCTTTAATTCAAAATCAGAAACTAAATGGGATAATTGACAACTTAAAGGATCTTCTGAAATCTGCTCCTCAAAAGCATCTTCCAGCCTTGAGATCTCTGATTACTTCCAGTTACTCTTTAAAAGAGCTTACTGATATGGGATTTAATATAACCAAAAGTGATTTTGAATACTCAAGAAAAATAAATAAAAATAAAAATGTAAGCTTAAACAAAAAAAGCCAAAAAGATAATAACTATTCATTAAAAAAAGAAATAATCAAAAAATAATTAAAAAAACTACTGAAAAATTCTTTTTAAACAAGCCAGTTTACAAAAAAAGCACCAGAAAAAATTTATAAAGACATTGAAAAAGAAAAAAATGAATATTTAACTGAAATAAAATATTCTCTATTAAAAACAAAAAAGATATATATGAAAATAAAAAATGAAATTTCAATATCACTTTCAACTTATTAAAAATTAATACCAAAAAATATTATAAAGAGTAAAAAACAAACTGACATGTGTAATATTTGTAACTTAAAATCATCCTTAGAAAAAAGAAAAAAAGAATGTGAAAGTAAAAACTTATTATTGCCATAATCTATAAACAGTGACTTAAAAGCTATTAATCAGCACCAAGACTTTTATGCTCATCAAAATAGGGAATATAAGAAAGATATCAATGAATTAGATAATGAATCATGTATTATAGTCATAGATTTTAAGGAGAATCTAAAAGTTGGTGGTGGTCCAATTGAAACCAATAACTGTTTTTATTCCAAAAGATCTATTTCTTTATTGGGGTTTGCATTGGTATTTAAAGAAAACAATAAAGTTAAATATGAATACCATGATTTTTTATCTCAAATATTGTCTCATGATTCTTTGTTTTCAGGTGAATGTCTAATAAGTCTTCTTAAATCAGCTAAGTTTAAAAAATAAATAATATCAAAGTATGGACTGATAATGGAAACCATTTTAGATCCTAAGAATTCTTATATTATCTATTTAAAGAGGCACCACAATACATTAAAGAGTCTATTAAATACAATAGGCTTATAGAATGTCATGGGAAAAGTATTGTTGATGGTCACTTTGGTGTAATATCAAAAACATTAAAAGAGAAAGAAAATCAGCTTTATATTAAGAATATAAATGATATTAAAAATATTTTTGAGCAAGAAGAAAAAAGAAAAGAATTATATAAATCAGCACTATCAGGCTCAAATATTTCTCAAAACTCATTCTTTTATATTTATGAGAAAAAAGTTAGGCCTATAAGGAGAGAGCTCAAAGTTAAAAATCTGCGCATTAATCTTTCATATTTGATGAAAGATGGGAAGTTGTATACTTCACCTTTAACATTTGAAAGTTTCTCAGAATATTCTGAGATAACTTATCATTTGAAATCACGTGATGATACCAGAGAAACAAAAATATCAGAAGATGCTAGTGGTGCATTAGGGCAAGTTCATGAAGTAGGGCAGCTTACTAGAGGGTGTATTTTAAATAGAGTTATCAGTCTTTCAAAAACAACAACATTTTTTGAAACAAACTAAGAATATTTATGATGAGCCAAAGATAGGGTAATAGCATCTATAGCTTTGGGGCTGCTATTACTCTCCCATGCAACTCATCATAAATATTTTTAGCTTATAGTATATAGTAGCACTTAAGATATTTCCAGCAATATTATAAGGTGCAATTTTCAATTTTAAAATTGATAAATTATTTTTTTTAAAAATATATAAGCCCAAGATCAATTAAAGATTTGACATTGATAGTATTTTAATCTTTCTGAATAATTTGAATATGAACAATGATATTAAGTTATAAAATAATCAGTCCAGCGCTTACGCATAACAAGAAAAATAATGACCCATTTAGAGGTTTCCATGCCCACAATCACATTCAGAAGATCCTTCAATAGATGTAAGTAATTTATTTTATTATATATTATTTTATTATGCCATCTGAGGTAATCCCAAACGTCAATACTGGATTACGCAAAAATATTTAAATCACTTTGGTCAAATAAATATAAAAATAGTTTCAAAAAAATTAAATGTAAAATGTACAAGTTAGAATTTATTTTATTAACATATAATTTTATGCTTTTATGAAAGCTGTTTCTGCAATATATTTTGCAAAACTGGTTTGCTGAAATAAAAATTATAAAAATTTATTATAATTAGAATACTATAAATTGTAATAAAATTTATTGGAATCATATTTTTATTGTGTGCGCCTGTAGTGGGTTCTTTGGTATGTACCCACCCTGCAATGGAGGTGGCGCACAACCTCCACTGCCACACCGTGAACAGTGGATACAACCTTGTTGAAATACTCCCTCCTGCTGGTGAAAGGCAATAGGGTCAGGTGGGAGTGAAGCAGCAGCTTTTCAGGCGGGGCTACAAACCTGTATATCCCAGCCAGGACCAGGGCGTCCTGGATCACATGATCAACCAAGTTGTATCCAGGGGGGACCTTCTTCCTGTCAAGTGCAAGCCGGGCCTTGTTGATTCCCAGAAGGACTCCATCCAGGTCCTCCACAGACACGCCCATCCCAAAGTAGAATAGGAACCCCAGGTAAACAACCAGATGTGGCCTTTGCCCTGCAAAAGCTTCTGTGAACTCACACAGTTTATTATAGACTGTGCTGATCTTGTTGTGCCTGGTCTTTGCAAAGGTCAGCTCCATGGCTGCAGGGAGCCCCGTCTTATTGGAGCTCTAGGCCAACCCAAAGTCTGCTAGGAGGATCTTGGTCTTCTTTACAGCTGTTGCGTCTGCAATAGCTAATTTGCCCACAGTGCGCCCAAAGTTCTCCAACAGGTAAGATATGGTGTGCTCCACCGGGAAGCAGAAGCAAGCAGCCCCATGAGCCCGGCCCATCTCCGGTACATTCTTGAATGAAAGCGTTGCCAGGACGTCCCAAACAAGCTCAATGGAGTTTACACAGTAAACTCCACTGAGGGATGCCGGGTCCAGGCAGACCAGTTGGGCATCCTTGTAGGCAGTAACTCCCCACTCAGATGCCCCCTTGGCATGCATAAGTTTTGCCAATGTCTCCTGCAACATCAGAAAGAACCCGTGGATACGGTCCTCCAGCTCCTGCACAACAGGGGGGATAGATACAATTGCTTTGCCACATGAGTGGCATAATTTGCATAAAAGATGGCTTGGGGGAAAGGGGACCAGGACTTGGCGGAGTTTGCCGTCTACATTTTCTAAGAAAAAAGTAAGTTTTTGAAAATTTATTAATTTTTTTAGGCTACCTTCTTGTGTTTCTTCCTTGCCCGCAGCTTTGGCCGGCTTGGCCATTCTTGGCGCAATCAATTGCGCAGGCAATTTGGTATCCTCTGCCCTGGCATGCTTGGCGGGTTTGAGATGTTTGTACATCTTTGGGTCATCAACCCAGACAGACAGCGCAGAAAGATTGTATGCCTTAAATTGCAGGTCCTCAGCCACAGTTTTTTGAATATTTAGTAAGTGCTCAATTGTCTTCTCTGGGGTGTCTGGCATTTTTGACATTAGTGCCTTTGCAGACACCTTGTCAATTTTGTCCCCAGTGAGGACGGCAGACTTCACTTTGGCTTTGACCTTGCAGTCAATATCCTCTATTTTGGCAATTGCCAAGTTGAGATCCTTCAGAAGCTTCTCCAATTCTCTCATTGATTTTTCACAAACCTTTCCATATGTTTTTAGCTTTTGCCTCAATAAATTCTGTATTATTTTGATACTGTTGCCTCTTTGTTTATTCCTTTTTGTTTTCCCATCTACTACATTATCCCATCTTTTTACCCATTTTGTATATGTTCTACGCTCATCTCAAAATGCGTTGTTTGCTTTGTTTTGGCATTGTTCCTTGATTACCATATTATTTTTGGCACTTGACATAGCCCCTTGTGAAAATATTAACAACAATTTGGTGATCAGCTAAATTTGAATTAGAAAATTATAGGGTTAATTGTTTTTAGATAAAGTTGTTACTGATTCAAATTCAAAACCTTAATGATCAACTTTAAGCCAATCAGGAGCCAAGTGATAAAGTGATTGTTGTGATATAAAGGGTCATTCAAAGATTCTTTGATGCATGTGCGCTAATTAATATGATTGGCTGGATGTTTTGCCATTGTACGCCATTGCCGCTGTGGCAAGTTGTTGGTGGACTAGTGCTAACCCAGCAGAGATTGAGCACTAGTCCACCAACAACTTACCACAGCAGCAATGGCATACAATGGTAAAATATCCAGCCAATCATATTAATTAGTGCACATGCATCAAAGAATTATTGAATGACCCTTTATGTCACAACAATCACTTTATCACTCTGCTCCTGATTGGCTTAAATTTTATCATTAAGGTTTTGAATTCAGATCAGTAACAACTTTATCTAAAAACAGTTAACACTATAATTTTATAATACAAATTTAGCTGATCACTAAATTGTTGTTAATATTTTCACAAGGGGCTATGTTTAAGTGCTAAAAATAACTGTGTTCTGGATCTAGATACACAACATAGTAAATATATGATTTTATTGAAATAATCTGAACATAAAGAATAAAAACAACTATAAACAAAGAGAACATGAATAATTGAAATTCAAAAAAAGATAATATAAATAGAAAATGTTTGGTGACAGGGTTTTATTGGGGTGGGGGAGAGTGATGTCTAGGAGGCAGAATAACACAGGAAGAAAGATGTAGAGGCAGTGCTGGCCTGTGGGGTCTGGGATTGGGTGGGTTGGGCTTGCGGGTTAGGGGTGTTGGTGGCAGGGGTGGAGGCAGGAGGATTTCATGTGATGGCTGCTATATAACGCTTGTCATATTCCTCATTGGTCATTGGCTAGATGGGCTGGTAAGTGGCAGTGGCCCAAGGTGGAAGATGCTTATCCTTACGTTTTGGTTGCCCATGTTCACATGGAAAACCATTTGCGCAAACAAGTCAGCCACCATCTGGTGGCCAAAGAGAAAATTGTGGTCAAGGACCCCAAGATAGAGGTTGTTGAAAGCCTGAGGGTGGTGCTCCTGTAATGTGGATCTCATGTTGAAGAAGACAACATCAGCCAGATGGACATCTGCATGGCCAGCAGGGTAGACTGAGGCCTGGTGCCCGCGTCCCTGGATGGCCTCAAGGGCAGTGGAGCTACCCTCCATCTGGTGGCTCAAGAAAACCTGGTACTTGGAATTTGAGCCATCCCAGGAGTCAAGTAATCTACCAAGGATGTGGCTATATGAGTAGCCATCAATGAAATCTGGGTTTTTCTGATAGTAGACAAACCCCTTGGCTGAAACAGCCAGAAATGCACCAATGAACGTCTCTTTCTTGACCTTCTTCCTTCTATTCTTGGCAGTGGCTTTTCCTTGTTTGCCAAAATCATCAAAATCTATTGATAGCTTGTAATAGGAGATGAACGTGACATCATCAGTTAGACTAGTCAGGCATTAGACCAGGGTGGATTTGATGGCCTGATCATATGAGGAATCCTCAGCGCCATCCCATTGGTTGCCGGCAAAATTTGTAAGAACCTGTATCAAAGCCACCTTCCCATACATCCAGAGCTTCACCATGCGCTTGAAGACCCATATGTTATTGTACGCAAGCTGTTTGTGGACCTGGGTTAGGGGAAGCTTGGGGTCCCGCTGGAGGAGGTCAAGCATAATTAGGTATGACTCAGATATTTGTGACTCAGGGGCCTTCTTGGGCTTCTTGGTAATCCTGACCAGATTTCCCCTGTTCATCAGGTTGTTGAATTCCCGCATGACAGTAGCTCAGGAAAATTGCAACTGGGTGACAATCTGTTCCCAGGACAGACCCTTTAGATTCAGTGCCACAATTTCCTGAAGAATTTGGGCGGTGATGATTTGTTGCTTGGGGCGCTGGGCTGGGGGAGCTGAAGCCTGATTGGCTGTAGGAGGGCAGGTTGGCTGGTGGCAGGAAGTTGTTCCAAAATCAAGGTTGCCATCCTGATTGATTGATTGATTGGTGGGCAGCTTGTGCAGGGGTGGGTACAAGAGCAGGGGCAGAGCCAGACACTATGTGACTACTGAACAAGTCAAAGCCATAGGGGTCAGTGGTCAGGTACAGGTCAGCTTCCTGGTTACCTGCCTCAAAGGCTTGGGTGTAAACAGGTGCTTCCACGCTCTGAGCCTTGCCTCCATTGAAGCTGGCTTGGCTGCTGGCACTGTCAAAGATATTGCTGTTAAAAACCATTGTAAAAAACCTAGGATAAAATCACTAAAAGTAGAAATTTTAAAATTTAATGATTTATTTTTATTGTAATCTCAAGTCCATATTTGGAAGGTTCTCAAAACCTTTTCATACAAATCTGGAGCCATGAAAATGGATAAAATGCCTCTGTTCCTAAATTGGATAGCTGTTGATTGGCTGTTAAACTGTTATTTTTCTATGTTAGGCTGCTCATACTACACATCTTGTGTGAGTTCAATTTGTTTTGTGCTTGTGTAATCTAGCTTCTAGATTGCTCAAGTTTTGTTTCACTTTAGTTCTTCTGTTGGTGCCTCATATGAATTCAGATTGGATTATAATATACTCCGGAACAGCATCCATCCATTTCACTTGTTGTGTCAGTTCATTTTGTTTGTGGTTTGAACTACACTGCTTGATATTTGATATAATTTTGTATAATGGACTATTGAAATTTTGTTTTTTGTTTGACAGTCCATTTATTAACTGAAATTTTATAATTTAATTGAATCCTGAATCTCACTCAACTTAGATTTTGTTTAAATCTGAAATCATTTTGTTTAAATCTGAGGTATTCTTGGTTGTTGCCATAGCTTTTAAAACTACTGTATAAATAGGAGCATATATTTATATTAATACTGTAGATTCAGAAGCTGTTGGGGAAAATTCAGGGTTGCCAAATTCTTTTGTGTAAGCTCACCAACTAACTGGAATATTTTTCATCATTTTTTTTATAAAAAGTCAAGTTGTTCTGGGATGAAAATTACTCCATTAAGTTGGTGAGTTAAAGAAAAATAATTTGACAATCTTGCATTTTTCCCAACAGTTTCTGAATCTACACTAAGTAGCTTTGTGATTTATTTAAATTCTGAATTTCATATAGTAAGAACTTTACATATTAGATTTAATTTTATATTTATTTATAATAAGAGGGTTTAATATTAATGTAACTTTTTTCATAGATGAGTGCTTGAATACATATCAGATATCACAAAAATAATTTTTAAATAAAATAGAAGATGAACTTATATGCTAATGTCAGAGCTTTTCTAGACTATGTGTGTCAGGGATCCAAGCTTAGGCAGTCAGCTATCATTTTCTTGGATTACGCGGGCCGCAGGTTTTGAGGACAGGGCCCACCACAAGATCAGAGCTAACTTAATAAGGTATAAGACTGAATTCCTAACCCAAGACCACAGGCCAGCAGCCGGAATTATAGTTTCAATCACCCCAGCAAGGGTGATTTACACTATCCCAAACAGCTTGCTTGTGTGGTCTAGGGAAAGTTTGGAAGCGGATGTGGGCATTGGCTTTGGGGTAATTGGAGGTTTCATATCCAGTTGATATGAGGACAGAAAGTTCTATTTGTCTCTGAATAGATGGGGATTAGTGTAATGCAAAGGGCCTTGTCTGATGTATCTTACTTGCAAATTTGACTGGGCCAGGGAACCTTGTTCAAGTATTTCTCAATGGTAAATTCCTTGTATTCAGGCTTCAAAGGCATATTCTGTAATATGATGGGATCAAAGGGAGCACCAGGTGGACAATAAACTGCGGGAAGAGGGGCAGGAGGTCCACAAGATCTGGAGCTGAACTGATAAATGGCAATAATAAAATAGGGTAATAATTGGGGAAAACCAATATCTCATAACCTAGTATTTAAAAATGGAAATAAAATCTTAACACAGGGTCTCTGGGTCTATATAGTACCCTGCTATCAAACTTATCTTTTTCTATTTGTGGTTCATCATAAGATCAGGAATGTGAGGTTGGTGGCCAGGATACCTGGGCCTAGGAGCAGAAAATGGCACTGCTGCTGAGGGCCTGCTCATTGTTTAAAATCTCAGGAAAGTTCTCTTGACCCTTTTGTTCTTAATCCATGGTTATGGGGTGGGCCTTAAGCCCGTGTTTTCCTCTGGTAGCTGGTCTTGATTGGCTACTTGCATAGAATTCATACTCATAAAGTTAACAGTAGAAATTTCTCCACCTCCATTAGGCAAGTTGTTGGGCCCTTTCTTGGGTGCTGTAGTTTTTAAGGTTTTACCAGTGTTCTCATTTCAGGAATTAGGCTTGGCCTAAGCTTGATAGGAATTGATCCCAGAAAAACGCAGGCAGCAAGCCCTTTGATCCTCAGGGCTGGCAGCCAGCGGGTGATCAGGTTCAGAGTTCAAATCTTGCTCTTGGCCCTGGGTTTTGAGGGGAAGAAAATTGTCAATCCTGACAATATGATTATCAACTTTTAAATATTAAATAAACATTAATAAATATAAAATAAAAATATAAGTAAAAAAAGCAAATATATAAGCTAATATAGGATGAGAAATAAAAAGTCCTTTAATTGATTGGCTGGTTTTCAAGGATATAGAGGAAAAAATGATTCATAATTTGCATAAAACTTAGCCACTGTCTCTGCTGTAAGGGTATGGAATCTGACCTGCAGCAAATCAAACAAGGTCTTGGGCTCAGTTGGGTGCATTATTTGACAACTTGCTTGAACCACTCAAAGAACTCTTCAATTGGGTTCAGGAAGGGGTAATAAGCAAGAAAATTAGGTACATATGTGCAGTGGGCAATTGCCATACTTGTCTCAATCATTAGAAATTATTCTAGAATATCTACCACTTTTTGGGGTCTAAAGAATCTAAAATATTAATTTTGATGAACCACAGGCTAGTTCAACTGAGATGCTCTTGTATCAATTAGAGAAATAATAAAAGGATAATGCTAATATGGGATCCCTTGATTATTTGATACATATCAATACCTTATAGATCTATCAGAGCTGCCATAGAATAGGAAGTGTTTTAGACTTAAACACATTAAATTTTCCATCATTGGCATCTTTAGGCATATATCTATATTTTTTAATAAAAGATGAAAAAGCTGATTTTTGGTACAAAAGATTTTTACTGTTCCTCTTTCTGTGAGAGAAGTATATGCTTCTGTTTATTTTTCCAAGTCTTGATATCAGTGGGTTTTTTTTGTTATAGGGAGATACACCAAGTTTTATTCTAGTAAAACACAACCCACTGATCACACAGCAGAAAAAGAAATTGTGGCCTTGATTCTAAAAAAGAAAATTTCACATAGAGTATATATTGCCAGTTCAAGATGACATATTCAGTTAATCCACTGGTAGATGGTCCATTTGTACTCCCTATTTAGGCAGGATAGACAGGTAATGGCTTTCTTTATTTAGAGTATTTGACTGGTGTTAAGGTACTAGCCTTAAAGATTTTAGCACTTCTAGATCTACTCCAACAATAAATATGAACTTCTTGCAGTCCTCACTGTCTTTTGATAAGGAGTGTCTTTTGGGGAAGCTTCAAATATGGAATTAGGAGAAAAGAGAAGTATCTTTTATTGGATAATATTTAAGACTTATATAGATTGGGCTATGGTGGAGATTTAGTTGGATCAAACCTAGGGCTTGGTCATGTGCGGGATGGATTTGAGCCACTGGATACTTGGTTTGTCATGTGATATTTCTTGGTTACTATTCTCAGTATTTCAAATGCTATATTAGAAGGGCACAAAATGGGCAATGACTGGATGTTAAGTAGGTTGGCGGTAGTCAGAATGCTTGTACATCCAGACCCTTGACACCATCCCTTAAGGGGTTACTCTGATGCATCAGGAGGGGGCTTTGTTTTCACAGCTGTTGCCTGATGCTCCTGGAGCTGTTTACTAGTTGGAACCAGTCTGGTTGAGTGCTCTCCTTTACTGAGGCAAAGACAGGTTCTGTGGTATTTTTTTGATAATTGGGTTTTTGGCACTTTGAAATTTTACTAGGTAAGTGTTGTGCTCTGGTCTGTATTTGATGACTCTTCCTGGTCCCCTGTGTACTGAGTCTAGTTTCTTTCTGTTGCCAGCTAGAATCCAGACAGGGGAGTTGATGGGAAGTGGTTCCTCTGTGGAGGTTACCTTTTGTGTATTGAGCCTCTTCATTTCAGCTATTTTAGCTTTGAGGCAGATGTGTTGTAGGTTTGGTGCTTGCTCTACTGTGAGAGGTTTCCCCGGGGGATCTTTATGTAGGGCTGTTTGTTGCAGGTGATTAATTCTGGTTTGTACCTGTAGGTTAGCTTAAACAGTGAATATCCTGTCCCTTGGTTGGTGAGGACTCAAGATACTAATAATGCATGTTTCATGTATAGTGGCCATGTGTCTTTGGCTTTGCCATCCATTATTTTCTCTAGGGTCCTGATAAAGCTGCTGTTTAGGTGTTCCACTCTACTGTTGTCCAGTGTCCTTTATGGAGAAGTTATGGATATTTAATGTTTTTGGATTTTAAGTTATTGTTTACTACATGACCTGATAACTTGGTTGCTCCATCAGTTATGATATAGTCTGGAGTGCCGTAGTTGGCTATGATTGCTTTATTAATAAAACAGTTGATGGTTTCTGGTTTTTGGTCCTTTGTTGCCCAAAAGATGGGCCAGCGTGTGGCAAAGTCAATAGCTACAATTAATAAACGTTGCTTTGTCTTTGTTTCTGGGAAGGGGCCCACTATGTCTTACCCTAAACCTTGAATGGTTCAGGATCCAGTACTGGGTTGACTGTTGGCTGGAGAGCCTTTGTGCTGGTGTATTTATTGCATTATATGCACTTTTTTTTGGAAAATCAACTATATCCTGTTTGAGGTTGGGCCATCATACTATCTCTTTTAATGTGAGGTATAGGTTTTTAGCCTTTGTATGTCCTAGGTGGCAGTGATGTCTTAATATGGTATCAACTCTTTGTGCAAGTGGGATGTAAGGGACATGTTTGTTGTTAATGATTCAGTAAACAGTACCATTTGATACATGGAAATACTTTTTGTTCCTTACTAATGTATCATGGGTCAGTTGATGTGTTGAGGGGTATTTCCCTTTGGTTTTATACTCAGTGTTGTACAAGTTTGGCCAGTCAGGGTCCAGGTGGTCAGGGTGATCCTCTCTAGGCTGACATAGTCTAGAGAGAGCATCAGCCGTGACCAGCTCTGCCCCCTTTTTGTATTGGATGTCCAAATTATTCTGCTCCAGCAGGGTATCCATTTGGCTTGTTGCTGTGCAAGTGTGTTCTGAGTTTTGAAATATATTAAGGATTTTTGGTCATTTAGTACTCAGACATTTAAACGTCCTTCTAAGTAACATCTCCATTTCTTGCATGTGTGATATATTGCTAGAAATTCCTTATTGTGCAATGGGTATCTATGCTCAGTGTTGGTTAGTTTTCTGCTTTCATAACATACTGGCAGGAAGTCTTACCTCCCTGGCCGGCAGATGCACAGGACTGCACCAATGGCGGTGTCACTGGCATCTGACTCAGCTTGTAGCACCTATTGTTATTAGGGTGTTGCAAGATTGGTGCTTCAATCAGAGCTTGTTTTAAAAGTTGGAAATTCTTGTTGCATTCTGGTGTCCAGATGAATTTCTTTTTGGCATTACCTTTGGTTAAGTCATTGATTGGTGCGGTTAGTTTCCCGCAGTCTTTGAAGTATTTCCTTAGGTAAGCTATCATTCCAAGAAAGCATCTAACTTGTTTAACAGAAGTGGGGCATTTCATGTTATTTATGGATTTAATTTTTTCTGGATCTGTTTTGATGCCATTATCAGAGACAATGTGGCCCAAGAACAGGAGTTCCTTTTCATAAATTGGCACTTACTTGGCTTTGCATAAAGTTTGTCCTTTGCGAGTTGATTGAGTGTCTTGAGGACATGTGTGAGGTATTTCTTTTTTGTTTTTGATAATATGATGATATTGTCAAGGTAGCATAATATATTTGAGAGGCCATTTAGCACTTGGTTCATCATGGTGATAAAAGTTGCGGGAGCGTTGATCATCCCAAAGTTTGTTACCCTACACTCAAAGGATCCAAATTGCGTACCAAACACAATCTTTGGTATGTCCTAATCCTTTACTTCAACTTGGTTGTAACCTGAGGTGAGGTCAATTTTGGAGAAAATTTGGCTCCTGAGAGTCTTTCCTACAGATCCTCTATAGGTGAAAGAGGGTATTTATTCTTTACTGTGCTTGCATTGAGAGCTCTATAGTCAGTTACTAGACATAGAGTGCCTTCCTTTTTCTTTACAAAGAAAACTGCTGCCCCCATGGGGATTCAGACAGACAAATGAATCCTTTTGCTAGATTGTCCTCAATGTGTGTTTGAAGGTTTGGGTCTCCATGGGAGAGAGTCTATAGAGGAGTGCAGGTTTAGGCATGGCTTTACATAAGTTGATGCCATATTTGACCTCCCATCAGGGGGTAACTCTGTGAGTTCTTCTTTGAATACATGAGCATATTTGTTTAGGAGTGCCACAAGTTCTGGACATTGTATCTTTGTTGTTTGTATATTATTATATTGGTGTACCTCATTATGTGGAGGGTACTATCTTTGTTTAGACGTTCTGAGTCATCATTTTTTATGCCCTGGACAAATACTGTGTCTCTTAGAATGAGGCCGTTGGGTTCTTTGAGAATATTAAAATTGACTCCGTTGCGTTTAATGGCCATGGTCTTTGTTTTCCAAAATATGCTGGGGCTCACTTGGGTGAACAAGTCCATGCCTGCTACAATGTTGTAGTTTATGTTATTTGTGACAAGTCCTTTGATGGACGTTTGTATGCCTTGGAGGTCAATTCTGAAGGGAGTTGTTTTGCCTTTGAGTAGAACCTTTGATTTGTCTGCCATTCTGGTGTATTTGAAGTTGGATTTGACAACTGGTATTTTGTATTTGGTTACAAATGGTTTGCTAACCATAGTTTGTTGTGCACCAGAGTCAAATAAAAATTTTGGTGTGTGATTTATAAGTGCATGGGTAGACAAGAAGTTTTGAGAAATCTATAATTTTTACATTCATAAAAATAGAAAATTGTGGGACATGTGGGATGCAAGCAGCAAAGTTTGTGCCTTGGTACAGTTTCTTGTCAAGTTAGGGGGAGACAGGGGCACTTAAGCCTATTACCCCTCCTCTTTTCCCTGTTCCTCTGTTTTTAGACCTTCAAGGTCAGAGTATTTGGGGTCAGATTCATAGTGGGTTGCTATTTTAGCATTGTTGACTTTGGCAGTGTCCTCTTTCTTGGGACAGGAGAGTTTTGTGCTTTGGCTATGATTGCCGTTGTTGCAATTGGAGTTGCATTGCTATGACAGGTGTTTTGGCAGTTATTGCCATTGGAGTTTTATCTTCCATTGCCGTTTGAGAAGCAATTGCTGTTGTGTACAGCATATTCCATGCTTGCACATTTTTCTGTGTGTTGGCTTCTGCAATGAGCACGGATATGGAGGTATTGGCCTCTGGATGGAGAAGGGCAGCAACAGAGGGTTTCATTCTGTTGATTATGAGGCTCTTGTGTTTATGTTGTGAGCTTGAGCTGGGTTTTGTATTTTGCAGTGTATTTCCTAAAATTCATTGACGTAAGCTGTGATAGTGGTCTTCTGAGGAAGATTGCTGAACTGTATTGCAATGTCTTGGAGGGATTTGGTGACGCGGAAATTATGTGTGATGTCCGCTTTGAACTCTGCCCAGTTGTCAAGCTGGTTGTCAGTTTGTGTATAACCCAGGTGGCAAAACAGTTAGCTGCGGCCCCGTATAGGCGCTTGCTGGCTTCCTGGACCCATTTCTCATGAGGGGTGCGGCTGGCGCAGAGTTTAGCAGCTAAGTGGACTAGCTAGTTGATGACATTTTCTTTGTTTTTACCAAATAACTTGTCAATACAAATGTATTTGGTGTTGGTAACTTTACCTATGATAGGTGGTTGTGCCTTTGTTTGTGGTTGAAGAGAGCAACTGTATTAAATGATCTTGGCGCATGCTTTGGGGATGACCAGACCTTCAAATATGGTGCATCCACTAGGTATATTTTTGTCAATGTTGTGGGTGCAGAATTATGTTTTCCAGGTCTCTTGGGATGTGGCCTGGTTGAGTAGGTGAGCAAAGGAGGGCAGATTTTGGACAGTCTCTTTCTCTTTCATTGGCGTGGTCAAAACTGTAGCTGCTAACAGTGATAAGGAGCACCTTTTAGGTAGCCACAAATAAGGAATTATGAGAGAAGAGTGTCAAGGGTCTGGATGTACAAGCATTCTGGCTACTGCCAACCTACTTAACATCCAGCTATTGCCTGATTTAGTCCCCTTCCAATATACTGTTTGACATACTGAGAAAGGTAACCAAGCAATATCACTTGACTGTCCAAGTATCCAGTGGCTCAAACTCATCTAGCACATGACCAACCCCTAGGTTTGATCCAACTAAATCCCTGCCACAGCCAAGTCTATATAAGTCTAAAATATTATCCATTAAAATATACTTCTCTTCTTTCTTCATTCCATATTTTAAGTTTTCCCAAAAAGTGCTTCTTATCACTGGTAGCAGCTACAGTTTTTTGACCATGCCCATGAGAGAGAAAATGACTGACCAAAACCTGCCCATCATTGCTCACGTACTCAACCAGGCCACATCCCAGGATACCTGGAAAACGTACTTCCACGCCCACGACATTAACAAAGATATACCTAGTGGATGTACCATATTCAAAGGTCTGGTCATGCCCAAAGCATGCACCAAGATTATTCAATACATTCACTCTCTTCAACCGCAAACAAACGCAATACCACCTATCACAGGTGAAGTTACCAACACCAAGTACATTAGTATCAACAAGTTCTTTGATAAAAACAAAGAGAACGTCATCAACTGGCTAGACCACTCAGCCGCTAAACTCCGCGCCAACCGCATCCCCCACAAAAAATGGGTCCAGGAAGCCAGCAAGCGCCTGTACAAGGCCACAGCTAACTGGTTTGCCACTTGGGTTGGCTCACAAACTTACAACCAGCTTGACAACTGGAAAGAGTTCAAAGTGGACATTATGCACAATTTCTGCTTCACCAAATCCCTTCAAGACATTACAATACAGCTCAGTGATCTTCCTCAGAAGACCACTATTGCAACTTACGCCAATAAATTTGAGGGAATACATTGCAAGATCCAAAACCCAGCACAAGCTGATAGCATACATACCAGAGCCTCATTCATCAACAGAATGAAACCCTTTGTTGCTGCCCTCATCTGCCCAGAGGCAAATACCTCCATGCCTGCGCTCATTGCAGAAGCCAAGCACGCCAAAAAACGCACAAACATTGAATACTAGGTGGTTGCCCTGTCCAAGGACAGAATTAAAGTTGAATTTAATAAATCAATTAATTTTTTTTATTGTCTTTTAGGCTTGTATTACTTATCACATGTTTAATTAAATTTTTATTTAATTGCTTTATTAAAAGGTGATTTCAATTATATTTATTTAAATTTAAAATTAAAATTGTATACTCCAAGTATAAATAAAAACTAAACTTAAATAAGTATAGTATCACTATTAAGTTTAGTAAGGCTAAACTAATTATTTTAAAATTTAGTAATTGATTTTTAATGGCTTTAAAAATGTAGAGCTGATCTGCAGCTTTTAAATAAGCTATTGGACATCAAAATCGGCTTAGTATTCACTGAGATACATTGATTTTAGTTTTTTAGTGTGCATTAAAAGTAAATTTAAATAATTTCAAATCGAGTCCGAGCCTTTGATATGACACGAGCCCAATTCCAGCACTTAACTATATATCTCAGCATCTAGAGCAGTTAGAGCTATCATGTTTGGTACCATTTTGATTGGAATCATCTGAAAAATTGATCTACGTCCTCTGAATTTCATGAAAATCATTATATTGATTCATAATTTTATCATAGTATTTTTACTCCACTGATGTTCTTTTGGGATGAAGCTGTGGCAAGCAAGGTTTACTCTGAAATAATATGGAGCTACTTGGATCAGGTGGCATCGAATTGGAATGCTCTACTATCTCACTTGAAGGATAAGAATTTCAAAATGTCCAAGCCAACCATCTCCTTCTTTAAACTAATATTTATATTATAAGTCAAACTGTATTGCTTTAAATTGACCAAGCTCTCTTTTCGTTGTCAATTCAATCCTCAGCATAGAGCATAACCATCCAATCATATAAAAGGATCTCAAACAATTGCTGCTTCTTTTCTAATTTTAATCCACCCATTCTAGAGTTGGGTAATCTAGAAGGATAAGCCACTTTGATATGGTTGAATAGGGTTAGCCACTAATTTAAAATATAAGTAATCAAATACAAATTTATTAAAGTTTGAAAGGCTTATATTTCAGTTCAACATGATTTAGCCCACACTCTACTGAATTCATTCTGTGTACTTTCAGAGATTCATGTAAGGGATTGAATGTAAGGATGAGCCAAATTGAGCTTTTGGTTTAACAATCAACTTTTAAAATCAAATTTAACTAAAATTCAATTCAGTCAAATTCCTTACGGCTTGAGCCCACCTGAGGTGACATTACAGACAGACAGACAGACTCACATTTATATATATTAATGCTGCACGCAACAGCAATCACTCTTCAAATGGCAATGGCAGAGAAAACTTCAATGGCAACAAACGCCAAAACACCAATCATAGCAACGGCAACTACAATTGCAACAATGACAATCACAGCCAAAGCGCAAACCGCTCCCGTCCCAAGAAAGAAGACACCGCTGAAGTTAACAATGCTGAAGTAGCAACCCGCTATGAATCTGACCCCCCATTCTCTGACCTTGAAGGTCTCAAAACAGAGGAACAGGGAAAAGAGGAGGGGGAACAGGCTTAAGTATCCCTGTCTCCTCCCAACTTGACAAGAAACTGTACCAAGGCACAAATTTTGCTGCACACATCCCCTGTGTCCTGCAATCCTCCATTTTTATGAACTTAAAATTAAAGATCATTCACAACTTCTTGTCCACCCATGCACTTATAAATCATACACCAAAAAATTTATTTGACTTTGGTCCACAACATACTAGGGTTAGCAAACCCTTTGTAACCAAGTACAAAATACCAGTTGTCAAATCCAACTTCAAATACACCATAATGGCAGATAAATCAAAGTTTCTACTCAAAGTCAAAACAACTCCCTTCAGAATTGACCTCCAAGGCATACAAACATCCATCAAAGGACTTGTCATGAACAACATAAACTACAACATTGTAGCAGACATGGACTGGTTCACCTGAGTAAACCCCAGTGTATGTTGGAAAACAAAGACCATGACCATTAAACGCAACAGAGTCAATTTTAACATTCTCAAAGAACCCAACAACCTCATTCTAAGAGACACAGTATTTGTCCAGGTCATAAACCAAGACAACTTAGAACGTCTAACTAAAGATAGTACCCTCTACATAATGAGATACACTGAGTTCAATAACATACAAACAACCAAAATCCAATGCCCAGAACTTGCGGCATTCCTAAATGAATACACTCATGTATTCAAAGAAGAATTTAACAAGCTACCCCCTGATGAGAGGTCAAACATGGCATCAACTTATGCAAAGCCATGCCCAAACCTGCATCCCTCTACAGACTCTCTCCCATGGAGATCCAAACCATCAAAACACACATTGAGGACAATCTAGCAAAAGGCTTCATCCGCCCGTCTGAATCCCCATGGGGGCAGCAGTATTCTTTGTAAAGAAAAAAGAAGGCACTCTGCATCTAGTACCTGACTATAGAGCTCTTAATGCAAGCAAAGTAAAGAATAAATACCCTCTTCCACTTATAGAGGATCTGTTTGCAAGACTCTCAGGAGCCAAATTTTCTCCAAAATTGACCTCACCTCAGGGTACAACCAAGTTGAAGTAAAGGAAAAGGACATGCCAAAAACTGTGTTCTGTACGCAATTTGGATCCTTCAAATGTAAAGTAATGAACTTTGGGATGACCAACACTCCCGCAATGTTTGTCACCATGATGAACCAAGTACTAAATGGTCTCTCAAATACATTATGCTACCTTGAAAATATCATCATATTCTCAAAAACCAAAGAGGTCTCATCTCATGCATGTCTACAAAACACTTGATTGACTTGAAAAGCACAAACCTTAAACAAAATAATAAGTGCCAATTTATGGAAAAGGAACTCCTGTTCTTGGGCCACATTGTCTCTGATAGTGGTATCAAAGCAGACCCAGATAAAATAAAGGCCATAAATAACATGCAAAAGCCCACCTCTGTTAAACAAGTTAGATGCTTTCTTGGAATGGTAGCTTACCTAAGTAAATACTTCAAAGACTGCAGGAAACAAACTGCACCAATCAATGACTTAACCAAAGGTAATGCCAAAAATAAATTCATCTGGACACCAGAATGCGGCAAGAATTTCTAACTTTTAAAACAAGCTCTGATTGAAGCACCAATCTTGAAACACCCTAATAACAATGGGTGCTACAAGATCAAGTCAGATACCAGCAACACTGCCATTGGTGCAGTCCTGCGCATCCACCAGCCAGGGCAGCAAGACTTCCTGCCAGTATGTTACAAAAGCAGAAAACTAATCCCCACTGAGCAGAGATACCCAATGCACAATAAGGAATTGCTAGCAATATATCATGCATGCAAGAAATGGAGATGTTATTGGGAGGACATTTAAACGTCTGAGTACTAACTGAGCATAAATACTTAATATATTTCAAAACTCAGAACACACTTGCACAGCAACAAGCCAAATGGATGACCTGCTGGAGCAGACTAATTTGGACATCCAATACAAAAGGGGGGCAGAGATGATCACAGCTGATGCTCTCTCTAGACTATGTCAGCCTAGAGAGGATCACCCTGACCACCTGGACCCAACTGGCCAAACCTGTACAACACTGAGTAAAAACCAAAGGGAAAGACCCCTCAATACATCAACTGACCCATGATACATTAGTAAGGAACAAAAAGTATTTCCATGTATCAAATAGCACAGTATACCAAATCATCAATAACAAACATATCCTGTACATTCCACTCGCACAAAGAGTTGACACCATACTAAGACATCACCACCTGCTAGGCCATACAAAGGCTAACAACCTATAACTCACACTAAAAAAGATAGTATGGTGGCCCAAGCTCAAACAGGATATAGTTGATGTTCTGAAAAAGTGCACAGTGTGTGATAAGTCACCTTTACAAAGGCTCCTCAGCCAACGGTCAACCCAGTACCAGACCCTGAACCATTTATGGTTTGAGGGCTAGACGTAGTGGGGCCCTTCCCAGAAACAAAGACAAACCAATGTTTCTTAATTGTAGCTATTGACTTTGCCACACACTGGCCCATCTGCTGGGCAACAAAGGACCATAAAGCAGAACTATGAACTGTTTTATTAACAAAGCAATCATAGCCAACTACAGCACTCCAGACTACATCATAACTGATGGAGCAACCAAGTTATCAGGTCATGTAGTAAACAACAACTTAAAATCCAAAAACATTAAACATTCCACACCCTCTCCATACAGGCCACAGGCCAAAAGTAGAGTGGAACGCCTAAACGGCAGCCTTATCAGGACCCTAGAGAAAATAATGGATGGTAAAGCCAAAGATACATGGCCACTATACGTGAAACATGCATTATTAGTATCTCAAGTCCTCACCAACCAAGGGACAGGCTATTCACTATTTGAGCTAATCTACAGATACAAACCAGAAATAATCACCCACAACAAACAGCCCTACATAAAGATCCCCCGGAGAAACCTCTCACAGTAGAGCAAGCACCAAACCTACAACACATCTGCCTCAAAGCTAAAATAGCTGAAATGAAGAGGCTCAATACACAAAAGGTAACCTCCATAGAGGAACCACTTCCCATCAACTCCCCTTTCTGGATTCTAGCTGGCAACAGAAAGAAACTAGACTCAGTACACAGGGGACCAGGAAGAGTCATCAAATACAGACCAGATGTTATGGCCTGGGTGACTCCCAGGAGAACCTTTGGTCAAGGGGAAGGGTCAAGCCTGGAAGGCCCAGTAAATGACGGGGGCCATCCGCATCACATAATTGGCAGAAGTAGCCCAAGGACGCCACACTCCCATGTGGGGTATCACTTGCTCAGTGAGCCCCAGCATGGTCAAATAGGCAAATCCAAGCTTACTGTAGTCATATGATGAAGCAGAAGGAATGAGAGGAAGTTCTCCTATGACGGCGCTCATGGTCAGGCTTGGCTGGGCAAGTTGTTGGAGCAGAGGAACACCAGGAAAGGAGGGGCGCAGTGTGGAAGCAGGAATTATTTCTTGCTCTAGCACTCTAGGAGATGGGGTAAAGGCTGGCAGTGGTTGGTTGGAGGCAGCTAGAAGTTGCTCTGTTTCCCAGTGCTGGCGTTGGTACTAGAGGTACTCTCTGTTTGAAAGCACCAGCAGTATAAAATTTGTAATAATGTAAACCCCTGCAAAGTATAAATGCTCAGTATGCATTAGCCAACAAAGTTTAATAGATGAAGATGTCAACAAAGAAAGGGGATGTCAGTGTTCCCAGCTATATCCTGCTGGGAAGCTGCAATCGGACTTACTGGCAACTTCTTATTGGTTGTCAATGGGCTATTCTCAAGCTGGGCCCCATTGGTGACTCCTGATTTGTCATTTAGATGGAACTTTTCATTTTTTTGCCCTGGGGAAGCTGGTAGGGGGATTTTGGTCCATTTGGCAACCCAAGTCCCCAATTCTGGGTTTCAGAGGGTGTGGGCCAATTAAAAGCTTTTTTGCTTGGCTTTAGGACGGTTTCCAATTGCCCCCAGGCTTGGCCTTGACCAGGGTTTAATTCCCCACTTGGAATTAAAGTTTCCTTTGGGTAAATCTTCGTAATTGACGACAAAATCAATCAGTTGCGCAATTGCTCAATTGCAGGCGTTGAACCTATGTAACATAGGGTTTTGTCTGGCCCATTCTGGGCCCTGACACCAGAGCACAACACTTACCTAGTAAAATTCCAAAGTGCCAAGAGCCCAATTATCAAGAAATACTACAGAACCTGTCTCTGCCTCAGTAAAGGAGAGCACTCAACCAGACTGGTTCCAACTAGCAAACAGCTCCAGGAGCATCAGGCGGCAGCCATTAAGACAAAGTCCCCTCCTGATGCACCAGGATAACCCCTTAAGGGGGTGTTGAGGGTCTGGATGTACCAGCATTCTGGCTACTGCCAACCTACTTAACATCGAGCCATTGCCCCATTTAGTCCCCTTACAATATATCATTTGACATACCAAGAATGGTGACCAAGCAATATCACCTGTCCGTCCAAGTATCCAGTGGCTTGAACCCATCTAGCACATGACCAACCCCTAGGTTTGATCCAACTAAATCCCCACCACAGCCAAGTCTATATAAGTCTAAAGTATTATCCAATAAAATATACTTCTATTATTTCTTAATTCCATATTTGAAGCTTCACCAAAAGGCGCTCCTTATCAAGAGAAGTATCTTCTATTGGATAATATTTTAGACTTATATAGATTGGGCTGTGGCAGAGATTTAGTTGGATTGAACCTAGGGGTTGGTCATGTGCGGGATGGGTTCAAGCCACTGGATACTTGGATTGTCATGTGATATTGCTTGGTTACTATTCTTGGTATTTCAGACAGTATATTAGAAGGGCACCAAATTGGGCAATGGCTGGATGTTAAGTAGGTTGGCGGTAGCCAGAATGCTTGTACATCCAGACCCTTGACACTTTTATTAACTTGAAAAGTATAAGGTCTTTATAAAGGAAGTAATATTCCAGAATAACTTCTTGGGCATAGAGGAGTCAGGTTTTATGTCAGTAACTGATAAAAATGACTAGGCCTTTTGTTATAAAATGATGTTACCTCCTTCAATACTTAATGATCCTCTACATATTCAAAATACTCTGGTTTCTTGTCAGTGTCTTTATTGCTATTTCTTACCAAAGGCTCATGTGGAGAATCAAGTACTAACTGAAACTTTTTTATAATGATTTATTGAACAGAATGCTGGTGTTAAACAGTATCAAATACCAAAGAAGCAAGCTCCACTTCCTTGTTTTTCACTGTTTTAGATGTGAAACCTTTGTGTCAGGAATATTTCTGACAAATTAATGCTAAAATTAATGTTTATGACATGTTGGCACCAAACAGAGAAGATAAATTATTTACAGTAGTTATTCCCTGATTGGGGAAACTGCTGCAAAAAGCGCCTATCATGAACAAAATTTAAAAATTTAAAAATTTTGGTAAAATTGCTTTTTATAGGCTGGCTGCCAGTCCTCTGCAGATCCCTACCAGCCAGACAGCCGCTGACAAGGCACCCACTGTGGCTGGGGGCCCCAATCAATGGACAAATTGAGAAATTGATACCCAAAAAGGCAATTTTGCAAAGCCCCAATTTAGGGGAGCTGCTGCCCAAATTGGAAACTTAACAATTGCAGCAGGAGTTGACAAGCCCACCTGCAAAATTCTTCACCAACCAAGTCCACTACATGGATTTGGGTGCATCAAGAAGGCCCAATCCTCTTCATGTCTCTGCAATATAAATTCTGGTGATACATTCCCACTTGATAATTCACAGTGCTATCCAGGGGAGGGAATCTCAGGTAACACCAAGTATCTTGAGCTCCCATTCCAATGCTTCCCAATATTCCTGCCATACAGAGGTAATACTGTATAATAAAGATAAATCTCTTGATGATAGTTGTGCTATAATTGGGTGAAATTACCCTCAATAGTTATCACAAAAAAATCCAAGCAGCTTTATCACTACAGAAAGTTAGACACTAAGCTTTTTCAACCCTTTCCCAGGAGCCAGAAGATGAGCCATCTTATCTTTTCTGTTGTTATTACAGCCTACATAGGGATCAGAGGCCAACAGACCACTTTAAAACCATATGTGCCTTTCCAAGGACCCACTTAGGAGTGTTACTACAAGGAGCAAGCACAACTAAACTCCTCCCAACTCTAATCCTGGTCCATAGTGGCTTTCCCCACTCAACCTTGGCCATAGCTGTATACACCTTTATGTACATGTACTCACATATTTTTCTGGTATTTTTTGATAATTTAATGCACACATCAAGATGTTCTGTTGGGTATTGACAGTCTATCCCATTGTCACCTCACTTACAGGGTTCCAAGTGTCAAACTTGGCACCCTATCTTGCTAGAATACCCCCCCACATGTTGGGTATTTACAATTTGGTAGCTGTCATGAATAATTTTGACACCCTTGAGTTTATCTACACTTCCTCTCAACTGATATTTCCTAGACAGGCTTTTGTGTATATAAAGCCTCAAAACTATCCAACAACCCCTTCCCTTTTCCTTATTGGGTACTCTTATTGCACTCACTAAATATTTTGACCCACAAAGACATCCCCAATCACAGTGAACACCAGTTGATTTTTGTTTTGTTTTTTTCCCTTTCATTTTAAAGTTATGATGAAGTTCAGAATCAAGCCTAATTAAGCTACAGGCTGGTTTTATGTTTTGTGTTGTGCTCTGCCCCAAAGGTCAGGTTCTCTGATAGAGAGTTCAAGTATGGATTTTTTAGTTCTCCTTATAGAATTTATTGGGGATTTTAATTCAAATTGTTGCTTGGTTTTCTTTTGATTTTGTGTGTGTGGTTTTCTTGATTACATATATAAAATCTTATTTTAAAATGGGTGAATTTTTTTCTCTACCCTGCTTACGCAACTGTTACTTTCCCCACCACTGCAGCTGCAGATCTCTGCACTGGTGACCAGGCTACTGTTCCCTTTCTTTTACCCCATGGTTGATGAAACTGTATCTGAGATCCCAGCTTCCTCATCTTGAAAATCTTCTTGTGGATCTATCCAACAGACTTTAACTCCAAACACTATAAATAAAGCAGCCATAAAAAGTAATCTTCAAGCTGAAATGCAAGTGGTTTAACCCTAACCAGCCTTTATTACTTTTACTACAATCCTTCTTAATTTAGTTTGGATCTTCAAAAGCTTCCTTTTACATTTATAAATTCATATCTAGCTTTAAACTCTTACTAGTTTTAAAAATTTGCTAACATACTAAGGGTTACTTGTCAATTTTAAGGGAATCATTTTAGTCCATTAATTATTTAAATGGAAAAGCCAGAGAACAAGCCAAATGCTTACTGTTACCTTTTTTAACATAAAGGAGAACATTTCATCTTTAATGTTAAGACTTTATAATGGAGGATATCCTGATGTTGACATACCATTAGTTACCATAAGTCTTTATTGAGCACCTTGGTATACAAAGTTTACTTATGACTAGTTAATTATATGCCCCCATTTGTATCAAACTTTAAGGTTCTAGCAGGTCTATTAAATATACTTTTACAAACTGCAACTAATTTCTGTTATATATTAAAACTGAATACCAAAACCTTACATGGCTTGGTGTATAAACTTGCACTGTATTGGGCAAGACCTTACAGCTTGTTTTATCTTTTTATAGTTATTTAGTTAGAACACAAACCACTTAGCTTCCCATTAAAAAGATTTTTGTATCTTAATTAGCCATTTTTGTCTTGATGCAACCCATTATAGAACCAATAAATTGATTTTTTAGCAAAATTAACCCAGATTTTATGCCAAAAGTAGATAGTCAGATTCTTTTATTATCCATGTCTTGTATCCCAAATCATTTTTAGATAGCTGGGTGTTGTAACTGTGCTGTTTTTGCAGAGTTACAAGGGGAAATATTTAGAAACTAGATAATATTCTTTATTGAGATATAGGTATTATATAGTCATTATGAATTATGGATAGCAGGAACATGATAGCGTTGATCACAGGGTGAGATGGTGAAGGGGGTGGCTTGATCCTTGTAATGAGTCAAGCTCCAAAACAAGGTATCTACCATAGGGGCTTAGCTTTTGTTAATGTTGCTGTTTTTGCAAATTTGAGTCAAATTCCTACCCTGGCTTTGGGTGACTGGATAATTGGATTGCAGGTCCTAAACCTGCTTACTCAGAACCTTGCTGTCAGGCCAAGCCTGCTGTTTTGACATAGGTATTATGCTTGAGTAAAGCAGCTAGGTGATCTTGTTTTTTTGGTTGAGTTGCCATCCAGCTTTATTTTTGGTTGGATTTTGGCTCACTGCAGCTGAGTTGATTTTGTTGCAGACTTATGCAGGAAACACATGTGCACAGGAATAGTGTGCAAGCTGAGTTTTATGTTGCTATGTTGGTTGTTTCAACCATCAGTCCCCAAATCCTGGCTCCTACAGGTATCTTTATACCAATACTCAGGTTCTGTTTGAATCTGAGCTTGTTTAGTTTAAATTCAAGTTGTTTTTGCTTTCTGCCGCAGCTTCCAAGACTCTGGTACTACAGTGCTTTTTTATTGTCATAGTATTTTTAAATATATAGCACTACACAAAATAAACTCATATGTGGATAGAATCAACTCCAATAGGAATGAATTAAAAGTAAACAGATCTATATTGATCAACAGTATACCTGGGTCCCTCCTATTTTTGTTTTATTATGAGCTTGTCCTGCTTTCTAATAAGTTAAATCTCTAGCTTGAATAACTAATGTACAGCTTATTCCTATTCTTTTCCTTTCTATTGGTCTGCTTTCTTCCCCAATCTCATACTGGAATATAGTTGGTTCAGTTTCACATTGGTAAGGAGTGGTTTTACATAGTAAAATGATAAAGCATTACTTATTTCTTCTTATTCTTATTGGTCAAGGTATATTTTTAGCTCTTTAGAGTCACTTTTTTATACTTTTGTGGTATAAGTTATCTTTTATATTAAACTTTCATCATACCAGGTACTGTTAATTAAAAAGTACCAGCTTCCAGGAGCCAATCAGGCAAAAAACTGAATCCTCACCTTAATTAATAATCAACTACCAGGGAGTTGATTTCATCACAGTTGCCTATATGAGTAGTTGCAAAAATTAGGCAGCAGGTTGGGTTGAGCCAGAAGTCTGATGGCTATCTGATATGTTAAGGGGTTGGCTTGTTGCAACAATAAACAACCCTTTTTTGACTGTATATAGATATTTTGTTGATAGTATGAGTAAATTACTCATCTCTTTTGTCTTGTTTTTGCACCCCTGTTTTGCTAGTAACAGACAGCTCAAACTTCTGGCATATGAGGTCATATTGGATTTAAAGAAACTTAGTTGGTGCCTAGAGTCAACTTTACCCTTGCTGTTATAAAGATATGTGGCAATAAAGGTGATTGTTGTAATGTGATTAGTGTGAACTAGTAATTACTGACATTAATAGATCCCACTAATTAGGCTCTAGTGCAAAGGGTCAAGTTGTGCTGTAGCACGGATGAACAACAAGTCCAGTTGATCAACGGGTCATAACCTCAGAAGATTAAGTAGCCCATCAAATATTCATATCAATTGATGGACTGAGAGTCAATAAACCCTGAGGTGAAGTCTGATCAGAAGATCAGTGGCTCAAGATTAATCACAAAACCCTTATAAAACTCTCCCCTTGTTTATTAAATAAAATATCAATATTACATAACTTATATTTTTATTATACACACTAGGCAGAATAATTATCTTGGCTTAGTCTTTAGTATTACATAAGTTGTGATTGAGTTTAGCTCATTCAGCAACTACCTCACCATAGCCAAAATACGACAGGATTCACATATAGGGGTGTAGGTTGTTTTGCAACTGAACCAATGAGGATTCAGTATTTGGATTGGGGAAGAGAACAGTCCAATAGAAAGGATAGGAATAATAAGAATAAGATGTTGTTTATGTTAGAATATTGTGATTAATATACTATATGGGGAAAGCCACCGGGCCACATGGGGGTGGCATGGTGGCTTGTTTCATGTAAAGATTAGAGCCAAGGAATAACTTGTGCGGGGATCAGCAGGTCAAATTGATAGCGCTCCTAATTAGTAGAAAGTGCCCACAATTTGATATTGCCCTCCAATTGGCTCATGTCGTTAGATACATCAAGGGGCGACTCATTGAGCACCCCCTGTGTATTGTAAGATACGTTGGCAGGCAAGTCTGGAGACTCGGTTGCAAAAGTTGTACCTACACGATAGAAATACAGTTTTAAGCTTCAGGGTAAGGTTGACTACTTTAAGGGGCTTGCCTTTTCTTTTTCACCGGTGCGTATTGACGCCATATCAAAGGGCTGCTGCCAATTCCCCCGCCATTGGACGATGAGTCAGAAGTCCCAAAACCTTACTGTACGCTTTTAAGAGATTTCAGGGTTCAATTGTTTAAAGCTCCAGATGAAAAGGTTTAAATACTTTTGTGAATTTGAATTTGGAATGTCTATAGAAGTACCATGGGAGCTAAAGTGTATATTATACTGGTCAGGATTTCTTGATAAGATAGCGTTTGGTGCTAGTGATTTGTTTTCTGATTAGCACCTCTTTTTTGCAGAAGGAAAATCATGGAAGATCGAGGGAATAAAAGCTTGTTGAACTTTGCATCGTAAAAGCCCGAAACATTGTTCCCAGTATCAGCTGGTGGGGCATCCGGGTTAATAATGCTTGTACCAAGTTTGGTAAGCGGTTTCAAAGATAAGAAAACTTACTATAAACGATCCTTTGCTCTGTTCCGCTCGATGAGTTTATGGTTCTTTGGTAAATTGGCAATGATTGATAATTGATCATTGTTATTGTTAACTAACAATGGTTATTTTTACTAGGATTATAGATATCATATTATTGATGGAAATCATGGGTTACTTGATATAACTTATTATTATTTGCGTGTGGTATAGGCTTGGAGATAATGTGCCACTAAAGTGTAAAAATGGCGCCATGGTTGCGACAAGTTTGTTCACGTGATTGGTGTTGCAAGGAAGAGATCAATTGTTCAAAATGAGAAGCCAAACCTTCCTTCTCCAGAATACCAAGGTGATTTTCAAGGTGTTTGGCTTGGAAAGATGATCTAAAACAAAGATATATTTATTGAGGCTAACATTGCACTGAGACCTTGAATGTGTTTATTTAAACTGATATCCCTCCATAGAAGATGATGTCTAATTTAATAAAAAATCATTGGTCCTCTACGTCAATATCCAAACTTACATTAATTTTTCTACTTTGGCCAACTTGAAACATCAAGGCTCCTGTGAACGCTGCTTATAAAAGGGTAAGGGAACTCAATTTCTATATACTCTACCACAATTAAAAGAATCTCCTTAAAAATCAAATATACCACACCTGATGCCACTTTCAATGCACATCAGATCGCCAGCAGCTTTCATTTCGACTAAATACCCCTCTTTCTAGGGATACTCATAAATATATTCGGAAATAAAATTCTTTTTATAGCACCCAGCCAATCAAATCAAAATTTATGTTTATTCAATAGCAAAGAATATACTTTGGATTACTACTGTAGTTGTAACTGAAAATCCGCTTCCTCTTCACAAACAGAATCCAACGTATCAAGGAGATACTTGTAGCTACTAGATACCTTTTGGATTGACGCATTGACTAAAGTATCAATATGAAGCGCAGTTCTTTGCTGGTGAATAATATGTTTATAAAAGTCAAAATCACTGGAACGCACCAGCAAAACTTCGTTGGCTCGGCTGAGGGCAGTTTGCTTCACCAGTTCTATGCTGCAGAGCTGGTCAAAGTACAGCTTGCGGATGGAATCCACGCCAGAGCGATGCAAGCTATCATAGTAAAGCAACGTCTCCGTCAAATTATCCCTCTTGACATCGGCTCCACCATATACTGCTAAATACGCGAACTTGTCCGTCTCGCTCTCAAACTCGATAGCACCAATCATCATCTCAGCTTTTTCCTGGATCTGAGCGAAGGCCTCCAAGGGGTTGAACCAAGCATCAACTTCATATTGCTGCTCAAAGCAGTAGTCATTGTACAATTCCTGCTCCCCCTGCCAATCACTTGGTAAGATCAATTCAGAAACTGCAACTGGAATACAGACGAAACCTATCAGCTTCATTAGCAACCTTGAACTCTCCCTCGAGGCAATTATCCTATCAAGTGTGCCCCTCAGAATGGGTTGAGCCAAATCTATTCTCACGCCATAAAGGCACATTCTCGTTTCAAAGCCACTCATCAGCAGCCAACAATGCAACCAGTCTATCGCCACCAAATCTTTTTAAAAGAACCTTGATGTTTTAAATCTAGCCTAGATTTTATTCTTCATGTGCTAAACGTGGCGCCTTTCCAAGTTGTACTTGTTTAAACCATCCCTTGATACGATCCTGGATGCAAAGGCTAGCTAGAAATCCCTTTCCCGCTCAGTTTTGAGGATACTCTAGAAATTATATGCCAAACCAAGCATGGGCTTCTTGCAACCTTAAAGTAGAATACTGTTGAACAATAATAAAATTTACATCATTTTTTTAATTATTGGCTCTTGTCGAGGGTCTGGATGTACAAGCATTCTGGCTGCTGCCAACCTACTTAACATCCAGCCATCACCTGATTTGGTGCCCTTCCAATATACTGTTCAATATACCGATAATAGTAACCAAGCAATATCACATGACAATCCAAGTATTGAGAAGCTTGAACCCATCCCACACATGACCAACCCCTAGGTTTGATCCAACTAAATCTCTGCCACAGCCCAATCTATATAAGTCTAAAATATTATCCAATAAAGATACTTCTTCTCATCTCTCCTAATTCCATATTTGAAGCTTCCCCAAAAGGCGCTCCTTATCACCAGTAGCAGCTACAGTTTTTCAACCACACCCATGAAAGAGAAAATGACTGACCAAAACCCGCCCACCTTTGCTCAAGTACTCAACCAGGCCACATCCCAGGAGACCTGGAAAACATACTTCTGCGCCCACAACATTGACAAAGATATACCTAGTGGATGCACCATATTTGAAGGTCTGGTCATGCCCAAAGCATGCGCCAAGATAATTCAATCCAGTTGCTCTCTTCAACCACAAACAAACGCACGATCACCTATCACAGGTGAAGTTAACAACACTAAATACATTTGTATTGACAAGTTATTTGGTAAAAACAAAGAAAATGTCATCAACTGGGACACTACTCAGCTGCTAAAGTCTGCACCAGCTGCATCCCCCATGAGAAATGGGTCCAGAAAGCCAGCAAGTGCCTGTACAAGGCGGTAGCTAACTGGTTTGCCACCTGGGTTGGCTCACAAACTGACAACCAGCTTGACAACTGGGAAGAAAACAAAGCGGAAATCACCCACAATTTCCGCGTCACCAAATCCCTTCAAGACATTGCAATATAGCTCAGCAACCTTCCTCAGAAGATCACTATCACAGCTTACGCCAATGAATTTGAGGAAATACACTGCAAAATCCAAAACCCAGCACAAGCTGACAACATACACCCAGAGCCTTGTTCATTAACAGAATGAAACCCTCTGTTGCTGCCATCATCTGTCCAGAGGCCAACACCTCCATGCCTGCGCTTATTGCAGAAGCCAAGCACGCAGAAAAATGCGCAAACATGCATTATGCTGCATGCAACAGCAATCACTCCTCAAACGGCAATGGCAGAGAAAACTCCAATGGCAATAAACGCCAAAACACCAATCATAGCAACAGCAACTCCAATTGCAACAATGGCAATCAAAGCCTAAGCGCAAACTGCTCCTGTCCCAAGAAAGAAAACAACACCAAAGTAAAAAATGCTGAAATAGCAACCCGCTATGAATCTGACCCCACATTCTCTGACCTTGAAGGTCTCAAAACAGAGGAACAGGGAAAAGAGGAGGGGGCCCAGGCTTAAGTGCCCTGTCTCCTCCCAACTTGACAAGAAACTGTACCAAGTACAAACTTTGCTGGTTACATCCCATTTGTCCCGCAATCCTCCATTTTTATGAACGTAAAAATTAAAGATCACTCACAACTTCTTGTCTATCCATGCACTTACAAATCACATACACATAAAATTTTATTTGACTCTGGTGCACAACACACTATGGTTAGCAAACCATTTTTAACCAAGTACAAAATACCAGTTGTCAAATCCAACTTCAAATACACCATAATGGCAGATAAATCAAAGTTTCTACTCAAAGTCAAAACAACTCCCTTCAGAATTGACCTCCAAGGCATACAAACATCCATCAAAGGACTTGTCATGAACAACATAAACTACGACATTGTAGTAGGCTTGGACTGATTCACCCAAGTGAACCCCAGCATATGTTGGAAAACAAAAACCATGACCATTAAACGCAACAGAGTCAATTTTAACATTCTCAAAGAACCCAACAACCTCATTCTAAGAGACACAGTATTTGTCCAGGTCATAAACCAAGATAACTCAGAAGGTCTAACTAAAGATAGTATCCTCCACATAATGAGGTACACTGAATGAAATAATATGCAAACAACAAAAATCCAATGCCCAGAACTTGCAGCACTCCTAAACAAATATGCTCATGTATTCAAAGAAGAACTCACAGAGTTACCCCCCAAACAAGAGGTAAAACATGGCATCAACCTATGTAAAGCCATGCTTAAATCTGCACCCCTCTAAAAACTCTCTCCCAATGATACCTAAACCCTCAAAACACACATTGAGGACAATCTAGCAAAATGATTCATTTGTCTGTCTGAATCCCTGTGGGGGGCAGCAGTGTTCTTTGTAAAGAAAAAGGAAGGAACCCTGCATCTAGTAACTGACTACAGAGCACCAAATGCAAGCACAGTAAAGAATAAATACCCTCTTCCACTTATAGAGGATCTGTTTGCAAGACTCTCAGGAGCCAAATTTTTCTCCAAAATTGACCTCACCTCAGGTTACAATTATGTTGAAGTAAAGGAAAAGGACATACCAAAGACTGTGTTCTGTACACAATTTAGATCCTTTGAGTGTAGGGTAATGAACTTTAGGATGACCAACACTCCCAAACTGTTTGTCACCATGATGAACCAGGCACTAAAAAGTCTCTCAAATACATTATGCTACCTCAACAATATCATCATATTCTCAAAAACAAAAGAGGAACACCTCATGCATGTCTGAAAGACACTTGATTGACTCACAAAGCACAAATTCAAAGCCAAGTCTATTAAGTGCCAATTTATAGAAAAGGAACTCTTGTTCTTGGGCCACATTGTCTCTGACAGTGGCATCAAAGCAGATCCAGACAAAATTAAAGCCATAAACAACATGCAAAGCCCCACCTCCATTAAACAAGTTAGATGCTTTCTCAAAATGGTAGCTTACCTAAGGAAATACTTCAAAGACTTAAGGAAACTAACTGCACCAATCAATGACTTAACCAAAGGTATTTCTAAAAAGAAATTCATCTGTACACCAGAATGCGACAAGAATTTCCAACTATTAAAACAAGCTTTGATTGAAGCACCAATCTTGCAATACCCTAATAACAACGGGTGCTACAAGCTTGAGTCAGATGTCAGTGACACTGCTATTGGCGCAGTCCTGCGCATCTGCCAGCCAGGGCAGCAAGACTTCCTGCCAGTATGTTACAAAAGCATAAAACTAACCAACACTGAGTAGAGATACACAATACCCAATAAGGAATTGCTAGAAATATATCACATATGCAAGAAATGGAGATGTTATCTGGAAGGACATTTAAACCTCCAAGTACTAACTGGCCTTAAATCCTTAATATATTTCAAAACTCAGAACACACTCGCACAGCAACAAGCCAAATGGATGTCCCTGCTGAAGCAGCTTAATTTGGAGATCCAATACAATAAGGGAGCAGAGCTGGTCATGGCTGATGCTCTCTCTAGACTATGTCAGCCTAGAGAGGATCACCCTGACCACCTGGACCCAACTGGCCAAACCTGTACAACACTGAGTAAAAAAACAAAGGGAAAGACCCCTTAACACATCAACTGACCCATGATACATCAGTAAGGAACAAAAAGTATTTCCATGTATCAAAGGGCACTGTATACCAAATTATTAACAAAAAGCATGTCCCTTACATCCCACTCACACAAAGAGTTGACACCATATTAAGACATCACCGCCTACTAGGACATACAAAAGCTAACAATCTATATCTCACATTAAAAGAGATAGTATGGTGGCCCAACCTCAAACAGGATATAGTTGATGTTCTGAAAAAGTGCACAGTATGCAATAAATACACCAGTACAAAGGCTCCCCAGCCAACAGTTAACCCAGTACATAACCCCAAACCATTCAAGGTTTGTGGGCTAGACATAGTGAGCCACTTCCCAGAAAAAAAGACAGACCAACGTTTCTTAATTGTAGCTATCAACTTTGCCACACGCTGGCCCATCTTCTGGGCAACAAAGGACAATAAAGCAGAAACCATCAACCGTTTTATTAACAAAGCAACCATAGCCAACTAGGGTACTCCAGACTACATTATAACTGATGGAGCAACCAAGTTATCAAGTCACGTAGTAAACAACAACTTAAAATCCAAAAAGATTAAACATTCACAACCTCTCCATACAGGCCACAGGCCAACAGCAGAGTGGAACACCTAAACGGCAGCCTTACCAGGACCCTAGAGAAAATAATGGATGGCAAAGCCAAAGACACATGGCCACTATACGTGAAACATGCATTATTAGTATCTTGAGTCCTCACCAACCAAGGGACAGGCTATTCACTGTTTGAGCTAACCTATGGATACAAACCAGAAATAATTACCCACAACAATCAGCCATACATAAAGATCCCCGCGGGGAAACCCCCCATAGTAGAACAAGTATTAAATCTACAACACATACGCCTCAAAGCTAAAATAGCAGAAATAAACAGGCTCAAAACACAAAAGTTAACCTCCACAGAGGAACCACTTCCCATTGACTCCCCTGTCTGGGTTCTAGCTGGCAACAGAAAGAAACTAGACTCAGTACACAGGGGACCAGGAAGAATCATTAAGTACAGACCAGATCACAACACCTATCTAGTAAAATTCAAAGGTGCCAAACCCCCAATTGTCAAGAAATATCACAGAACCTGTCTCTGCCTTAGTAAAGGAGATCACTCAACCAGACTGGTTCCAACTAGTAAACAGCTCCAGGAGCATCAGGCGGTAGCTGTTAAAACAAAGCCCCCTCCTGATGCACCATAGTAACCCCTTAAGGGGGGTGTCAAGGGTCTGGATGTACAAGCATATGGCTATTGCCAACCTCCTCAAAATCCAGACATTGCCCAATTTGGTGCCCTTCCAATATACTGTTTGACATACCAAGAATGATAACCAAGTAATATCACATGACAATCCAAGTATCCAGTGGCTCAAACCCATCTCATACATGACCAACCCCTAGTCTGATCCAACTAAATCTCTGCCACAGCCCAATCTATATAAGTCAAAAATATTATCCAATAAAGATACTTCTTCTCTTCTCTCCTAATTCCATATTTGAAGCTTCCCCAAAAGGCGCTACTTATCACTCTTTTATTTAAGTACACTGGGGCCAAAAAAGGGTGCATCATGTCTAGGCTGTTAAAAGTCTAAATAATTTGGGCACACCATATTCTGGAAATTTTTGTTCTGCCAACCAGTAATCTCTCAAACAATAGTACACACACATCTCTTACAAATATATAAAAAATTATAGATGAAATAAGAACCTTGATAATTTTTTAAACTTGTCAGTTAATAAAAATAAACTGTACCACTTGAAAATATCTTGAACTTTGGGGAAAAATAAAGAGTAAAAACATCCAATATTGATAGGAGAGACTCTAAATGTTAGCTTGATCCTTTTTGGCAAACCCATAAAAATATTTTAATTATTAAAAATCAATCAAGTCAGTTAATTAAATAGATCATTAAATCAATAGCTAGCCACCATATAAACCCAAAATTTTACCATTTGGGACCCCCTTAAAGTAATTAAGGAATGATCACATCTGTTTTTTATCCCATATGCACCATATTGTGAACCTTATCCCTCTAGAGTTCATTCCAGCTCTTCTTAGAGAGGGAGGGGCAACACTATCATCATCTCTTGTAATCTCATAACCTCTTCTTTTTTATTTTGTTCAGGCCTATAACAACTTTCTAAAAGATACTTTGCTCAACCCAACTTACTTTGCAAAGTGGTCAGGACATCCTTCTAAAAAAGGAGGGTTCCTTTGAGCCTCATTCAGAACGTGACCAGCATGTTCTAGCTACTTTTGTTCTTCCCAGGGCCGTATATCTCATATACAGATTTTTTGATCCACTACCTCTTGAAGTAGTCAATAAACCTCGCAGCAACTTTGGTGAAATTGACTACCGTGTATGCAGATCTATTAGTATTTTTGGCTTAAACACTTAAGTTAATTTTATTAGTAGTTCAGGGGATTGAAACCAAAAGTTGAGATCAAAAACACTGGAAGTTGACTCTGTTCAATAATTCTGTTAGTTCAAAGACCAGTTCAAGGGGTAATTTTTATATAAATTTCCTAATATAAATCAAACCCCCTGTGATCAACATTCCAAAAGTAAGAGTGGCCAAGTCAACACTTTTTAAGCAAAATCCTCAATTTATTAATGAAAGCACATATGCGCTTATAGATATTTTATTATTTACTATTAAATATTTATCAATACTGTCCACAGCTGTAAATTAAGCTCCCAAGCACTACTATACTGGATTTAGTGATATATACATCAATCAACCACCCCACTTTTTTACATTATATCTATTTCAAGTTGCTATATTGATTGGTGCCACATAAATCAAGCCTGATTTATTAACAGATCTCATATGCAATTTATAAAAAGTGGAAATTTGACTCCCCCTCTGGTTGACAATATCCACTTGCCACACAATTGGTTTTAGATTTAACTAATCAAAGGCTTGGAATTGAGGCAAAAATAATAAGTGACACACTATGAGCGCCACTCAACACCCACCAAGTTGACACCTTATCAGGGTGACTTTGCAGAGAGATTATTAAAGGTTTAACACTCATTATGGTAAATAACCTATTCCCAGCTCCCCGGTATACTCTTACAACTAATAAACATATTACCACTCATTTACTTTTTAATATATGTCTTAATCTTTTGCGTATTCAAAACTGCTTGCTTTTGGGTTTACTCTCAAACCCATTTTTAAATTAAGCAAGGTTTATATGTAAAAACTATAGTAAATTTATTTTGTTCAACTCCAGGAAAGTTGGCAGTGAGAATTTAGCCTTTTCAGCTGATTGACAGTGCCAAACTGGACACTTTACCAAATTTTGGGTTGTTAAGCCCTAATAAAGAAAATCCAGATGATAACTTTTTTGCAAGTATGTTCATTTACCTTCCCTACTACTCCCTATATAATTTTTATCTATTTAGTTATTTTTAAATATATTTTTTACCAATTTAGCCCTAGGATGTTATGCTTAGCCTAAAATCTTTGAGGCTTCATCAAATATCACATATTCTCTATGTTATTACCCTTTAAATCCATGATTTGTGTCTCTGTTTTGCTTTTCTTTACCTTATTATGTTCCCTGCTTGCCCAATAAGACTTTACATGCACAAATTTTACTCATATTTTGCTTTGCTTTACCTCTTTGTGATTTTTTATATCCTTCATATTGTTTTATTTGCAAGACTAAACTATTTTAGCAAGGTTCTAACAAGAGCACCAAGCACCCAAGCACCAAGCCTCCAAAGGCTCCAAGATTCCTGCCACTACCACTGTCAAACGTACAAAAAAAGCCTCCCAAGACCCCCTCTCCCTCATCCCCATCCTCTCCTTGACCCTCATATTCCTCTCACCACTCCTCAACCAATAAAACTTGTGATGATCTCACAGATCATTCCTTTTACCAGTCTGAGGCTGACTCAGAGCCCACCAAACAGTGTTGCTCTAAGAATAAGAAGGCTGTGATAGAGGGGGCTAAAATAAATAAGTTAGGCTCCCATCCTGATGGGACAAACCAACAGGATATCATCCAGTGAACCACTGGAATGGCTGCTCTAAAGGGGGACCATGGGAGATAGATGAGGGAAGTAGGCATCCAGGCCCATCCACGTTAGGCCAACAAGCAGCCAAGGGATGCAAGAAGGGTTGTACTCTACATCCAAAGGTGCTGAGTGGGGATTGTGATCCTTTCCTTTCTGATGGGGAGCCAAAGGTTCCTCAATCAGAAGCATGTACAGGACAAGTCCAGGAGGATATGTTACCACATCATCACATGTGAGCCCTTTAACAAGGGACTCCCCAGAGGAGAGGAGGTTCTTTGAGAAGTGGAGGATTCTGGAGGGATCATCACCCACAACTTGGGCAGAGAAAGAAATCTGGGACAAGAGGTCTTTAGAATTAGATCAAATCAATAACAGAGCCAGGGCCAGGGAAAACAACAAAAATTTGACAACAGGGAGCATCATCTTTGGATTCCCTGCAAAATTTGAAGTCCTTTGATGGCCTTTTAGACACTAGAAATTATTAAAGTTTCACCTAGTAGGGGTTGCTATAAGAGACTGTTGAAAATTTAAAAGGCTTCAGAAGCCAGGGTAAGCTTCTCTAAGGTCATGGTTAACTTAACCAAAGATTAAAGCAAAAGCAGGTTCAAAAAAAGTCAAATCTCAAGAAAACCAAAATCCAAATAAGATTTTATATGAACTACTAATTCACTTCTAGGTTTTGAACTAGCTTTTTGAAAGCATAAACGCAACAGGTTTGAGGTATACACTGAGGCTACTCCTAAGAAATTTGGGTAGGACAACAGGAACAAGAAGACCAACAGGAAGGTAATAAAAAAGGTATTTTACTAACACTTTCAAAGATTCAAAAGAAAGGACCCAAATTTTAGAATCTAAAGCTTTCAAATAAAACTTTAACAGTATGGTGAACCCCTAAGTTTATTTTCAAATTGTGTAGAATAATGAGCAAGCAGGGGACCAAAAGTCCCATGTCTTACTTTAAGGAAAGGTACTTGGATTTGCAGGGTCACCTGACCCAGGTGGGGTATCTGATTGACCAGGAGAGAAATTTTGCAGGGACATTTCAACAGGTTGGAGAGTTTGCCATTAATTTACAGTCTGATTTCTGATTGGCTGCCACCTAGGGATGCTTCAGGGGGACATTAGCTCCAGCTGGATTGGGGTTTGTTGGTTTGGCAGAAGAAAAACTTGATTATCTTACAATTGCTTCAAATGTGGAAGAAACCAAGCCAGCAAGTAATCCAAATTGATCAGGGATTCTTCTCAGGTTGGAACAGAAATAAGGGAGTCAACAGATACCACCTGAGAGGTGTAAGCTAAGGCAGATCTCTTTTCAATTGTGTGTATTAAATCATTTAGCAAATTCAAGGGTTTAGCAGGAATTTGAGAGAATTTCTTGGTACAATGAGGAAACATTGCTCTATCCAAAGCCAAAGGGGGAAATGATTTTGCAAAGGCTGCTAAGGAGCCTACTTCTTCTTCTGGCTAGAAGAAGGAGGCGTCTAACCAGGCCTCAAGGAACACTTCCCCCTCTCCCCCTGATGGCTCTTCTCCCCTCCCTTATTTTGACTATCATTAGTAGCCAGAGAACTGCACAAAGAATTTCAAGGCCACTGGCCATCCACAATATCTGTAATGCAGATAAGAAGTTTGAAGTGTTTAAGCACTTCCCCTTCTACTTCCCCATCATTTCTGTGAAGGGGGCCCTGTCTACATTGCAGATAATTTCATTTCAACTTTATTAATCAAAAGTGCACCACCAAGTGCAAGCACTTTGTTTGTGAGGATAAGTCTTGTGGGGCAGCCTGAACACAAAAGGCTGGGAAAGAGTCACAGCTGAGACAGGGGAACACACCTGTGAGCCCACTAATCACTTAATCACAAGGATGCTGAAGTGGTACCTTGTTCAAGTAATTACCACTTCTGCCCACCTCTGTGCTTATGATCTGGCCATCAAGGCCCTGCAGCGTCTCAAGCCTAATAATCTCAAGTTGATGCCCATGCAGAAGCAACTGGTTAAGTTCATCAGCAACAAGAGAATTTTGACAGTATGCTCCTCCCAAGGCCTCTGACGTCTTCTCTGAGCTTACACTCACTCATGAGCTCAAGCAGCTCCCAAGTGGGGAGTGTTTCCTCCTTCATAATTACAGGTCAGGGATCAAGGATCAAATCATCTGCTACTCACCTCAGCAGAACCTGATGGAGTTGAAAAGGGCGTCAACCTGGCTAGTTGACTGTTCTTTTGCCACTTGTCCCTGGATGTTCTATCAGCTCTGGATGGTACATGCCCATATTGACATCCAGATGATTCCATTTGTTTTCTTCCTTCTTCCTGGGGCCACCAAGGACATCTACACCAGGAATTTTTCCATCTTTTTCAAGGCATTTTTCCTCCTTTCCTCCCAACAAAAATGATGTCAAGAAGACCCATCCACACCCGCGCCAACCCCCCTGCCGCTGGCAAGGACCAGGCCACCCTGGACTTGGAGGAAAAGCTAGGGCTCAGAGCTCTAGGGCCTCACATGTGCATAATGGACTTTGAGACTTCTCAGGCAATGCATTTGAGCAGCTGTTTAGCGGGAAGGTTCAGGGGTGTCACTTGCACTTCCGCCAAGCAGTTGCTTGCAATGTGCAGGCCCATGCCAAGCTTAGTAGGTTGAGCCAGAGGGATACTTTAGACACCTGCAGATTTGTGCTGGCACAATTTAGTGCCTTGGCTTTTTTAAAGCCAGAGCACACTGCTCAGGGGTTTGAGGTCCTCTCAAAGGATCCTTACATAGCAAAGCATCCAGAGTTCAATCATTTCCTTGAGTACTTTGAGCCCCAGTGGATTAGGAAGGTTGTCATGCAGAGGCAAGGCAAGGCCCACACCAAGGCCAGTTGGAATGTTTACCAGGCGGCAGTGAATGGTGAGCTCAAGACCACCTTGGTGCTAGAGGCTTATCACAAACACCTCAAGGCCAACTTTGGGCTCCACTCAAAATTCATTAAGTTTTTCTCCCTCCTGCAGCACGAGCAGGAGAAAACCATCTCCAAGCTCAGAGATCTGGCCAACTGTGTCTCCCCACCGAGCCCACCACCAAGTTAACCCTCTTCACAAAGGCCATCCAAAATGCTACAAAGAACAAGTACAAGGTCTCTAAGAATAAGCAGCATCTTGAGCTCATTGTAAATGAACTCCTGGAAGGGGCCAAGATGAAGAAGGGGGAAATGGGGTAGAATACACTTGCTTGCTTCTAAAATTTTACTTCTAACTTTTTAGCTTTAATTTCTACTTTTTAGTTTTGATAATTTACTCTTTAGATTTAATTTTTCCATTTTTTAATTTAGTTAGAGAGTACTGATTTTATGTATAACTGATAAGTCCCAATGGGTAGCATAGTTGAAAGTGAATGAAATGTCTTAATATTTGTTAATTTCCTAATAAAATATAATTTATTCACAGTTGTGCCTATATGAATTATATCAAATAAATATATTTCTTTATATTTTTATTACTTATAGTTTTTATGTTCATCCTTTTTTGTCTCATTATAATTTAATTTTCATGATATAAAAAATATTTGTATAGTGAAAAGTGTAAGCTACATAGTAAAATGAGAAAATACTGCCTAATTATCTTATTCTTATTTTATTAAGGTTTTTTTATTTAGTTACTGAGTTTTCTAAGGCCACTTTAGTATGCCATAGTTATTTAGATTAATCTTTATATTAAAATTATTCAGTGCATCAAGTAATGTTAATTAAAAAGAGTTGACTTCCAGTAGTCAATCAGAGAAAAAACCAAAGTCTCACTTTACTTAATAGTTGACTACCAGGAAGTTGTTTTCATAACAGTTGCCTTGTAAAAGAGTGCCAACCTATATGAAGTTATGTGCTAAAAAAGAATAATCAATTAGTGCCACCACCACCGGCATGTCAATAATTTATGCATACCTATGAGGTAAATAGTACCCCTTTCAGGGTGTTATGAAATCCAATCCCATGCCATTTCATGGATGGTTGACTATGGGGGTTGATGCCAGAGGTCTGGGGATAAAAGAATGGCTGTGCAAGAGTTAGAAGCACCAGATGGTTTATCCTGAAAAGATGGTATTAGCTCTATAAAAGCCCTTCCATTGGATTAATGAAAGGCAGAAAAATAAAACATATTTAGTGAAGAATGTTTTCACACAAGAGTTTTAAACTGACTTTTAATTCAATTGTCAATTATCAAAGATCCCTATAATCTACTGCTTAGAGACACTGTCCCTTCATATCTATTGCCTCCCCTGATTGCTGCCTGCCGCTACCAAATCAAGGAATTAAATAGACATCACAGATAACAGCATGTCATCATAAAACCAATCATTACACAAATGGCCAAAAATAATATTATAAACAATAAAGCAAATGTTAATTGGACTGCCAGTTCTGATAGCTGAACCAAAAGTTCTGACAACAGGTAATCTACACAATCAATATATTTTTTATCTTTCTTTAAATATCCCAAATTAAAATGGGTTACATAAGGAACCTATTCAAATTAATTGTTATTACTATTTTTACTATAACACAATATTGAATAAATATGTAATTCTCAACCATATCATTCTCTTATTCGAAATTTCCTTATAGATTCTTGTTTAGATAGGAATTATCTATTAGTCATCAATCTTTTTAATTCTGATTAAAATTACATGTAGCTTTAAAAAACATTCTATTTGATAACTCAGGCCATTGTTTGACCCTTAAAGGACAAAAGTAGTTATTTTCTAATTAATAAGAATTTAGGGTTGTTTTGAGAGACAATAAGAAAAATGTGTACTATAACATAAAACTAATTTTATTAAGATGGAAAGTTAAAAGCTTTATCACATACTTGGTTTTATTAGACAATCAATGGTTCACTCTCCAATAAAGACTACTTTGTATTGTCGAACTAATGTTATAATAATAAACTTTAAACTGTTATATTTGTATGAGTCAAGGGGGTTTAGAAAGCGATTATAGTGTGGCACTTTAGCATTTGAATACATATTTAAAATCAAGGTTGTGTCATTTTGATTATTAAATGTTTACGATGTTAAATTTATTTTTTTAGAAATACAATTTTCTTAAATTAAATTGTGCTGATGTAGCCTTTTAACATTGATCACTTGGTTTAACATGAATTGATATATTCATTATCAACAAGGAAATACCCTAAAATAATGGAATGGATAGAGTAAGGAATATGTATTTTTTTTGAATAAATCAATACCAACTTTGTTCGCTTAAACGAATATATGTAATTTGGTTTATTAAAGTAATTCTGAGATAAAATATCAAAAATTTGCTCTTTCGAGGACACTTAACTTCGATTGTTATCTAAAATTTTGTATCAATCCACTTAAATTAACAACTAAAATCATATTAAAATTCAAATTATATTTAAACAATAAAATCATTAAAAATGGTGTGCAGAAAATTTATATCATTTTAAATATTTCAATAATTAATTATAGGGAAGTATTTAGCATCTGATTAGCTGCATTTAATTTGCATCGCTAGTCTAGAATTTTTCGGTTTAAGGGTTGTTTATTTTAAACCGTTCATATTCCGTCATGTGTCAGCAGTTGCTAAGCAACATGACAATTATTTGACAACAGATGTTGAGCCAAATGTAACCCTGTACGATGAAATGACGTAACTGCAACACAGATAGCTTTAGATCACATCAAAAGCGAATCTAAATTATGCTCAGCTTGGATCCGGAAAGCGATTTATTAGGTTTACTTTAGCCTTCAACTTCTGTTACCTTGCCAGCTTTTCTTGTGCTGCTCTCGTGACACCTGGTCTTCCTCCGCCACCTGAGCTGTGCTCCTGGCCCTCTTACATCGCCTGAATGTATGTTCCTGGTCTGCCTCCTCCTCCACTGCCCTGTTGATTTGGTACTTGTATAATTGTATCAATTACTTATTATTTAAAATATCTTCGGCATATTTAGTGCCCCGGAATCCTTGTGATTCTAGGTTCTTTTGGTGTCTTGTCTGGTTCTTGTGTTTCGGGTGTCCTTGTGTTTCTGGTGTGTGGTTCATTCTCGTGTGTGTTCATTCTCGTGCGTGGTTCATTTTCGTGTGGTTTTTTCCAGTGTGGTTAATTCTCGTGTAATTCTGCTTGTTGTGTGTCCTTGTTTCCTGTGTCGGGGTTGTCTCACCAAGCAGCAGAATGTTTAAAGCTAGAGTAACGTTTAATGCTGCAAAAATAAAACTTTTTCTGCTTATTCGCTTGATTGAAGGAAATCGGTATAATTGCTTACTTCAACGGTGGCTGGTTTATCAATAGTAACTTTTGGTCGTGACACTAAAATACTTGCTGGCACAAATCTTGGCCCACTAGCAACTCACGTGCCAAAATAGGCTTATACCATCACAATTACCCTAAAAGCAGCCTACTACTTCAACTCGGTCTTCAGTCAGCATAGCTACTTTAGAGTCAGACTGCTTACATAATTGACACTCATTGGCTTATAAAATTTACCCCTCTAGCTTGTAGATTATCCCATAAATAAATATCAAATTTAATGTCTCCGTTGATTTATTTTTCTTTATTTATTTATTTTAAATTTTTTAGTGAATCGATATTTAATCTCACAATAGTCTTAAAAATAAAAGTGTTTTTATAAATCTTTCCAATCTAAACTTACAAGTCAAAATCGAAAAGATCCTTGGATTATCCAGATAGTTTGCATTTCTCAATTGAGGTGTTCTTATTTTATTCAAATATAGATTCTCTTAGTGGGGTTTGAATACCATACTAGGATAGAAGTCTTATTCTATCATAGATATTATATCCTCAACATAAAACAAATATTATATTAAACATCAAATAACATCGTCTAAACTAAAAAAATGACTTGTCACAACAAGTGAAATAGATTGGAGATTTTCCAGAATATATTATAATCCTATCAGGATTCAGCTGAGGCATCAGAAGGAGGGCTAAACAAAAGCAAACTTAGTGCAACCAAGAAGCAAAATTTTACAGACATGAAACAGAAAGTCAAACAAGATGCTTAATATTGCATCCTAAAATATAAAAAAATATTTACCAGCCAATTAATGACTACCTAATTTGAAAAAAGGAATCTTATTAATTTTCAAGACTCTTTATTTGTTTTAATAGTTTTATGAAAAATAAAAATTGGGACCCAGAATTACATTAAAATTCAAACCTTATAACTTTAAACTTCTTATTTTGGTGATTTTCGATTGATTTATTATAAGATGGGTTTTGCTGATAAAAATGAATTTGACAACCTCAGCAAGAAAGGCAGCAACCAATACAGGTACCTACTTTGATTCCAACACCGTTTTCTGAGGAGCCAAAATTGGACAATACAACCATATTCAGAAAATCAAAAAGAAGTTTTATATTTTATAATTATGAAAATCTTTTCATGTACTGAAATTTTATTATCACAGAAAAACAGTGTTGGAATTGAAGTGGGTACCCCAATATATTGCCATTGTATAAGTGAATAGATATGCAGAGGCTCATGTTTATACCCAGATACTTTATATGGGTAACTAGGAAGCTGAACTGTACCTGACTCCTAACTCATATGAGTTTGAATTGATTGATAGTTATCAAGAATCTAGCCCTGCTCAAGCCCCCTTTCTCACTCTGCACAGGTAATCAGCCAACCAGAAAAGCATATTGATCTTTATGGTTTGAAACAACCAACTTTAAATAGCCAGCTGACTCCCACTCCAGTAAATAGGCCTACATTGTCTGAGGCCCAGTGTTCTAAGTGCCAAAATAAATACTGCTCAGATTCTCCAAGAAATTGTGATACTCAACCAGTGTGGCCTGACCTGGGTCCAAATTGCCAACCAATTGGAATTTTCCCAAGCCACTGTCATGCAAGAATTCAAGAACTTCTTGAACAAGGGGAATGTGATTGGGATAGTCAATAAGCAGAAAAAGGCACCTGAGCCCCAATCAGAAAAGCATATATTATTATCTTTGATCTCTTATAGTAGGACTCTAAACTTCCACTAGCCCAAGAATAGAACCAGCCTTTACATCACAGTGTATGGGTATCATTCTGCATGGTGCAGCTCTGGATGCATGGTGAAGTGGTCTCAGTCTTAGTGTTGACTAATTTTCTTGGAAACTAATGAGATGGCAGTATTAATTTAGCATACAATCCTGACAGTGTATTATCTAAAATAAGATGCTTAAAAATTTTATCCAATTGTTGTAAATGTGCTGTTTTAGCAAATTTACAAGGGGGAAATGATTAGAAGCTAGATAATCATCTTTATTGAGAGATAAAACTTATATAGTTTGGGTGAATTGTGGATAGTAAAAACATGATTATGATAATCACTTGGTTGTATGGGTAGGGGTGTCTTAATCCTGGTAATAAGTCAAGTGCTAAATCAAGGCATACACTTTATAGGGATTGTTGTTTGGTCATGTTGCTGGTTTTTGAGAATTCAAGTTGACTTCTTAATTTGGCTACAGTAGTTTAAAACCAATGGTAACAAGCAAAAAAACTTCAGAATTAAATAAATCCAACTCAGGTGTAAATGAAATCAAATAATATGAAAACAAAATTGATAGAGCCAAAATCATTTGTAAATTAATATAAATTCATTGAGTTCTAATTTATTATACATATTAGCTATTTTTGTTTACATCTGAGTTGAATTTGTTTAAGTCTAAAGTTTTTTGCTTGTTGCCATAGGGTTTAAAACTACTGTACAAGTCACTGGGAAGTAAGATTGTAGGTCACAAGCTGGCTTAGTTGGAACCTTGCTGGGGATTAACCCTGTTGTTTTTGATACAATGATATGATGTTCATTTCCTTTTAAAAATTATTCACTGTTTTTGATAATAATGGGAGTAATAAAATGCAAAAAAACCAATGAAGGGAAGAAGGTCAAAAAAGGGACTTTTATTGGTTCTTTTCTGAGTTTTTTTATTCAAGATCTCTGTCTATTATTGGAAAAATCCTGATTACACCAATGGCTAAAAATATAAACAGTTTCTTGGTGGATTACTTGAATACCAAGAAAAAACAAATTTCTCATATTAGGTTTTCTTGATCCACCCTTTTCAGGGACCCACTTCATAAAAGACAGATCCCTGTGTTCCATTCAGTTTTCCATATTGATTTCAGGCAAGGTTGCCCTTTTTATCAAACCAGCAGTAGCATACACAATCTTCATAGTAGGAATCACAACCAAGAAGATCAAGTCAATAGTGTAAAAGACCAAGCATAAGGGCACACATAGTAACAAAGCCAGTACAACTGAGCCATTACTTGGATAATTTATGGTCATTCTAGGAACTAGCAAGGTTTTCTATTATAATCTGTTGTAGTAAAAAGTGGTAAATCTGGGGATTTGAATATAAGATAAAGTTTTATTAATCAAGCAAGAATCAAGGCTGGGTATTATTCACTTATATAACCACAGATGCCAACATAGGGAGATCTCAAAAATATTCATTACATATCAAGGACCAAGGTTTGAGCTCAATGATGATAATAACCATGAAACGTTTGCAGTTAGAATCTGGATCAAGCAATGTGGAGCTTCCCAATAACCAAGAATTAAAACAAACAAGACAGGAATTGAGTGATTGGGTTTTGTTGACATGTCTCAGGAAATCCAAACCATAATTGGTAAATGTAGATTAAAAAATTAACTGCCTAAGGAAATTTAGATGACAAAATTAAAATCCCTTAAGAATTTAAATGATTTCAGGAAGTGCTTCCTGAAAACTGTATAAAAAATCCAATATTTTCAAGATAATCAAAAAGCAAGACCACCAGGACTTGATTTATCCAGATAACCGCACAGAAATCTATCTAAGTGATGTCATGATCTTTAAAATTGTGACATTATCCAGGAGAAGTGTCTACAGTCCTTCAATGATCTATGTCTTGGTATCCAAGTCTTAATTCTCTCTTTGGTTGGCAGATGATGGTTGAATTATTTCCCCAAAATTTCCCATATAAATAATAGCATCTAATCACATAAGGGCAAGTGATTTTCACCTGTGATACAGCTGTCTAACAGATAACCAAACTAATTCCAGAAAAGGAATATAATAAACTAACTTTGTTAGTCTTCCAGAAAATCCACTTGGTTCTTCCCTGCCACCACTAACTCTTCTATACTATCCCCTCCCATTTAATCCCAGGCCCGGACCTCCCAAGAAAGCAAAATCTATACTCCTTCTTTACTATGTATTCTGCCTTGTATACAACCTTCATCATGCCCCAAATAACTTTCCACCAATTTTTTTTGTTTATTTTATTATCCATAATTTTAATTTTTTATCTGACTCTTTTTTCCCATTGTCTCCTATACAGTAGCTTTCAAATCTATTGAGAAAAATATTAGTCAATTTAGAATGCATAGGTTCAGTCACACAACAAATTTCAACTTGTTAGATCTAAATATAAGCTAATTCCACAGAAAATGTGCACTATTTGCCAAAAATGTCTGGTCATACAATGTCCTACTCAAAATGGGGACAAATGTATAATAATTCAACAACAAGTGCACCAAACATTAGAATGCATGAAATTCATGTCACAGAACAAATATACTATGTTTATAGTAGTTTTCAAACCTGTGGCTGTAAGCAAAATCATCTCAGATTTGAAAGAAAAATAAATGAGCCCAAATTTATTGTTAATCAGTATAACTTCATTGGTTTTTAATTTTGTTTAAATTGGAGTTGATTTCACTTAGTGCCATGGCTTTGAAAACTACTGTACTATGTTTTTTATGAACAAATGAAACTAAGTCACAAAAGTTACAAACTCAATCCAACAACAAACCCTAATAGCAACTCAAACTGACAATAAAACTATTCAATATATAAAATAAATCAATGAATATATAATACTGTTACCAGCTCATCCTGATTGAAAAAAATACAATATAGAGCATAAAACTGAAATAAAAATTCTGAGTATCTGTTTTGGGATTAAAATTAGCAAAAAAAAATCAAATTATCAAAGCATATTATTAACAGTGCACATTTATGACCAAAATAATTAATATAGAATTCAAAACTAATTTAAAAAACACAGTAGTGACTACAAGTCTTTAGGCTACTATATATAGACAGATAAAAATAACAATAAATAAATTATATAGTTAAACTTATTTTAATTTTGTTTTAATTTTATACCAAAATGTATGCATCCCAACAACAGAGCCAAGGAGCCAAAGGAGTATGATGTGGACGTGGACACCCTTGTGGGTCAAAAAATTGTAATAGTGCAACACAAGTGCCTACTAAGAAAGGAGACAAGAACAAAGAAAATATTGATGAGGTTGCACTTACACAACCAGCTCAAGGGGCATAGAGTGCATTGGCATGGAGCATAAATCCCAGGGTCCAAAAACTGACCAGAAAATACACCATGGTCATCATCACTAGAACAGTAAATGATGTCATCACCAAGTGGGTGTCCTTGGTATACAACCCTGTATACTAACACAATTATGTTCCAGCTACTATCATGGAGAAAGTGAATCCTGTCCTTGACCCCATGTACAAGTCTTACGTGAGTGACAACAAAGAGAAAGATGATGATAAGGAGCCACAGTATTTTCAGACATTATAAAGACAAAATGTGCTGAAAAGGTTGCTGCATTCTACAGCCAAGCGTCTATGCCCTGTGTTGTGGCCAAGCCAGTGTATCCACTACCTAATGCTAAAAAGACCAAGTACCACATCATTCCGGACGCCACCCTCAAGACCTTTTTCAGGCTCATGGAGGAGACTAAGAACTGCATGAAAGCTTCAGCAATTGTTAGTATTTTGGCAAAATCTGCCCACAGGCTCTGCACTAGCTACCTGAAAACAGGCACTGTTCTCCTTTCAGAGAAATCTAAGTACAACCCAATCCTATTGTTCAAGGAACACCTGTATGCAATCTGGTAGTGGATTAATCAGAACTGTCATCTTGAACTAGAAATTATTTAAGCAATGGTTAAGTCCACTTTTGGGATCAAGGCCTCAATTTCTACCTGCCATTGCTCTGTGAAGAGTTTAAGATCCTCATGGAAAAAACTAGGAGATTTTCCATACAATCAGAACAGCCCAGACAAAATTGCCTACTGCTAGAAATACTCCAGGACGTACACCGTGCTAAAGAAAAAGGGCACATTAAAGTTCTACTACACTGATGAGCCCTCTTTTGCGTTGTTAATGCACAATTAATATGGCTATGTCCCCAAAGGTTCCAAAGATGGTGTAGCTTGGTGTGTGGCTGTCTCTTCTGTTGCCTACTTGATGATAGCTGTTCTTGGTCCCCTTGGTATTGAACTATACCAGATGATCAAGGGTTCCCATAATAGTGGGACTTTTCTGGCATTTCTCTGATTGGTTTAGAGCACCTCTAGTCACCAGTTAGGATGTCACCAATATCATAGTATTGGATAATGTTAGACTCCACAAGGTGGCTGATATTCTCAATGAATTCTAGATGATTGAGCCTGGTGTAGAAATTGGCTTCCAATAATTGGCTACATCTAATTTGTGCCTGTTATTCCTCCCTGCTTATTCCCTATTACTCAACCCAATCAAGGAGGTCTTTGGGTGGCTCAAGCAAGTAGTCAAGAAAGGGGCGCCACCTGGGCCTGATGATTTATTTAATTTGTTGCAGGTTGAGGTCTATACTCTCCCAGCTGAAACTGTGGCTGAATTATATGACCATACTGTTCCCTTTCTCCCTGTGTGCCTCTCCAAGAAGCCAATCAATTAAAGGCATTAGAAATTCCAAATATTTTATTCTGCATTTTATTTTTTATTGTTTGTTTGTTTGTTTTTTATTTAGTTTAGTTTATAATGATGTTCTTTATATCAACCTGACTATATACTGTCAGTTATAATAAAAATTAACAAAGCAAAGCCAAATGAATGAATGAATGAATATTCAAAAAAATTATTTCTATATAATGATTCTATTTAGTTTAGTTTATATTGGTGCTCTTTATATGATTCCAATTGTATGCCGTCATGTAGATGAAAAACTAATAAAGCAAAGCCAAATGAATGAATAATTGAATGAATGAATAACTCACAAAAAACATTATTTTTATATTTAATTTTATTTAGTTTATTTTATATTGTGCCCTTTTATGATTTCAATTGTATACTGTCATGCATAATAAAAATTAACAAAGCAAAGAAGGATGAACGAATATACATATGGAAATATTTATTTTAATTATGTACTTATTTGTTGAATATTAATGGTTTGATTAGAGTAGATTTTTTAAAAAAAATACATATAAAAAATAAAAATTTATTTGGGTTTAGAGCTTTATTGGGGATCTGAGAGGCAGAATTCCAGGACTTGCCATTGAATTAAACTAGAAATTTCTATTGCCAAAGCATATTTCAACATTTCTCCTGTACTATATAAATTGTGATGGCTTGCATATGGGAGCATTGTGATAAAATTGTCCAGGAGGATTTTTCCTGGTGTAGTTGATATCCCATAGGTGGCAACAAGAATAAATACATCCTAATAACGTGCTCTATTGAGTTGTACCCAGAAACAAACTTTTTCTATCTATTAAATGTTAAATTTTGTACAGCTTAGTTATTATGTCTAGTGTGTTCCAAACCTCTGCTTTAATCCTTATCATCATAAAAAGACCTAGGTAAACAATTGAGTGAAGTCTCTGCCCCATAAAAAGGGCCAAGAACTCACAAATTTATTGTATAGGGTACTTATTTTTTAGGAACATAGTTGCAAAGGTTTTTTCCATGGTCAGCAGAATTCCAGTCTTGTCAGAGCACCAGGTGGCCCCAAAGTCTTCAAGAACGCCCACAACCTGGGGAATAATAGTGGATAAACTTTTGGTATAGTCAGTTACTTTTTCTCTAAATATTTTAGGATGTGCAATATTGTGTACTCTGGCAGGAAACAAAAACAGACTTCTTCTTGACTTTTCTCCATTTCCAGAAAGCTGTGATATGGCATGGTGTTGACTAAGGTCCCAGACAATGATGATGAATAGCCTGTGGAATCTGGGGGGCAGAACATACTGATTTAGGTGGATATTTGGGGCCATAGCCAAAGCTGCAACCCACCATTAAGTGACATCTGGTGTTGATTGGAGCTTTGCAAGTTGTTCTGACTTCATAGGGTAACTATGTTATAACTTATTTTCTTTTGGAGTGGGCAGCTGGCATCAGGACCAGCTGACGCCCTATGTGGGGAACATAGTTTCTGTAAAAGGTCTGGGTCATGTAGGGGTTTAGGTATTGGTAGGCTACTCCTTTGTTCTCTTCTATAACAAAAAAGTTAGTAATCTTTTTATTTATTTAAAATTTTATATAACATCTTTTTTTATATCCTTACCTGTTTCCCTCTTGACAGAGGCTGCTTCTTGGGTCTTCTCACTTGATGGTTGCTGGTCTTCTTCTGTTATTTTATGTTTCTTTTTATTTTTTAGTTGTTCAAACATCTCTGGATCCTTTGACCATGCCTCTACAGTTACAAACCCCTCTGGATTGAGCTGTAGGTTGTCAAGAACATATTTCTGTACATTAAGGAGCCTGGTTGCAATTTTTCTGATGTATTTAGAATCTTGCTCTTTACAGCCTTCACAGGAAGTTTGTTCAGTTTGTCACCTTCTAACACTATCTCCTTGAGCATGCCCTTAACCTTTTGATTAACCTCCTTGATTTTGGCCACTACTACATCCAGCTCCTTGATATTGCCTCCAATTCTGATATGTTTTCCTTGTGCTTATCCCAACCTTTTTTATACCAGTAAAAACATCCTAATAAAACATATCTATTATTTTGTATCTAAAAGAGATTTAATAAATATATCAATGATTTTGATTATCAATTTTTTATTAGATTTAAGTAATACTATTCAATTAATATTAATATTATGTTTATTATTTGTATATACCAACCCATTATGGGTATTTTGAACAACATAATTTGTTCAAGTATATGATTTGTCCAAGTACATAATTTGTCCAAGTAAAACATTATTTGCTCTTGAATCAGTATACCAATTTTGACCCAAAGTACATATTTATTAAAAGATAACCACTTTCATGAAATATATGTAGATCATATATTTCAGAGTGTGTAAATCAACCCATTCTTAGTATCATGAACAAAATATTTTGTTCAATTACATGTTTTTCAACTATAAAATTATTTGTTCTCAAATCAGTATGCCAATTTTGACCCAAAGTACACATTTACTGAAATATATTTTAAATTTAACTACAGTGATGGTTAATTTTAATCATGCCACAAGCTAAAGTAAACTGCTTTAATAATTATTAAATCTATTTAGTTCTATTATAAATTTAATATTTTTGAAGCTTTACAATAAAATAAATTTAAGAACTACAAGTGTCACTGTGGCCATACAAGAGTCACTGTTGAGTATTTAGCCAAATAAATACTCCAATATATAAAGTTGCTCTGTTTTTGCTATTTGTTTTATGTAGTGTCAGGGATCCAGCCTGTGGGGGGTTCCTGAGAACTTGCGGGCAGACAGCCTGTAGGCCCAGCAGGGAGGGCCCACCCCAAGATTGGAGCTAACTTTAAAATATAAGATAACAATTTGCCCAGGAGGGCCCAAGGTCTGCTGGCGGGTACCATAGAATCTATCAAGCCAGTAAGAGTGATGTACATCACTCCAAATATCTTAGTGGAAGTGGATTCATTGGCAACAACAGATTCTTGTGGGTGGTTGGGCTGCGGGATGAGAGGCGGAGTCATTGGGACCAAATACGCGGGCAGGTAGTTGTACTTGTTGCAAAATAAAGGGGAGGTCTAGTGATCTTATTACCTTCCCTGTAGATAGTTTTGGTCTCTCTAGTTCTGGCCTCAGGGTTGTAGATTAGGATTTCCTCTAGGGTGAATTCCAAATACGCAGGGTTGGGGGGGGGTACTTGGTGAAATGCACTGGGCCGTAGGGAGCTCCTGGTGGAAGGTAAAACTTGGGCGGTTGGTCTGTGGTTTCTTGGGGTTGTAGGGTATGGGGTGCAGAACCGTGGGAGTAAGACTGTAGATGAAATATAACTAAAATTAAATGTGGAATAGCCTGGTTGAACCAAAGGTTCATGTCACTTTATTGCAAGAATGGCAATGGGCATCTTCCTGGCGGTCCAGGGTATAAGTATGCCCATCTGTCATGGGAAAACTTTTACAAATTTCTCTGGTCCAGGTGGTACCGTTTACCTGATCTTCCCAGTCTTTGGTGGCATTCATTGCGGGAGTTAAATCATTGGCTGGTTTGAACTGGGAATACTCTGATTTCCTTGTTGGGTTGTGGTGTGGTTATTTCTGGGTGGCCCGCATTTATTGAGAAGTTTCTCTATTTCCTTTCCCGTGGTAGACCAAGTTATGTTGGGTTCTATGGCTGGGTCTGCCTGCTGATTGGCCGTGATAACAGGAACCTTTAGTGTGGGTGTTTTCAATGTAGATGATTTTGATTCATTCAGCTCTAAAGGAATTTACAAAGTCAAGATCTGCTCTGGCTTGAGCCCAAAAATCTGCGGGCAGCCGGTCCTGCGGGCTGGCGGCCCGCAGGGTCTCAGGGTTTGAATTCCATAGTTGAGGAGTTTCAGTAATCATGGTCAGTAGGAGTTTGTCACTTGTGACATGTAGATAGGGTTGGCTGGAATTCTTCAGATAAAGGTTCCTGGAAACTTAGTATCTATATTCAATAAAAGAACAGGAGGCAAGATTGACCAAAGCAGTCTTGGAGACTAGGTTTCTCAAAAACAAGTTAATTGACCAGGAAGGTTAATTAATAAATACACTGCAGTATAATTAATGAGGATTTAATTATATTTTTTAATTGCCTTGACGGTGTCAAGAGGTATGCTTAAGGTTAACCATAAGTAAACCCCCAAATTTGGGTTTAAAAACACCATGGTGGTGTCTTGTTCAGGGTTTAAAGCGTTTTAATGGTTTTTTAAAATGCAAAAAAACCATTAAATGTAACAATAACTGAATAAAGGTAATGATGCTTAGGAATTCAGGTTTGATCAGCTGGCTCCCAGTTGGAACATTGATAGTTGAGTTTTGGGATGTGTAATCCACAGGGTTTTGGCGCCAGGAGCTGGGGAAGCTCCATGCTAAATTAGTATATTGGGATGAATGGAGTCAGATGACTTCTTCCCTTTGTAGGTTGTTTCTCATAGGTTGAGAAATATTGGTGATCTTTTAGGTAAAGATCTAGGTTTAGATGACTCAGATGTCATGGATCACGTGATATGAATCATAGGTTGATTCAGGAACCAGAGGGGTTTTCAGCTGAATATGCCCCAAATGGTATATAAGCAAAAACAGCTAAACTTTAATAAAGATATATTGTTAATTTTGATGCTTTCCCCTCAACTACCTTTTAAATTATTATGTCTTATTTGCTAAATTTTGAAAGGGCCAAATTTGGAGTAATTCACATGGAAACTGCTGCTGCCAGGAAAGAAGTTCCTAAAGGTTTGTTAGGGGGCTTGGGAAAGCTTGGAGGTCACCAAGACTGTTCCTGAGGAGTCCTTGGTGGAAGTAAAGGCTGCGTTCAAAGAGTTATACTCCAGTTACTTTGAAAAAGAAGGGACCCCTTCCCAAGGAAACCAAATCTATGCATGGGATTCCTGGAACTTGTTAGTAGGATGAGACAAAATCTTACAGCAAGTGAAAGCAAAGGAAAATTGTGAAATTGAGGCTTTAAGGGCAAGAGAGGAAAAGAGTGTTGAGATCATGGCCCGTTGGCGGGATGATAACAAAGTGTTGTCCCATAAAATTGCCTCCCAGGGAGACAAAGCTCCTCAAAGCTTTGTCAAAGGAAGGTAATGGCAATAAGAGTCAAGGGAAGGATAATGTCGGGATGGACTGGTTAGACCTGGATCTGCCACAATATTCAAGGGCAAGATAACAGTAAGTTTGACTGGTTAAACCTGGATCTGTCACAGTCACGGACCAGCCAATTGGAATGACACTAAGTTTTGTTGCTTTTATGTTTGGCTCAGTTTCAGAGATCCAACCTTGGGCAGCTGGTCTGTTGTTTTCATAGAGCACACAGGCCAAAGGTTTGAGGGCAAGGCCCACCACAAAATTGGGACTAACTTTATAAGGTAGGACATGGACTTCCCTACCCAGGACCACAGGCTGGCGGCCAGGATTGTTGTGTCAATCACCCCTGTGAGGGTAATGTACACAATCAAAAATAACTTGCCCATGTGATCAGTTGGGAGGTCAGGTGAGGAGACAGGAATTGGCTTGGGAGTCACAGATGGTTCCATATTGAGTTTTTAGGCAGGCAGAAGGTTGAAATTTCCTCTAAACAGTTTGGGCTAGGATAGGATCCAGAGACCTTGTTGGTTGTATCTAACTGTGGATTTTATGTGGGCCAAGGGATACAGCTCAAGGACATTTTCTGGGGTGTAGTATTTATACTCAGGCTTTAAGGAATACTCTGTAAAATAAAAGGGGCCAAAGGGAACACCTGGTGGATAGGAATCTACAGGGAAAAAGACAGGAGGTACAGATGGTCTTGTGCTGAATTGATAGATAGCAAAATAAAACAAGGGATTAGCTGTGGAAGCCAATATGAAATAACCTTTATTCAAAAATAGTAATAAAGTCTGGGTGCAGGGTCTATGGGTCTATATAGTCCCCCACTGTCAAACTTTACATTTTCTAACTGGGGATTATCATAGAGCCAGAAATGTGAGGTTGGGCGGCCAGAACACCTGGGTTTGGAAGTGGTAAAATGGCTCTGCTGATGGGTGATTGCTTATTAATCAAAGCTTCAGAATAGGTCATTTTATTCTTCTGCTCTCAATTTATGGTCATGGGAGAAGGTTCTGGCCTGTGTTTCCTTCCAGTGATGGCTCTTGATTAGTCACTAGTGTAGACTTCAAACTCATGAAGCAAATGGTAGGAATTTCTTTGCCTCCAATAGGCAATGAATTGATCTTTTGGTTTGTGATTCTATTTCCAAGGTTTGGCTGGTGTTCCCATCTAATGTGCCATTCTTGGTTTCAGCTTATAGGGGCTTGGTCTCAGGAAAACACAGTTGACGGGCCTGTTGGTCCTTAGGGCTTGCGGCCCACAGGGATTCAGGGTCAGGGTTCAAATCCTGGCCCAGGCCCCAGGTTTCAAGGGGAAGAAAGTTATTAATCCTGACACTAAGACAAGACATGCCTCATTTATTGACTCAGTTTAATATAGTTAGTTAAGCCTATTGAAAATACAACACTTTTTTTTCCCAATTGTCATGCCAACTTGTGGTCAATCTAGCACCCAAGCACTGGCTTCTCTGGTGCTAGATTGACTACAAGTTGGTGTGCTAATTGACAAAAAAGGCATGTCTTATTTTTAAAAGGATTATTTCACTAAGTTAAACTAGGTGCAATAACTGAGGTGTGTCTGGTCTGAGCCAAGCACAAAGACACCACATGTACACCCATTTTTATTGGCTGGTCTGTGACACTTGTAGTTTTTACATTCACTTAATTGTTGCTCTTTGGAAATATTAAGTTTTTAATAGAAATAAATAGTAAATTACAATATTAAAACAGTTGACTTTATCATGTGAGATGATAAAATCAATCATCACTGTAGTTAAATGTAAAATATATTTTATCTCAACTAAAATACATACAATTTAAATCAATATATATTATAAGACAATAATTTCTGGGGGCAAGTTTTATTGGGAAAAATGGGGGGAGTAGATATAGAAAACTAGGCAGAGGACTGGGTTGAGGGGGGGAGAATTTGATTGGCTGAGGAGGTGGATTTCAAACAACTGGATTGGTTGGCTGGGGACTAGGGCAGCATGAGGACCTAGGTGTGTGCTGTTGTTTTGATTAGCTTGGAGGAATTGATGGTATATTACATCATACTTGAACTCCAGGAGAATGATGATTGGCTTGTATGCTGGGGAATTGCAAGGGGCAGCTGTGGGTCCTTTGGTGATTGGCTGCTGCTGAGAGCATTCAATGCCATCTTTGTAAACATGTCAGCAACCTTCTGATGGGGAAAAAGCACAGTGAGATTGTGGCTGCACTAATCACCTGGCTGAAGGTTGTGGGGTTGCTCCCACAAATGATGTCCCTGATGTTGAAGAACAACATGTCTCTCAGGTGTAGATTGGCACGCCTGGCAGAGAAAATTGAGACATTGTAGCCGACTCTTTGATCTTCTTCTATGTCACTTCAGCGCACTCCATTTGGTGACTCAGGGAAATACTAAATTTGTAATTGACTAAGGTCCAGGTGGCAAGAAGGTTGGAGAGGAAATTTCCATACCAGTACCCATTGGTGTACCTGGCTGTGGTTTGGTAAAACACTGTCCCTTTTGGGGAAGCTTCAAGGAACACACCAATCACAATCCCCTCTGTTTCCTTCTTTTTACCCTTGGGGGTGTTATTTTTCATCAAAGTGCCATAGTCCTTGTGACAGATCCAGGTCCAACCAGTCCAACATACCATTTTTATGCCCTTGAATCTTATTGCCATTAAATTTCTGTGAAAAAGCTTTGAGGAGCTTTGCCTTCAGGGAGGCGATTTTATAGGACAACACTTTGTTGTCATCCCGCCAACAAGCCATATCTTGACACTCTTTTCATCTCTTCCTCTTAAAGCCTCAACCTCACAATTTGCCCTGGATTTCTATTATTGTAAAATTTTGTCAAAACCTACTAACAGGTTCCAAAAATCTCAAGCATAAATTTGATTTCCTTGAGCGGAAGTCCCTTTTCCACCAAAGCCTCTTCAGGCGCAGTCTTGGTGATCTCCAGACTTGCCCAAGCTTCCTCCAGAAAATTTGTAGGGACTTCTTTCCTGGCAGCAGCAGTTTCCACACAAATTACACCAAATTTTGCTCTTTCAAAAATTAACAAATAAGACATAATAATCTAAAAGTAATTGAGGGTAAACGTTGAAATTGACAATATATCTTTATTAAAATTTAGCTGTTTTTGTTTATATACTATTTGGAGCATATTTGGCTGAAAATCCCTCTGGTTCCTGAATCAACCTATGATTTATCACGTGATCTATGAAATTTGAGTCATCCAAACCTATATATTTACCTAAAAGATCCCCTGTAATTCTCAGCCTATGAGAATTAACCAACAATAAGAAAGAGTCACCTGACGCCATTCATCTCAATGTATCAATTTGGCATGGAGCTTCCTCAGCTCCAGGCGCCAAAACCCTGTGGAATACACACATTCCAAAACTCAGCTATCAATTTTCCAACTAGGAACCAGATGATCAAACCTAAATCCCTAGTTATCATTGCCTTTATTTAGTTATTGTTACATTTAATGGTTTTTTGTGTTAAAACCCATTAAACGCTTTGAAACTCAAACCAGGTGCCACTGCGGCGCCCAGGAACTTTCCCAGGAGGTGCCACTGCGCCCCAGTGCCTGAAACATTCACGGGGCGGCGCCTCTGCTCTTAACAAATCAATTAGGCGGAGCAGCAGCACTTCAAACCTAATAAATTTGCCAAAACAGCGCTTTTAACCCAAATTTGGGAGTTTACCTATGGTTAACCTTAACCAAACTTCTTGACACAGTCAAGGCAATAAAAAATATAATTAAATCCTCATTAATTATACTGCAGTGTATTTATTAATTAACCTTCCCGGTTAATTAAATTGTTTTAAGACACCTAGTCCCCAAGATTGCTTCAGCCAATCTTGCTTCAATTTTACGGCAACAGCACCCATGTTGACACTATAGTAAAGTGACACCCAGTTTTCCACAATGTTTTCTCCTGGATGTCAACATTTTTTTAAGTAACGTCACACTTTACCCTGAACAGTTTTAATATAAAAACATGTTTTTAAATACTTTTATTATACTAAAATGACCCCAGAGAGTTCAAAAATGCAATAAAAATTACTATAAGTAATAAGAATAAGGAGATATAAGCAACTATTTTTCAATTTACTATGTAAATTACACTCTTTATTATAAAATTACTTTTTATTCTCATAAAAATTAGAATCCCAATGAACCAAAAATAAAGATATTTTATATATCATAATAACTAAAAATATAAGAAAATTCTAATTTAAATTTATTATACTTTATATAAGCATAACTGAAAAAACCTCATGTCTTAGAGATAAATTAACAAAATATAAGATATTTCTTACTAAACCACATTGAAGCTGTATCTGAAACTTACCATTTATACCTAAAAAGCTTAGTAATATCCAAAAAAGAAAGTAAACATTAAAATTAAAAAGTAAAAAATATACAGGCAAAGCAAGGTTTATTGGGCTAATTAAAGCTACCAGCAAGAGCAGTTACAACATCTTCTAGGTACTTCTTGATCTCCGCCACCTTGTACTTCTTCTTGACCACCTTCTGGACGTCCTCCTGGTTGTCCTAATCCTTGCCCTTTCTCTTCTTGGGGGCACCCATTTGGCCAGGTTGAAAAACTCAGAAACAGTCTGGGCCTGCTCCTCCTGTAGCTTCTGGAAGAACTTGTTGTATTTGGGGTTGGACCCAAACTTCACCTTCAGGTGCTTGTGCCAAACCTCCAGGCTAGAGGTGGTCTTCATCTCCCCTTGAGGCAGGTGCCTTGACAGTTGCAAGGGGCAGTGGACCTGCTCTTTCCTCTCTGGGCAGTCACCTTCTTGCCTACCTATTACCGCTCAAAGTAATCCAGGTAGCCTTTGAAGATGGTGGAGTGCTTCTTGATATAATTATCCTCCAGGAGGGCCTCAAAGCCAAGCCCAGTATGCTCTGGTTGCACAAAAGTCAAGGCAGCAAACTGGGTGATGGCAAATCAGCACTTCCCCTTACCATCATTAAGATACTTGTCAAAAAGCTCCTTCTTGCTCTTGAGATTCTTGATGAGGGCCTGCCTAAAATGAAAGAAGCAGCCCTGTAATTCTCCATTTAAGGTGGCCTCAAAGGCTCTTAACTGAGCTTGCTCAAAGTCCATTATGATTACCTTCAGCTCAAGTGAGCGCACATGAGCTAGCTGCTCTGCGGCTAGGGTGGACTCATCCTTCTCAGTCGAGGAGGGATTAGCTCTTGTGGCATGGGTGGGAGGGGGGAGCTGGTTGGTGTGAAGGGAGCCCAAAGCATCCTGGACAATTTTGAATGCTCTGGCATAGACTTCTGTCTTGGCACCAGGCAGAAGAAAGAAAACAAGGGGGATAACTTGCGCAAAAAATTGCCTGTGCAGGACCCAAAGCTGCTTGAAGATGGTTGGACAGGTTGCAAAGGTGCCGTCACACATCCAGGTGGTAGCAGTATTGAGCTGCTCCAGGTTTTGGGTTGTGGCGTAGGCAATGATCCTATCCTCCACTTCCTGCCCATTGTCATGGAGCAGGAACATCTCTCCATCCTCAGTTTTCTTGAGGGCATCAGAAATAACCAGGTCTTTGATTGTGGTGATACTCTTGGCCAGGGAGTTTGAGGTTTGGCGCCTATCACTCACAAATTTGTCCAACTGTGTGTGGGTTGGCACCCTCTTGAGGTTGGTGGGGGAGAGGTACTTGCACTCAAGCACAGCTAGCTGGGTTGGGGAAAGGTCCTTTGAGGTGAGCATGGCCTGCACCAGATACCATTTGAGAATGCGGGCAATGGTTGTGTTGGGCATGATGCAGGTATACTCACTCTTAATTGTCTGTACCAAGTCCCAGCGCTCAGTATTGAGCTGCACTGGGCAGGAGCAGTCCTTGCAGGTATAGCGCCAGCTCTTGAAGCCCCAGTTGGTGTTAATACATGAGATAATGTAGCCGTTGGCCACCATGGCTGGTCCACTTTTGACACTCATGATGGGGGAAAACTTTGGTAGGGAAGAAGGAACCTTAAACTTCCCGTCAGCATTGTAGATATTGTGGGCCAGCAGGAGCATGGCAGAAGCCAGGGAAGTAATTGAGGTGGGGCTTTGTATCATCCCCAGATGAACTTGAAGGGGGGAATTTGGTGGTGGGAGGAAGCAGAAGGGGGATTATCTTGGTGCTCCTCATGTGCAGGAGACTTATCCTTGGGTGGGGTCTTTTTGGCCTGGCGCCACTTCTTGATTGGCTCCTTGTCTGAAGCCAAGTTATAGAAACTGTGGTCAGTAACTAAACCATCAGTTTCCTTTCCCCCAGTGGAGTGAGTGGGGCTCTTCTCAGGAGAGGACTCAGGGGAGGGCTTTGGGGAGGGCTTGAGAGTGGCCTTCTTTGATGAGACAGGCTTTTTCTTGGTGGCTTTGGTGGGCTTAGAGAGACGCTTGGTTTCTTTGGGCTGCTTAGAGGTGTTCTTGTCCTAAAATAATAATCAAAAGGGTTTAAAATAAAGCAATGCATTTAAAAAACAAACAAAACAACTTAAAAAACATAATATATAAAAATTAAACTTTATATGGCTTTTATTGGCATTTAAAAAGTAAAAAATACTTGTATAGATTTTATTTTATTAAAGTTATAAATAACAAGTTAAAAGTTAAGAGAAATATGTAAAAGTATTATATTCAGATATAGATTTCATTTTAAAAATTAGAAAATATGAAAGAGAAAAGTTAAAAATACAACATATCAAAAAATCAGATGCTTTTATTATGTAAAACATAAAGGTTGTATGTGAGAACTGAAAAGCGTCTACATTATGAGTGACAATTAGTAAAAAAGCTAAATTCTCACTGTCAATTGCAAAATTGTAGACATTATTTTTGACGACATTCTTACAGTTGACATTTTTTTTCAAAATTTACTATGAAAAAACATAGTTTGCTTAATTAAATTTACGCGGGCTAGTAAAAATTAACCGTTTTCTGTGTATTTTTGTTCACATATAAAAATTAAAAAAAAATATGAAAATAAGTAGAAAGTTATCAAAGTTCTTTATTTTGTTATTAAAAATAATACTTGGGTAGTGGTAATATGATATTTTACCATTGCATATATTGAAAGTTCTTAAGAAAGTTGTTGGTAGATATCAAAAGGGTAAAGTGTTGACAACGTTACTTACAACATTCTTTATATGAGGTGACATATTAATTTAAGCTTAATTGCGCCACTCTAATTTTCTTAACTCCACCCTGGCAGATGATCACAAGCAAATAAACAACATTTCTGAGTGTTGAAATTATTTTCAATAATAAATTCTATAGTAACTTATATAGTAACTCATGCTTAAATGATTGGATCCCTGTTAGCTGCCAATTCACTTAATATATTAAAGCTAGAATAAATGCCACATATATATTTATAACATGAACTTTTTAACAATCAGCTATATGTGCAATGTCTTTTTTAATATATTAATTTAATAAAAAATATTTTTAAATGTGCACTTAACTTTTTTACTGTAGATGTTTTAGTTTTAGTATTAAAAATAAGTTTGGCTTAAAAAGTGTTGACATTGACACTTTTACGTTGTGAAAATAAATAAAAAATAAACTAATTTTTATTAGCAAACGTAAAGGAAATATCTTGTTAAATTGAGTTTTTTTATTAAGCTTAACATTTAATTGTGTCAAAATGGCCACAGTTTTGTTGTATTTTCTGGGTTTGCACCCCTGAACGCTTTCAAAAAGAATTAAGCCAGTGCAACTAGCAAAAAACATAGGTAATTTAGAGTTTTGAGTCAACATGGGCACTGTTGCCAATTTTACTAGTTAGCCTGGCCTGACTAACCACCCATATTTTATTCTTTTATTAAATATCAATACCAGGTTTCCAGGAATCTTTATCTTAACAATTCTAGTTAACCCTATCTACATGAAATAAACAGCTAAACAGAACATCTTTATATTTTGGAGTACTTATTTGGCTAAATAATTGACAGTGACTGTTGTACGGTCTTAGTCCTGGACTTGTAATGATATTTTTGGTAGAATATAAAAATGTCATTGTCCAAAATACTGGAAAGGCAGTGGGTGATGGTGGCACCAATCACAGGGCTGTAGGAAAAATCAGAGCCACCATCTAACTTGTTGGCCATCCAATTGATTAGAATCAGAACACTGACCCCAAGCCCATGCATCTAGAGCTGTGCAGTGCAACAGGCTATGAAGATCCCCTAGAGCCCAAGTAGGCAACAGACCTCTGTCAATTGGAGGTATGTGTCACATTGAAAAGATCAAGCATGATGGGATATGCTTCCTTGATCTAGAATCTTGCTGCTTCTTGGCAGGCTTGGTACTAACTCTCTTCAAGAGGGCTCATAATTCACGCCTAGCCACTGCCTCATTGAAATGAAGACGGGTGGCCATTTTGGCAAAAATTTACGCCACTCTGCTTGAGGCTCAGAATCTTCTCTATTATTTTATTGGTTATGATTTGATATTTTTGGTGGGCTTCAGGAATAAGGGGACCAGGATTAGGAAGGGCTTGCTCTGATTGGCCCAAACTCTCAAGTGATGGCTGGATTTGATTGGAGGGGTCCACAGTTGCCCAGTCTCCAGAATGTGGCACAGGCACAGGTTGGGCCTGGTCTTGGGGAGCATCATATTGGCTATCAGAAAAGCCACCCATGGATGGGTCTGGTGACACATACAACTTGGCCTCCTCATGGCTTGTATTGAATTGGGTGTACACAGGAAACATAGTGGTTGCACTCCCTTGATCAGCAGCCTGAGCTTAGATAAGCTCCTGTTACTGCTCCCTGACAATATCAAAATTATCTTCACTTATGAAACTCATTGTAAAATAAAAGCAATAAAAATTCTATTAAAAACAGAAAAGCAAAGTATTTCTAGAAACCTAACTTTATTTATGTGTGTGTTCCTTTTTTGAGATATTCTCTCAGACGTAAATGGCCAAATTTAGAAGTGCATACATTGAAAATAATGTTGTAGTTCCCTGAATAGATTTTGGTGGATTCATTCCTAAAATCCACTATTTCCAATTTGAGTCCCAAAAATAATCAATATTTTCTTTACAAATGAGTTGTTTTGTGTTTGAACTTACCACTTTTGTGACTAAGCCTCCTGTGTTATCTGTTTGTATCATTTTTGCCACACACTCATGATCAAATTTGATGTAGAGTGCTTCAGGATGTGACCGGATTATGTTTGTCTTGAATATGGGTTCAATGTGTTTGCTATCTCAAACCTGGCATTCAGGTTTGCTTTAATTTTGTTGTGTGATTGGCTATTTTTGTTTTCCAGCCTTAGATAAATGGAAGTTTTATTGAGTAAATTGACCTTCAACTGGTTCCAGTTGAAGTTTGCTTTGTGACTGAACCTATGCGTTCTAAATTGACTAATATATGTTTCTCTCAACAGGGTTGAAAAATACTGTATGTCTAGCTTTTTTCTATAAAAAATCATCTGTTTACTATGCCATGTATCTAGATCCAGAGCACATTTTATTTTTAACTTTTAAAAACAGACCCTTATGACAAAATAATAATGTATTTGATGCTTATTTTATTTTACATTAGTTAATCATATTTTTTTATTCTTGGAGAAGTTGTATGTGATCTGAATTCAAAACCTTAACAATAAGCTTTAAGCAAATTATGAGCCAAATTGAAAGTGATTGTTGTGAGATAAAGGATCATTTAAAGATATTTGATAAATTTTTACAACCAAGATTGGATCACTGTCTTCCAATGCTTCTTAAAATACACAGGGGTGCTTAAAGAGACACCCCTAATTTAAATAAAAGTATAGAGGATCCTGTGGATGATGTCAAATTATGGACATTATCTCCTGATAGAAGCAATGTCAATTTAATGAGCTGATTCCTTGCCTAACATATTCCCAGCCAAAACCTTATACTGAACCTGCTACAGTGACATCCCATGGTGGGCTTGTAGCTCCCCAATATAATAGGTCAAATATTTTATTCTTCAACAAGTGTTTTCTTATTTCTATTCTTGTCCTTCATATTAGACTGTTGTCTCCCCCAATCTAAATACTGAACTAGTATTGGTTCAGTGCAATACCAGTCCCGCTCCCCAAGTACCGCCACTTTGCTTTATGTGGTTACTTTTGTTACAATGTTTTTTATAACACATCCAGAAAATAATTCCTCTGAGAAATGGCTTGGCTGCCAAATAGTAGCTGACACTATTGACACACTCCAATGCTGTACAAGGGTCAAACACTTCAAGTCCTATGAAAAAAATGGTTTGGAAAAGCTCCAAAACACTTTGACCTGCACAGATGCTATGTGGCTTGCCATGGTACTATATAAAATGCTTCTTCTGTATTAAATGGAGTAATGCTCCACTCAAATATATCCCTTTATTTTTTTATACTTCCAAGAGGTACATAGTTGACAGGTTGATTGAACATTCCCTTGGGTAGAAATGGGTTCAGTTGCCACCTAAAGTACCAGGCATTGTAGATATTTCTGAATATCAACACAACTCCTCTTTATATCCACGCTGCTCTTGGCCCTTTTCAGGAAAAGCTAGCTGGTTTCCTTTGTCTTTTCTGCCTTGGAAAAACATATGTTTACTTCTACCTTGAGCTTCTTTTAGACTACCATAGCTGCTTCCTGTCCCCGGCCTCCTGAGTATCTTGAAGCGCTGGCAGGCCTCCTATGCCCACAGAAAATCCCAGACAGCATCCAGATGGTGCACAGTGCATTTCTTGTATCCTCTTGATCGGGTATTTTTTCAGGTTAGGTAGCTGTGAAAACTTACCTATACTGCTATCAATTATATGCTTCTAAGAAGTGTATAATGTATAGCTAGGGGCAGATATTGATATCTTTATTAAAATAGAGATATAGCTTTATATAGCTTGTTGATATGCCAAATGGTGCCCATATAGATCATACATGCCATGTGGTTTGGAAAGAGTCTGATTCCCTTGGAAAATCAAGGGGTTGGTCCGAGTGCAATACCCAGGGTGAGTTTTAAGGCCACCCTCTAAAGAGCTAGCCATTCCCTGGGGAAACGATTCCGCGGTTGAGTGATCATCAATGTTATGGCATCATTTTATGATCTTTTTTGGGTTCTTGGGATCTCCCGGGCCACTATACTTGATAATTTTTATTCGATCTTGTCTATTCTAAGCTGGCGCTACCTATTCGAGTTTTCGGGGTTTTACAGCCGGGTTTCCTGCCCAGATGTTAATTCTAACCCTACAGGGTATAATATTTTCTCGGGCGCGTTCGCTAGATCATGACGTCATCTTTCCGAGTGTAATCTTGCACTGAGCTGCTTATGTTTTCCTCAAAGTTTTCCGGGTTGGAGGCAATTTCAATTGCTTTATTTTTTTACTTAAATCTGCTTAGCTCCCCCTGGAACCTGCCCAGTTTCTTGGAGTAAGCAATCTGCCTTCTAGCCTGTGATAAGATCGTCACCGCAGCAGTAAAGCTGGGATTAGTTACTATTCCCAAATAAGGGTCATCAATTATTCATTTCCCAAGCTATTAATTAATTAACCCGAAACCAATCGTGTTTTTGAACTAGTTGGCTTGGGAACAGCGATAATTTCTTAAACTAGTCTCAAACCCACCAATGAAAAATAAGCCGAGCTGGTGGGTGGATGCTTAAGCCTGCAATCCTTTGAAAGGGTTCTTAAAAAGCCTACATCAATTGTGATTCTCAGCTGATTGCGGGAGAATTCAGGATCGAAGAGAACAGTATGATACAATTAGTTCTCTGATTCATCGAAGTGGCGCAGGTTGAGTGATTTAAGCAGAGAGTAGCTTGGCAAGAGTGTAGAATGAAGTTTTTGTGGATTTTGGGATTTGTTTCTGCGTTGCGGGTGCCTGTTGGCGATTTTCTCTTTGAGAAGCAGAAGATACTTGACAAGTTCAGGTTCCCACGCAATTCCTGGAACCTAGGGATCCGGCCAGAGATGCCACGCCACCTGGGCAACGTGAGCAGAGTTGTGTCGCCTGGTGGGAAGTTCGTGTTTGAGCTTGGAAGCGGCGAGAGTCCTCGGCAAGTGCATGAGTTGAAAACAGCACTGCAGATTGCAAGTGGGTTTATTGAGAATGGTTTGCTGTTCAATACTCAAATCAAAGTCCATGTCAACCACGGAAATTACTATGCGGGTGTAGGGGTTCAGGGAAAATATCAGCCGCCTTCTAAAATAGGTAATTATTTAATAAATGATGACTAAACAATAGGCTTATGTCAACCTGTAAAATATAAAGAAGCTGGCAAGGGTGGAGTCAGGCCTGACTATCCGCAAGCGTTGGAGATCCAAAAAGGTGCTAGTAGGTCAAAAACACATGATGCAGAGATGTTTGTTAAAGCGTGCGACAATTGCGTATATCCTGGGTCATATGGCGAAGATAAACAATCAATAGATATTGTTGACATTATCATCCACGAATTAAGTCACGGACTAGGCTTTACATCGAATTTCGCAAGTGGCAGTATGTGTGGCCAGGGTGGGCTTATAATTTGGACTGGTTCTGCAGGTGGCTATCCCTTCAAATACATCCCAGAGAGCTTATTTGATACTCATCTCTACACTGACGAAATATCTCTACACGCGAAGCTCCAGGAACTACACTCACCCCCTAGTTCCAACCAGCTAAATACGAACGACATTTGTAGCCATACGACAGTAAGTGAGCTTATACGGTTGCTCGCTACCCCCAACTCAATCTACTTCAAGACAACCAAAGGAAGCCATGTCTACGTTGAGACAGGACCAAATGTAGGGGGTAGTAGAGCTAGCCATATCGACACGAAAAAATATCATATGACCCAGGACTCCCTCATGATTCCCTATGCTACAATGCACGGCCACACGCTTAAGAACTTTACTAGACCTGAAGACTGGAGTACCGCCCCACTCGGCAAACTTACCCTTGAGGTGTTTGAAACCCTTGGCTACACAGTAAACTTGAATCCAGACCCCAATCGCTCCCAGTTGGCGCTTTACCTTCAAATGAAGAAGCACCTATTCAATCATTCTTAATAAAAGCTATTGCTTAGATAAATAGACATTTAACAATTTTAACAGTATACATCCACCAATCTCAAGATTTATAGGTGCCTCTAGTAGCGTCTTATAATAATTATTATAACTAATAATAATAATTACTAATAATAATTACTAATATAATTACTAATAATAATTACTAATATAATTACTAATAATAAAGCTTATGAATCAAATTCTTACATACTTTTAAAAGTTTAAATAAACAATTTCAAAAATTTATAAAATTCTATAAAATTTAATTTCAATTCCAACTTATGCTAACATATACAGTGAAAAACGCTGCTTTATTGCGATACACCAGTCCCTACTGCATGGGGTTGGGATACTGGCTAATAAACCAGTAAACACAGGCATGCAGGCCAAGCCAGGTTCAGCATAAAGTTGCCAGCAACCGACCCTTTTTTTATCAGAAATCAAACGACTATTCCCAGATACAAGGTGATTGCCCCGTCCAAGGAAAGAATTAAAGTTGAATTCAATAAATCAATTAATTTTTTTTATTGTCTTTTAGGCTTGTATTACTTATCACATGTTTAATTAAATTTTTATTTAATTGCTTTATTAAAAGGTGATTTCAATTATATTTATTTAAATTTAAAATTAAAATTGTATACTCCAAGTATAAATAAAAACTAAACTTAAATAAGTATAGTATCACTATTAAGTTTAGTAAGGCTAAACTAATTATTTTAAAATTTAGTAATTGATTTTTAATGTCTTTAAAAATGTAGAGCTGATCTGCAGCTTTTAAATAAGCTATTGGACATCAAAATCGGCTTAGTATTCACTGAGATACATTGATTTTAGTTTTTTAGTGTGCATTAAAAGTAAATTTAAATAATTTCAAATCGAGTCCGAGCCTTTGATATGACACGAGCCCAATTCCAGCACTTAACTATATATCTCAGCATCTAGAGCAGTTAGAGCTATCATGTTTGGTACCATTTTGATTGGAATCATCTGAAAAATTGATCTACGTCCTCTGAATTTCATGAAAATCATTATATTGATTCATAATTTTATCATAGTATTTTTACTCCACTGATGTTCTTTTGGGATGAAGCTGTGGCAAGCAAGGTTCACTCTGAAACAATATGTAGCCACTTGGATCATCTGATGCATCCAAGTGGAATATCCCATTATCTCACTTGTATATTAATAATTTCAAAATGTGAAGGCCAACTATCTCTTTTAAAATATCTTATTTAAATATCATTTTAATAAATAATTTTTAATCATGTTGCTTTAAATCAACCAAGCTCTATTTTTGTTATCAAGCAATTCTCAGCAAAGAGTTTAACCATCCAATCATATTAAAGTATACTAAGCAATCTGTAGCTTCTCTTCCAATTTAATCCACATATCCTATAATCAGGTAATCTTTGTAGTTGAGCCACTTTGATATAGTTGAACAGGGGTAGCCATACAAGTTAAAATTCAAGTAATTAAATACTAATTTACGGTAGTTTGAGTGGCTTATATCCTCAGTTCAACATAGTTTAGCCCAAACACCACTGAATTTAACCTTTGTACTTTCAAGGATGCATATAAGGGATTCCATGCAAGCATGAGCCCAATCAAGCTTTTGGCTTGATCAGCAGTGTTTAAAATTAAACTTACAGAAATCAGTTCAGCACAAGCCCTTATAGCTTGAGCCCACTTGAGGCAACATTACAGACAGACATAATCACTTTTATATATATCAATAAGGCTAAATTAGCAAAAATGATCCTTTAATTCAATTCTTAGGATTTAATATCAGAAAAGGATTGGCAAACCAAGCATGAGAAATCATCAGGAAATGGTAGTAACAGACTTATAATCTAATCATTCCCCAAAATAAAGGCATAGATCTACTAAAACTGTTATACTGACAAGTGTGGGGTGGCGGGCAGGATGCCAAAAGAACAAAGCTGAGCTATCCCCAGCTTTGCCCTTTCACAGTGTTGTGTATATACTTCTGAGAAGTATAATAAACAAGATAAAGGGGAATATTAAAAAAAGAATGATACTTTATTGGATATGAGTTTAGAATGGTATATAGCATCATGAAAAGCCATGTTCTGTCCATGTACATCATGGCAGTCATGAGGCTTGTCCAATTACTGTAAATTCAGAACCTAAAGGTAAAAATGCAGGATTGTCAAATTATTTTGTGTGAACTCACCAACTTAATGGAGTAATTTTCATCCCATAACAACTTATGTTTTTATATAAAAGGATGAAAAGTATTCCAGTAAGTTGGTGAGTTCATGCAAAAACAATTTGAAAATCCTGCATTTTTACCTTTAGGTTCTGAATTTACAGTAGTGTTCCGCTTAGGGCTCAAAATGTTTGATCCCCATAATAGATGAGCAGATGATAAGAGTGCCACCAACTTAATTTTAGTCAGGGATTCATTCAGGGAGTTGCTCAGGGAAATGCTTTCCTAATAGGGAGTAATCAAAGATGTTGAAACAACAGCATCCCACCTGGGTATGTGGCCTGGTATCCTAGATGAACCTGTTTTTTGTTTATTAGATTAGAGATCTTTAAAATATTATATATTATATTCTAGTTGGTAAAAGGAAAGGTGTATCAGGCATGCTGGCAAAAGAGAGAGCTGTGCTGCGCTCAGCTTCACTCTTTTACAGCAGCCTACTGGGAAGTGTTTCTGGTCTTTAGCTGGTAAAAAGTGTTCTTTGATGGGCAGGCTGCCATGAGCGTAAAGATATGGGTCATTGTTTCTGGGATTAGGCCATTTTCTAATACACATGCTGCCCAAGTTGCAGCATAGCACAGTTCAATTTTGAAAAAGTAACTAATCAACATTTTACTTTTAAAACAGTAATAAATCAATGAAAAATTAATATTTTTTACACTGTAAGCTATCAAAATGAAGCTAAGAATCTCATCTTTCTATTGGTAAAAAAATATTAATATGTATACTATATTCAATATTAAAGTGAAAGTTTTTAAAAGAGCATAGTCTGGATTTAATTATATTATTTTGATAATGATAAAAAGTAGATCACTTTAAAGCTGAATAATCTTATTTTTTACTATACAGCAGACCTTTTTTTATTTGATGAAATTAAAGATAAGGTCAAGAGGTTTTTTTAAATTTCATTTTATTTAAAAAGCTCAATTTTTTAGGATTTTACGGTAGTTTGAAGTTAGGACATTTTTTATCACTGTTTAGATTAGTTTTAAGGTTCAAGTGAGCTTCAGACCTCAAATTAAGCATTTTTTAAATATAATTCTTTAATATTTTATCACTCTAAAAATATGCAGAAGAGTTATAATTAAGTTAATATATCATTTTAATTGATTTGCATAGATTGCAAAGAGAATATGATGTAATTTGATGCCTAGCTGATACACATGTATCACTTGTGCATGAAAACTGGGTATTTCATTTATTTTAGGAATATAAATTTAAGTTAAATTTTAATAAAATTTATCACATCATTTCTTTCAGAATGGTGTCATAAGGCTTGGTATATAAGAGATAAAGCACCATCTAAGGTTTACTTCAAACTATCTTTACAAAAAGATATCATTCCTGCAACCAGTACTCCTTTGCAAGGCATCTCTACAAAGCATCTAATTATCAGCAATTATAAATCCAATATTATGGAATCTGTTAACTTCACCTCTGCCATGCAGCCATTTTCCTCATTGGGAGCATCAACAAAATGTGAAAGAATTGCTATGCTTGAGAAGGCATTTTCCTTTGTTTCTGGAGGAAATCTTAATTCCTTCATCAATCACTTCCTCACTCAAACTGAGTTTGGAAAAACAGAGTTCCTTCCTGCTATTTGAAATCAGAAATTAAATGGGATACTTGATAGCTTAAATGATCTCCTGAAATTCTCTCCCCAAAAGCATCTCCCAGTCTTGCAATCTCTGGTTACTTCCAGCCACTCTTTAAAAGAGCTTAATGATATGAGGTTTAATATAACAAAATGTGATTTTGAATACTCAAGAAAAATAAGTAAAAATAAAAGTGTAAGCTTAAACAAAAAAAGCCAAAAATAATAATAAGTATTCTTTAAAAAAATAATTAAAAAAGAATTAAAAAACTGCAGAAAATTCTTTTGAAACAAGCCAGTTTACAAAAAAGAACCAGCAAAAATTTATAAAGATATTGAAAAAGAAATGAGTGAATACTCAACTGCAATAAAATACTCTCTCCTGAAAACAAAAAGAGAAATATATGAAGGTATGAAAAAAATGAGATTACAAGATTGATTTCAGCTTTCTATAAACTAGTACCAAAAGAATATAATAAATAGTAAAAAACAAACTGACATGTGTAATATTTGAAATTTAAAAAATTGTTAGAAAAAAGAAAAGAAGAATGTGAAAGCAAAAATTTACAACTTCCAGAAACTATAAATGATGAATTAAAATCTATTGATCAGCACAAAGACTTTTATGCTCACCAAAATAGAGAATATAAAAAAGATATTAATGAATTAGATGATGATGAACCTTTCTTGATCAGCTCAATCCCACTTTTTGGAATTGAGAATTTAAAAGCAAGTGATAAGTGCATATGATTCTGAGTTTAAACAGGGATTTTATTAAAAAGAAAGGTATGTCCAACAACAACACCAGATCCTGGACCAAGGTGGTCCAGAGTCAGAAGCACACCGTCAAGGACCAGCTGGCGTACTTTGCCAGATCCACCAAGAAGGGGCCCTTTGTGCCATCATAAGTTGGATCAAGTTTGTGACCTCTGAACAATGGTTCCAAGACATCACTAGAGCCCTCCTCAAGTTCTCTGTACCCCATGGGATAAGAGTCAACTTTGGAGACGGCCCCACTAAGTTCCAGGAGGCGGCCAAAGCAATTGCCACAGCATATCCCAAGGCTGTGTCTCTTCACCAGAGCCCTCTAAAGGACTTCTTTGATCTTGGATTCCTCTGAAAGGAAGATGAAGATCAGCAGTGGAAGAGATCTTTACCCTTGAGATTACTGATCCCAAGGGGAAGAAGACCCAGAAAATCCTACCCACCACCTGCACCAGATTCAACCAGGACACCACACTCTTCATGTCCTTTGAGGCCCTGCCTTTGGACATGCCCAGAGAGGAGGTGGAATCCTAGCTTAAGGAAGTACTGTCCAAGTATAGGGAAATTGTGTGGTTTGAGCTGCTAAAAAACCCCTACCTGGAGCACCTGACCACAGCAAAGGCAATGGCTATGATCAATCCATATGAGAATAGTAGAATTTTGTCAATTTCACGCCGTGCAATCATTCTGAAATAAGAGGGTACTTTGAGTGGTGAGTTCAAGGCATTATCAGAGCAAACTCCGCCCATTTGTGTCCTATGCTCTGCTCTTGGCCACAGAGAGGCTCTTTGCCCTAAAACCATTGCAGGAGTCCAAGCCGCAGAGTAAGACACCCCCAAGGAGCACCAGAATACTGAACCAAAAGTTACCCAGAACAATGCTCTTGTAACCTTGGCCTGGGGCACCATGGCTGAGTATGAGGTGGTTGAGCCAATCACATTGTACCAGAAAAAGGCTATCATGAATACTGCTATTCACCATGTATTGATTTTGCCTTTGGTGGTCCAATTTGAAGACAAATCTTGCTTTTGCTTTTGCCTCTCAAAATGGGTTGATGACTGAATCAGGAAATACAATTGTTTGGTTTCTTGATCCTGCGCAACTCACTTGCCCCACTCATGCTGGTGGCAAGTGATTCTACCGTCCTGGTAGTGTTTTGTGGTATTCCTAACCACTATATATTCCCTTTCACATTCACCAATAAAAATAAAGCTCTATTCACATTTTTGTTGTTATGTCTTCAGTACTTCCGTGCATCTCTCTAGCCACAACTAGTAGAGATTATTCCTCCAGGGCCACAAGGTAAACACATAGCCTTCCCTGTCATCTAAACAAGACTTAGAACAAATCCAATCCTAAGGTTAGGATTTCCTATTGTGTGTCTGTGCTGCGCCTCAGAATACAACAAAAATGGTGCTCACTACAGGGGCTGTAAGCCCCTTGGTTATCCCTTTTTCATCCACGTTTTCAGGTCCTTTGCCTCTTCCTATAAAAGAGTCAACTTCACCTGAAATAACCAGTCCTCCTATTGAGGAAGATATTGTTGGCCAACTTATTACTGTAAGAGAGGGGGGCTAACTAACTAAGTTTGGCTCCCATCCTGGTGCAATATACCACCAGGATACTGCCCAGTGGAGAACTGGGACAGCTGCTAAAAGGGGGGACCACAGGGACAAATCAGGGGATAGTTGGGGGAAGTAGGTGTTCAATCCCATCAACGCCAGCCCAGTGAGTAACCAGGGCATACAAGTGGGAGCAAGAGGGGGAGTTGCAGAGGCCTGGAGGGACACTGGGTTGCGCTTCTCAGGACTGGACATGGGTGACACCAACCTCTCCTTAACCACAGAAGCGGGCTGGGTGAAACCAGCGGCCTCCAGATCCAAGTTGTCACAAGTCAAACTCTTTACCACTGCCTCCCCAGAGAACAGAAGACCATTAGGGAGATCCAGGAGGCGAGACAGATCATTGCCCACAAGACAAGCAGAAGAGGAAATCTTGGACCACAACTCTGGTGAAGTTGACCACAGAAGCAAAAAAAGGGGGCCACAGAAAACACCACAAATTTGAGAGCTGGGAGTATCATGGCTGTGTTCTCCACAAAATTTCAAATATGTGGGCAAGGTTTCTTGGGTAAGAAGCAATAGTTTTGGTGCAACAAAGGGGACCCACAAACAAAAGCAGGAAAAATGGGGCCAGGAGAGCACAGGGAAGACTTGGTGGTGGTCTCAGGTGGCTTTAAAATGAATATAATTAAAAGCAGGTTCAAAATCAAGAAAATTAAGGAAAATTCAAAATAAAAGTAAGTTTTTTATGTTGAAAATTAATTAAAATTTTAGGATTCGGAGTCATCTTTTGAAAGCAAAAACAAGAAGAGCAAAGACTATACATATGAGCTTCTTCTAAAGAGCCCAGTGATGATGCTGGGTTCAAAGCGGGTAGGCACAAGGTAAACTTTAACAAAAATTCTAACACTTTTAATCTTCAAACTATAGGAGGCCAAAACAAAGTTTCAAGGTCTCCACAAAAAATTCAAAAAAAAGTGCAGCAAATCCAAAGTTTAGTAAAATTGGGAATTGACAAGCAGGGGACTGAAAGTCCCCTTGCTGTGTAAAAAAGGGAGTGTGCTGCAGGGGGAAATCACATGACTTCAGGACTCAAGTCTGATTGGATAGGGGAGAAATTTTTAGGTCAGAGTTGGGGAGGCTGGAGGGTTTTATCTTAATTTCTGCGGTGCTCCCTGATTGGCTGGAGGGGTTTTCAAGCACTTGGAATTCACTTGAGCTTTTGGATGTCAATGTGGCAGGGTCCAATTGGCTGGATCTGATAGTTTTCAATAATATTTGACACCAGGCCAGCAAGAAGTCTAAATTTACCAGGGTTTCTTCCAAGAAAGGAACAGTGGGGGCTGTAGAATTTTCAGGGTATGTCAATACAAATCTTTTGTCTACAGTGTGAGCTAAATCTTTTAACAAGTTGAGTAGTTTAGCTGGACTATGAGCGGATTTCTTTGTACAACAGGGGAACACATTTCTATCCAAGGCCAAAGGGGGCAGTGGATTTACAATTACCCCTACGTACTGAACCTTGGGAATGGTCCCTGCCTAGTTGCTTACCCCATCAGCGC